>CM063521.1:63092978-63607978 GCA_032199755.1 Ambrosia artemisiifolia
GCGAAGCGCGGGTACATATACTAGTTTAAAATAAGTTATGAAATAGTAGATTACTCTATTCACGAAAGAAAAGGAAAATAGATTAAAATAAAATAATGTTTACGGTTATTACTTGTCAAAAACACAATATCAAACTAAAAAACGATTTATTAAACCCAAACCAAAAGTTTAAACCAAACAACATGCATTGACTCTTAAAATACAAAGAAAATAACCCTAACACCTAAAACAACTCAGACAAAAATACACCTTCATAACCAAAACAATATCTCACGCCCTAGAGCCACATTGAGATGATCAAACAAATAAACGGATCACAACCTTAAACCATAAGATAAAAAAGATGAATATGGAAAAATGAACAGGAGAACAAACTAACTGAAGTGAGAGGAAGGTTTGTGTATATTAACTAAACCCTAATCGCCGCATTTTATGTTAAGAGAGAAGAGATGAATATCTCAGATTTATTATTGTGTAAGAGAGCAGATCATCAGGTGTGTAGGGTATGAATATCTTGCCCACTGTATATTCACGAGGCCTAAGGCGGTGTGATGTTTTGGATGGGCCGCCCACATGACTCTTTATAACATCCGAGCGCAGTTCCCCCTTAAACAGCTGCCCTCTACCCAGACCCGTAATCTCCAACAGCAACAGTCCAATATCAATAAGCCCACTTGTCAATTTTAGCCCATTTGTGTATGTAACATGGAAACAAGTAAGTTATAAAGAGTAGTAAAATTGAAAATACTCCAATACGGAGTATTTTCAACATTACCAAATAGCCTCACAACCACCATTTGATAGTGTGGAATCTCAAAATGTTTTCACTTTTGGACAAGGAATTACTAGACTAGGTTGTCAAGCACATTTCATTTAAAATAGTAATTTGTATTAGATTTTATAATTAAAATGTAAATATTTTATACATGCTTGTGTTTATTGTAGTAAAATTATAATTTTATTATGTTAGTTTGCGGAAAAAAAATTAAAAAATAAAAAAGTTTCGGGTTGAATGGGTCGGGTTCGGGTTCATATGTATGATACAATTTTTGGGTTCAGGTCGGGTTTGTGTAAAATTTCCGGGTTTGGGTCGGGTTGGACCCGCTAACCCACAAACATGACCCGTTTAGCACCCCTACTTGACTCAGTTGGCGTACATGAGGGGGGCACATGAGGTGAAGATAAAAAAGGCTCAAGTCATGGGCATGAGGCAGTTCTCTTGTACGTAGGTAGATTTTGTAGATTAAGAGGTTGTACATATAGCTTAGAGGTTATTTAGATATTAAATTATATATAAAGGTTATTTATATCTAAATATTAGGAACATGATGATGGAAACATATGGGAATTATAAGAATACAATGACATTGTGCCTCGCGTACGTGATGAATTTGCCTAACCCTATTGCCTCTGTGGCCTGTGCACGTGGTGCTTTTTAAAATCACATCTAAATATGCACTCGTGTTTATTTGATACGTGGAAAATTGGGTTTGGTTTGAAAATGTGATGCAATATAGAGTAAAAAAAATGCAAGAAAATGTTTTTGTTTTGCAGTTGAGGAAGGTCTCACAATGAGCAATGCCTCTCTTCCCAAAAGAAGAGGAAAGAGACACTTCTCTGGAACAGATTTAAGTTGCTTCTTATTGTTTTCTGTTTTACATTTTTATTAGAAAAATAGATTGTCACCAAAACCAATTATGTAAAAGAAACATATACTTGTTTTTGACTAAAATGTTTCAAATCAATACAAGTGCATCCGTCTTGACGTACCCGTATCAAAATTACCCGAAAATAATGGATTGAATAACATTTGTGTTTGGGCAGTCTTTCAACTTGAAGCCGACTGTCAAAAGTAGGCCCATTATTCGACAGCCCACGACGAATTTGAGGGTAGCTGCCATTTTAGAAAAAAACGAATGTGTGAATTATCATTTTTTTTGGCTTTAGATATGTTATGTATATAGGTGTTTAACGAATTATCGAATTATTAAACATGTTATGTTGTATAGTCACAACTTGATATCTCCACAGACAATGCGCTAGCACAAACGCTACTACTCATGTACATTGTATTGTATTGTATTGTGTAGCCATGTCTATTGGTGTTTTTGATAGACACGCTGGTGGTTAAGAATAACCGATGGTGAGGGATTGGAATGGGATGTGGTTTTTTTTCTTATGCCATTTACTTCTTTTCTCGAACAAAATTAATATAATATATTTACATTAATACATCAAAGTTTGGTGTGAATAAACAAAATTGAAATTCATTTTGGATGTGCAGATCAAAGATCACCTGAATCTACAAAATCTAAAATTGATATCATAATTAGTTATGTACCCTATTCTTGATAGTTATGTGTTAGGTTTGGGTGTTTTTTTTTCTCTTTTTGCCATCCTTATGCAACCGTAAGGGGTTTCAAGTGATAGGTGTTATGTGTAATGGAATGGGTTGGAAGGAGATATCAACATGTGACTAGTTGGGCTTAAACAATTAGTGCGGTCTTGTCTTTGAAGGAGCATGGACCGATATGTGGCATCCACTTCACTTTTGGTGGAATTGTCTTTCATGCCAAAAAAATGCACGGGGTGATGGTGACCTGGACGGTGAACCAGTGGCTGCCAAGTCATGATTTGATTATTATTTATTATTATTTTTTTTTCGCTTGTCATTTTATATAAACAAAGAAACTAAATAAAAGAAACTGTTGACGAAACATAACTATTCACGTCAGACTTTCCATTTGTCCCACGTCGGTAGATATTTCATTCCATTGCCCCACACCCTGCTCCAGGGTGTGGTGGGCTGGCGTAGAAAGGCTTCACGGTCCGTTTCAACACCACTAAACCGTGTAGCCTTTAAGGGTTGAAGGGGGTTTCTCGTCCAACCTAAGCTAGTTTTGATAAAAACTAGTTAGAGAAAAACTAAATAAAAAGTTGTATAGACGTTGGAGTTTCTACTTTTCTGCCGTCATAATTCGTAATTTATTAAGGTTGACGTTCACATTCAAAAAACAAAATGATGAGGTGAGCAGTGAGTCGTTTTGATCTTTTATTGATTGGTGACAGCCGCTTGACTGCCTCCATTGGCCTCTCTATTCTTCATTTTCTTCCATAATAATCATATTCAGTAAAATTCAAATATTTATTATTATTATTATTATTATTAATATTATTTTTTTTTTTTTTTTGCAAGCGTTACTGCATTCAACGTGTGCCAACTTCTCACCATACCACCACTAGACAACCCACCTCCACTCTTCTTTATAATTATTATTATTTTTTATTATTTAATTTCGTTCTCCAATTGTTGAACCCAAAAAAAAAATAAAAACTTTAGCAAAACCCACATCAAATCTTGAAAAATCTGTAATCTTTTGAGGGGCAAAGTTGGAAAGAAGATGGAAAATGAGAATAATAGCAGAGCCAGCGGTGGAAGTGGTGAGAAGCGGGTGCCACTGTCGGATGTGGTGTCTGATTGCTTGAGGAGGTGGTTTCAAGATACCCTGAAAGAAGCAAAGGCAGGTGATCTGTCTATGCAGGTTTTGGTTGCTCAGATGTACTTTAATGGCTATGGCATTCCTAAAGATCATCAAAAGGTTTGCTTTTCAATTTTCTACATCCATGTTTATTGTTTAGTGGGGAATAATAATAATATGATGACGAATTTGGGATTTTTGGGGCTTATTTGTCATTTCTAAGAAACCCTTTTGAAGTTTTGACTTTTGAGGATGATTGTAGGTCAAATTGATTTGTGCACAAGTAACTTTGACTTTTAGACTTGCATCTTCAGCCACTTTTTGGATGAAAAATGTGTATTTTAATTTACAATTGAGCATTGGCAAAATTGGTTATCAAGAATTACTCAATCAAGAACTACAATGTTTCTATATATGGGAAGTTTTTAAGTTACATTATTACCATATTTGCCTCTTCATGTTATTAGTTTTGTCAAACCTATGTCCTATAATGTTGTTTCGCCAACATTATGTTGGTATAGTCTTTTTATGAAAATTTTTAACGTTTTCTTGTGTGATATGATACCAAACTTTAAGGAATGTTTGGTAGTTAAGAAAGTTACATCACTATTCCGCTGTTGGATCAGATAACCCAAGATTGAGTGACCCTTTGAACAATTCTCTTGCCAGTAGATTTTAAGTTTTGACCAAGTTTTCTATGTTTTATGCTCTATTTTCCTTGATTTGTGTTATGTTTTAATATCTTGTCACAACAATGTCTTTTGGAAATGCGTTTTGTTGTTGATTTAGTGTTAATTCACAACTTTGTGTGTCAGGCGAGAATTTGGATGACGAGAGCTGCAAGAGTTCGATCTTCAGTTTGGAGAGTTAGCAGTAAACGGCCAGGTCATCTCTCTCTCTCTCTCTCCAGTTTTCTTTTCTTGCTTTTTTTGTGTGTATAAGTGACATTTGGACGTGCGGCTTAGATGGGATAAAGTGATATGAATAGTCTAAATCGTTATAGTGTTTTCATAGTGTTTCTGATTAAGGTTGTAGTAATCAGAATTTTTGAGGATTTGTCAAAAAAAAAAAAATAAAAAATAAAAAATAAAAAATTAAGAAGTCAAGAGATTAAATTACCAGAAAAGGACCCTTTTCTGCGTAAAAAAAGAGCGACGTGTTGTAAATTGTGAGTGATAAATAAATTCCAAATAAGGTGAAAAGAAAGATTTAATAGTAGGAACTAGGAAGTATATGTTTGCCCTTATTGATAGTTTTGTTGCAGCTAGTATGACACTGCTTAAGTAAAACAGACCAATAGACCATTTGACCCTGCTTAATTAGAAGTTGAATCTGTTTTTATGAATATTAGAAATTTATTATTGCGAAGTAGACATAATCAGTTAGCGAAAACAAATCGAAACACCCTAAAGTATGTTTTTTGTGTTATGCACATGATATTGTCTGTGTCAGTAATTAACCTCTAACTCATTAATCAGGTTATAATGCAAGCGATTCTGATTCAGAAGAGTTGCTGGATGACTCCTGATAGGATGAGAAGAAGGTAACCTATTCAAATTCATTTTAAAATTTACATTTTATGGACTCTTTTAGGCTAGCGTGCTTCATCTCCATCCATCACAAAATGATGAGTACCAGACCAGTCATTAATGTGCCTGAGCCCAATGGACATAGCCCAGATTGGGCGTACCATTAGCGAGAGCAACCTCTCTTTGTCCCCATCGCAACCTCTCCATACCAATAGACTGCTATGAGACTATGTGTTATGGAGGACTCCGTTAGGGCTTCATTGAGAATAAGTGCTACCATGTAGACGTCACCTAAGCAACCATCATGCCCCACTCCCCTTCGGTGCCCCCCTCCCTTGCTATGGTTCCACGTCCCCTTCTTCCAACAGCGCCCCATCTTTCCTTCGTTTTCTCCTTGCTTATGCACACGATTTGCCCCACGCCCCAAACGGCGCCCCACCTGTAACGGCGTTCATGCCTCTGGCACGGGTTACGTGGGACCAACGGCGACCCTACGGTGCCCTATAACATACGGCCTGAGTGGGATCATACTGGGTTGGTTTGCCTGTTTGTTTGTTTTAGGCCTAACCAAGACTGTAATGACTACAAATTTAAAAGATGATGGTAGAAAATAGTATGCACTTTCATAACGTGTCTTATATTTTAAGAGATGCACTTGAATAGCAAATCTAAATTTTTATGTTATTAAATATATATAAATATTGCAGAAAAAGAAAAATCCACATACCTATGCCCTATGGTTGTGAGGGAAGTCTTTATACACATCCTTTCCTTGCAAGAAGTTTATACATGAATTTTGACATTACACTTTCTGATTCTTTTGTTAAAACCATACAACGCTTTGGGTGACATTCAACATGTTTGACTATTTCATTTTTAGGTAAGTTTTTAAGCATGACCCATTTGACCTCTAAAAGATAAGATCTTAACCTAAATCGATTCATATTAATGTCTATTGCTTTTGACCATTAACATTTTTAGGTGAGTCAAAACATATGAGCGTTTCACACCGAAAAGAGTGAAATGGTAAAATAGTAGAAGTGTTTTGCTATGTTTTCTTGCATTCAGTGACATACCGATTAAAGTAACATTTGGTGTCATAAACCTTGAAAATATTAGCAACTTTATTTATGATCCTCAACTTATGTATGTTGCATGTGTGGTTTGTTTTGCTGCAGGGCTCTTGGATTTGGATTTGTTCATCTAATCAATCATTTGTAAGAAAACTGTATAAACCAAACTGTCAATGATCCTTCGCTCACCTGTTGTTTGTTTTCCTCATTTTCTACAATTTATTGGGTTTCAAATCTTGTAGAAGTGACTTCGCTTATTCTTATGCCAATGAACAGTTTGTCGACTTTTAGGTTTTGTATATTTTCATGAACTTGTAAATAATATATTGAAGTTGCTTATTATGCGCTCCAAACGAACTCTAGGTTTTTTTAGTACTTCTTATGGAATATCTTAACATCACTTCATCATGAATTTATTCTGATCACGCTTACAGTTGGAGCCTTGAGCTGGCCTTTGTTGTAGTAGCTGCTGCTGCTGCTTAATTACGACAAGAAACACCATTGTTTGATTGTTGTTACAATGTTATTCCTTACGTGGCCTCTTGTTAAATATCTCTCCCTTTAGAAGAGTCTACAAATATGTTTACACATGCACGATCCCCAAGCACTACATGTCAACACTCTCAAACACACCCTATGTTACATTTGCGACACGTTAGATTATGGTCGACGCACACTGATGTAGACTAGGGAATGTGTTTAGAGGCATGTCAACACTCTCAAACACACCCTATGTTTCAAGAAGGAACCGGTACTGTAGCGAACCGGTTTGGATCCGAAACCGGTTTAACCTAAAAAACCGATTTGTACACCTCTACCCTCATGCCCAATTAGTTTTAATTGTATTTTATGCTAATACCACCTCCACCAAAAAAATCGTTCATAGTTGAAGCCTCCACCAAATATCCAATCACAATCTTGACCATTTGTAGCCCACATGATTTTCAACTAGTTCATTAGTTAATTTGAAGCCCATGTTCCAATTCATTCTTTGTAAATAAATTGCTAATTCTAGCAATTATGTAACTTCACCACTTGAATTATGTTTGCACTTCGATTCTCATATTATGCGCCTGCAAAACAATAAAGAACAATTTTAGTTTCCTTTAATTCACCAAACAATCACCATCTTTTATCCAGACTTATTATCAAACCTACAAAATAAAACACTTTAAACTAATATATTTTATACAAATGGCGATACATTTATATTATAATTAATATCAAATGATGTGTACCTAAAATGCACCGATTAAACACTACAATACATATAAAACTAGCATATAAACATGATGCGTCCAGCCGCATCATAAGCTAAAAAGTTATAAACTAAGTAACATGTATAAATAATAGTTTTATACTTACTAAATGGTTTGTAACATGGATACTCATAGATTAAACTATTGAGACCCAAAGAATAATTATACTGACTACCATGTCATGTTTCATGTTGGCAACATCTGCAGGGGTATAGAAGTCATTTCAATTCATCCTCTCCCAACCTTTGATATATGTCCATGCAAACTTTCTTACGGATCGGATCAAAGGAGGAGGACAAGATATACATTCAACTCACACAAATATACACACATATACATACATATATACATATAGAGAGAGGGAGTGAGAGAGAGAGATGGAAGATAGGTATTATGTAAGATTGGAAGATGAACACCACCATCAACTTCAAGATCCTGTCCCTACCTCTCTTCTAGTTTATCTCTATATTGGCCACTTCTTAGCCCGATGGGGTGCCAGGTATCTTCTCTCTCTCTCTCTCTACATATATATACACACACATGTATATATGTATGGTTTAATTTGTGCATGATTTGAATCTATATTTCATCAAAACCTTCCAAACTTTTATATCCCCTGCATAACATATATATGTTCTATATAGGGTTTATATGTTTTGAAAAATTTGCTTAAATTTTCTTGGTTATGTTCAGTACCTATTAATCGAATTTTATTGATTTGAAAGTAATGAACTTTTAATATAAGTTATAATATGTAACATAATTTTTATATATATGTAGGACATGGGAGTTTTCCGTCGGGTTGTATATGATAAATGTTTGGCCGGATTCTTTGCTTATGGCTGCGGCCTATGGGGTGGTTGAGTCAGCAACAACCGCCGTATTTGGTCCCCTAGTAGGCCAATGGATCGACAACTCCACATATCCAAAGGTTCAATCTTTCTCGTACGTGTTTAATGTTTTTACTTGAATTACAAGATAGTGAGATAACGATAAAAAGTCAATAACTATATTGATATTCAAAATGAAGATAGAATAATAACTAACAAACTTAAGCTAGGATAAGTGATCAATCCAATAAGAATAATAACCATAGATAATAAACTCGATCAGCCAACATTTTCAAATCACGTATATCCCCTAAATTAACCAATATATGCAAAAAGCTAGACACATGAAATTGAAATAAATTCAACACAAACTCCCTATTTATATTATGTTTTAAGGTTAATAGTGTACCAAATTAAATTATGAACATGCTTAGTTTGTCAAAAGATTGTATGAGAACCATAAAGCTATGTTAACAACAACTATATATATTTTTTAAGTCATGGACAGAAAAATGAGATGTACTAGTGGACATGATACCACCTACCCCTCTAACTATTTGTATGCTTGTGAAAACCACTTAGTTTCTACATCATATTCTCTAAGTATTTCCTATCTGCTGTTAAAATTCTTCATGTTTATTTGGGCCAAATCAACCCTGAACTTCTTAATGTATAGTAGGCATGGGTTGAGTTTGTGGCATCATGACGATCTAAAAATTTGGCTTAGATCCGCCACTGGTTCATATAGTTTCAACATTGATCCTATTCAAGCCTAACTTGGTTAGTTAAAGGAGTCAACTTGGCTCTACAAACTCTTTACGAGCCCAAACACATATACTCCCATCCGATGGACTTATATGATGTTGTGGGAGGTACACACAACCTGTAAGCATGAAAATATAAAATGGTACACACAATCAGTGCCCTAACTGAATGTATTTTGTCTAACAGCTAGGCCAAATCGCCTATGGGCTCCGTAACTCTACACATAGCCCAAGTTATATCATCTCTCTTTTAGGGGCTTTTATGCCCCATTCGATTATGTCTAGCTCGTCCAAGTAGGGGTTGGATAACTCTTGGATGAACTCTGTATCATTAACTATCAACTTTCTATTATTAACATCGACTTTGGCTATGTAAAAGAAATTTTAATTTTATTTAATGAGTATATAATCACAAAAATAAACCAGTACAATAATAGATTGTCAAAAAGCTGTTGAAGTGTGAATTATGATCTTCAAATTGTTATATTTACTAGGTTCTAAGAGTTTGGCTGTTGACACAAAACCTCTCATTTATCGTAGCGGGAGTCACTGTGGTCGGACTTTTAA
The DNA here is from genome assembly GCA_032199755.1 of Ambrosia artemisiifolia. NCBI lineage: Eukaryota > Viridiplantae > Streptophyta > Magnoliopsida > Asterales > Asteraceae > Ambrosia > Ambrosia artemisiifolia. Next base: position 63,102,480 of record CM063521.1, read on the forward strand.
TCTCTCCAGACATGCGGGTCACCAACGCCACTACATTTACTTTGCTCGTTGTGCTGACCAATCTCTCCGGAGCTGTAGCAGTTCTTTCAACTCTTGCAGGGACCATCTTGATTGAAAGAGAATGGTACATTTACTCTTGATAGCTGGTTTGACTTTTAAGGTCAATCTGTCACGTTAGAACCTTCATAGATTGATCTTATCTGTAAAACATGCATAAACATTTTATTACTGTTCTAATATAGAGATATGTCAATAGTTAGATTTTGTGTTTGACCTCATAGTCAAACTAGTTATCTTTTCTAAGCTCTAGAGCTTAATTAGAAATTACTAGTTTGACTTTTGAGGTCAAACCGTCCCATTAAACCTACAGAGATTGATCTAGTTCTATTAACGTGCATAAAACTTAATGACACCCCAATCAAGAAAACATCAAAAGTGGAAATGTATAGCTTTTCATGAATTCTAGAGCATAATTTGAGCTTGTTTGACTTTTGAGGTCAAAATATCCACGCATACCTTCATAGTATCTTCATAGTAGAATCTAACTATTACATCTACAAAGTTTGAGTAGTACCCTAATATATATAGAGACGTTTATTTAAGAACCAATAATATGTTTAGAAATGTAAGACCCGCATAATGCACTTGTACATAGTGTAAAGATACTCAAAGTAGCGGGAGGAAGAAAGTGTTACCGTTACCAAACCGTAACACTTTTAAAGCACTATGTATATGTTCATTATATGGTTCTCGTAGTTCTCAACATATTGTTAGTTTTGAAATGGACGGCACAATTCAATTTCGTTTATAAGTTATGACTTCCGTTTATAAGTTATGACCTTAAAAGTCAAATTGCATAGTGTTTCTTTCTTCTTGGATCATGATTCTGATGGAGTGACCGATTTAAAATCATGACAGGGTGGTTGTTATATCAGAAGGGCATTCTTCAAACTTACTAACAAAGTTGAATTCAATGATCCGGAGAATCGATCTAATAAGCACCTTATTCGCGCCTGTTGTAACAGGATTCATCATCAGTTTTGTTTCAATGATTGCATCAGCTGTCGGTTTAGCAATTTGGAACATACTTTCGGTTTTCTTGCAGTATTGGTTTTTAAATTCTGTATACAAAGGGATCCCGGCTCTACAAGAAAGAAGTCGAAAACGAGAACTAAAGCTCAAAACTAAACCAAATGACCAAGAACAAGCCCCTTCTACTTCTCAGGAAGAAACTAACCAAAATCATGATTCTTCTGACGATGTTGCTTCGTGTAGTTTGGTTAGAAAATTTGTTGAAAGAGTGTCCGAAAGCCCGTTTATTCATGCTTGGCAAGTGTACCTTCAACAAGATATCGTTTTGGCTGGACTATCTTTAGCTTTGCTCTATTTTACAGTCCTCAGGTGTGCTTCTTGATCTTCTGTTTTGAAACAACAAAAAAAATGCTAAAAGTATATATTGGGGCTAAATTTAGTTAGTTATTTCTGTTACAGTTTCGGGACTTTGATGACCGCGACATTGGAATGGGACGGAATTCCAGCATACATAATTGGAACTGGAAGAGGAATAAGTGCGATAATGGGTATCTCGGCCACCTTTTTGTATCCTTTCTTGGAGACTCGAATATCAACCGTTAGAACAGGACTTTGGTCAATCTGGTCACAGGTATGCTTAAAGTTCCAAATGAAATGCACTAACTGTTTGTAACTGAAAAAAAAGGGACACAAATGTTAACGGGTCAAACCGGTGCAACCCTTTTGACCAGAAACAGTTTGAACATATAGTCTTGTTTGTTAAAGATTTATGTTGTTTATATGCAGTGGACTTGCCTCTTGATTTGTGTTGGCTCAATATGGGTTAAAAACAACACAACATCGGCTTACATGTTAATGTCGGGAGTAGCAGTGTCACGTATAGGACTATGGGTATTTGATCTATCGGTCATTCAACAAATGCAGGTAATATAAAAGCCCGAAACTTGTTGAAAACAGTTCTAGATTGTTGTTTTCAACGGTTAGGCTGAATTCTGAAACAGGATCAAGTACCCGAATCTGATAGAGCAGTCGTTGGAGGCGTACAAAACTCGGTCCAGTCTTTCTGGGACCTGATGACATACATCATGGGATTGATCATCTCCAACCCTCAGGTGATCCTATTACTTTATATTATAGAGGTAGCATGATGTGTTTGGGCCATTTTACAATAAGGGTCAATACGGGCCGGATCAACACTTTTATGCCTGGGGTGTACCCATCCTTACCCATGAAATTTTTTGACGTGTGATACATTGAACGGAAACACAAAGCAACACTCTAAAGAAAATAGCAGAGAATATTATCAAAAGCTATAGTGGTATATTATCCACCTTTAATATTCAGTCCTCCGAATATTTCACTAATTGTTATTAGTGTCCCAAATTGTTTGACTGGACCCGAAAAATATAAATTTATGTTTATAGATATTCGAGCACCTAAAAAAACTTAGGCCCGTCACTCACTGCTATAATGTTTATTTATTTATTTGTGGTGTTAGGATTTCTGGAAGTTGATCTTGGTTTCATTCGGGTTGGTGACAATAGCGGCGGTTATGTATAGTGTACATGTACATCGAGTTCGGAGACACCTGTTTCACTTTGAGAAATTGGTAATTATGTTTCATAATTATGTGTAAATTTCTAAAGCTTGTAACATAAATTTCCAACTTAACTAAAAGCAGGAAGCTTATACAATCATTAATTTTCATTGTCATGTTATTGTATTAGTTTGGTTTTACCAATCATGAGTTCTAAGTCTTGCTATGTGAATATAATGTGCACAATAAATCATAAAAGTGCCTGTGTATCGTTTCATAACCAATGGTTGCTATTTGAATGTAACTCGATCGGCATTGTGGGCTAATCGCAATAATTAGTAAATCAAGTAACTAATATGGATGAGTACAAGTGAGTGAGTAACTGGTCGTTTAGAGTGAAACAATAACGGAATCCATGACCGCTGGTTCAGAGAAATGGGGACCATTCGAGACAACTGCCAAGCAATGGTCGTTGGTTTAAATATCTACATGATGGAAACACAAGATTTGGGGGTCACCAAGATTTGGACGGGAGGCGAAATTCACAGGACTCTTAAAATGAAGGGGACGGGCTCAACACGTATAAAATTTTCAAGCAAAACACGCAAAATTACACTACATAGCAAAAAGCGATGAGGGCCGTGGCACCGTCATGCCATGAATTTCAAATTGCGGCCACTTTGTGCGATTCAAACACTTCATATAGATTTCTTTTGTTTCTTTTATACTTCAAATACATTTCTTTTTGCCAATGACCTCCAGCCCAGCTGGGGAGAGGTGGGAGGGTTTACCTCTTAAGAGGGTTCCCGCCCGGGCTTGGTCTTGAGTTCGAATCCTGCACACCACGAAAAAATTCCCTGTAACGGTTTGAGATAACTTCAAAGTGGACACCGGTGCGTGGGTAGAGATTCGAACTCGAGTCGAGGGGTTGTCTGTCGATTGGGTTTACCGCTGAAGCACACCTTCCAAAAAAAAATACATTTCTTTTCATTTTCAACTACTTTTATAAAATTCCATTTAATTTCTAACCCCTTTTTATAACAACACGTACTTTATTTATATGTTCATCGATTAATCACACTAGTGGAAATGCCCGCGCGTTGCGGCGGGTGTCTCACGTTATATCTGATTCGGTTATGATGTATGTTACAAATCGCCACCCATTCCGTCTTTGTAACATTTTATTGTTAGCTGATGATTACAAAACAGGAGCGTTGTTGATGTAACCTAACTTTTCAAACACTTAAAACACTTTCCCCCTTTCGTTTTTTCTCTTATGAGTTGCAGTTTCTTCCATAAGAACGATATAGGAACAAAACTATAAAAGTGGTGTAATTTATTAGTAAACTATGTATGATGCTTCATATATCCAATATCATGGTCACTAACTTGGCCGTTCAGAAACTTTTCAAGTAGGTACTCGATTATACAGGCTAGTGGTTTGTGTGAAGCAAGACAGTTTTAGAATACTAAAGCATACAGGCTACTGCGTCTCAAGTAGGCAAAAAGTGAGGTCAAGATTGTAATGCATGTATAAAAAATTTAACAATGAATGCTTTAGTTTTCCATTGTGTTGTAAACTTAACATTTATAAAGCAAAGACAAGGTACAGAGCATGATTTTGTCATGTCAGATGCAAGAAGATTTCGCATGATGGAAACACATATTAAAACGACGACAAAGAGCAATACAATAAGAGTTAGGAAAAAATTACCCTATACATCCATCATACATTGATTCGCTTTCAGCTAAAAAAGAGTATCACCTGTCCAACATGTTGTGGCGTTGTGCACCTCTAAATTTTGTACCCTTGAAGCAATAGGTTGTGGTGTGAATGTCAACTTACTTCTAAAAGAATAAGGAGTTAACACCCTGAAGCTATTTACGTTTAGAACAATTAAACAACCTGAGCTAAATGCCTAACCCGTTGAGAAGTGACCCTGAATCATGGCCTTAGTTGGTGGTTGAACCATGTGTGCACCAGAACCACTACCCAGCTTGAGGATTGATGTACTCATGGGTCAAGGTTTGGTTTCTTGAAGCAGATGAGTGATTTGATGGAAGAGAGAAATCATAGTTGGAATCTTGAAGTCTGTCAAAACATCCTCCCGGTCCATGTGGCACGTTCGGATTGATGTAAGGAGGCAGGCTGTCCAAGTTACTCTGCCATGGAATGGCAATAGCGGCAGTTTCGCAGTGGTAGTAGGTGGATCTCTTGTGCTAGGCCAGTGAACACTCCCTGTTGAGCATGATGAAAAGTCCATAAAAAACCCTCTAGAATTACCATTGTGTTCTGTATCAAAACACAAATAATTAGAAGTTTGACTTTTGTTGGTCAATGGACAATGTTTCAGTTACATTTAAGTAAGAAAATATGAATCTAGATAGAAAATATTGACATCCAGGTTAGACTTTTAGCTAAACACATACGGGAAGACATTGAAGATTCGAGTTTAAAATGCAAACAATGATGAGGTTGATCTCAAAGGCGTAAAGCAAAAAAAATCATTTTTTTAACGGGCTTGTTCCTTTTGTCCAACCACCACAATTTGACTTTGGAGGTTAACTGTGTATGTTTCAGTCTCAAAATGACATGAAATTAAGAACTTTTCAAGTTTCTTTTATGCAGTCTTTATTCAATCTAAAAACCACATAGTATTACCTTTTGAAGTCAACGATTAATGTTTAAACCTCAAGATAACATGGAATCAGAAACTTTTATAAGTTTTGAATAGAATTTGCCAACTGCATACATTAGAGTTACAGCAAAAACACTACCAGAGTACCAGTAGTTAAAAATGCTCTGAAACTTATAAGATACATGTTATGTCAACACTCAAAGTTCAACAAAAGTCAACTTTAAGAGTCAGGTCACTTTTTTTTGTTCATTTTCAGACAATCAAAGAACTTTTGATCTAAAAAGTCTAAAAGTTTCATTTTTCATCATCGTTGGTCAATGACTCGATTCGTTCCAAAAATTGTACAATTTCACTTTTAAAGTCATGTGTCAACCTCAAAATGATAAGAAAGTTTAAACTTTCCCTTTTTTGAAAAGAATTGGCGTCGGCTACATATAGAGAAACATTACCAAATGGAAAACATTGATATAATAGATAAAAATTTATAAAATCTAACTTTCAACTGGCTTATTGACTTAATGTCAAACAACTATAGACCTATAATCTATTGCGTTAATGAACAAGATACAAGCTATTTTCTATGATAAATGGCAGGAAATACAAAGAAACGAGATAAGGAGAAAAATTAATTGGGTTGATTTTGAGTTAATGCATCTATAGGGTCAAATGAATCAACTTAAAAACCACATATGAACAAATCAAACAAGTTGAAACTCACTTAACTTGTTACTCAATTTTTTAAAGCTTCTAAATTGATTTATTTAAACACAAATGTCTTAAGTACAATAGTATAGTTATTAACTTATTATATAAAATACAAAAAAAAATATACAAAACTAAAAAAAAAGAACTGGTTATATTGGCGGGTCGACAATCGACACAACTCAATCCAAACATTTAGATTCACATTAAAAATAATCCGTTTTGACTTGAACCCTTTTCAACTCATTACCCAATCCACCCATTTTGCCACCTATAAAACATAACAAACTAATGCTATGGATATCTTACCAAATATAGAGGAGGGGAGACTTCCATAGCGAGAATAGAGGAACGTTCCAGATGTTGGCTTCCTTCTATGTTCATTGTGCCCAGCCAACCGACTGCGACAGCTTCTTTCGGGTAGTTGATGGAACCTGTAAGGAAATATTATGATTAATAAAAGCCATACACCTTAAAATGCAGTCTACTGGATAAGAAAACAATTACAATATTATATGAAAACAAAATAAACTGATATAAACTTAAATCAACAGTGGCGAGGGGTTTCATGTCCTATGTTCGGTCATGTCTATAGAAGAAACTGACGCTGTGTGCTTCCATCGGTGTCGGGTTTTTCTAACGAAGAAAAAACATAACAGTTTTGGCCGCTTACCTCTCATCTTTCTCTATACGGACCACCCAACACCACAGTCACTGCCACCGTTCAAGATATCGCACAAAAACACAACACATAAATACTGTTGACAATAGATGGATGGATTCTGTAATCAAGCACATTGGACCCAACATCGATGGAGAAAACATTAGTTAGCAAAAACCGAACCAAAAGGATTGGACTTATATTAAACCCATGGACGCCCGTACAACTCCTGATCAAGCCTGTCGTCGCACCACTAAGTACCGCCACTGCAGCCAGTGACCGGCCAACAACCGAGGAGGGATGTATTCGGCACCCTCATATCTCTCTCTAGTCCTGTAAAAGAACAAAAGCTTTTATAGTTTTACCATGAAAAACCAAAGAACACAAATTATGTTTTTTTTTAAAGTAAGAATAGAGACTATAGTGGAAAGAAGGTTGGTGACAGGCTTAGGAAGTCTACGAACTGGACACATATAACCAAACCAAATTGATACTCAATTCATGACAATACCCAACCCTTCAAAAAAAAATTAATCAATACCAGGCGCCCATCCTAGGCTGATTAAAAAAATGGGATCCTGAATCAATTTACCACACAATCAAATGATAAACAACATCTTAATTCACAAAGAAATGAGATTATACACACTTATTTGCCTACAAATTTGAAATCATAAAAAATAAATAAATCTTGATTGTTAGAAATTAGTTAGTGTTGGTTGATGATACCTCCTATGATGTATCATCATAATCAAAGTGCATAATCTCTATACCAAATTATCTACACGTGTTCCTTCCAAAGCCAATAGCAAGTGCCTTACGTTTCGAACATTGTCTCAATCTTTATGAAGTGTGGTACAAAGCCGCTATGCTTAAGCAAAATTAATTGATGCCACCTGCACATAATACCTAATGAAACATAACATATAAGTATAAATCTATAAATGAAAAAAAAAAGTGCAATTGTACTGAAATAGTTACACCAGCTGCAATTAAAACAACACCAGACCTTAGACAACAAAATTTGGGCATCATTTCTAATTTGAACTGTACTTTCGTGCCCATATGTTCTGCATGTTATGCAAATAAGGTGGTGTTCGGTTTAAGCATCTATATTCACTGTCATTCTAAAACTAAGATAATGCATCAAAGATGAACTATAGGTCTATAAACGCCTTTAATTTGACGCGAAGCCCATCTGTGAAGCTTTATGCTTCAAGAAACTTCTTGTGCACTTCACTCCACCTTTCCGTTTATTTTATAACCTTGTATGGTTTTCTAATCTATTTGGCATGAAAAGCAAAAAAAATAAGAACACCAAACTAAACAAAACCTTGGTGGCGTGATCGTCAACTACGTGAATTGGTCGTTCTTAATAGTAATCGATGTTGATCCGAAATATTCAAAACTGAAAATTAAACTTTCAAGTATATGTAAGTTATCTAGATAACGTTAATCCTTTGTGTGTTGTTCAAAAATCTTCTTTTATTCTACCCAAGGTCTTTATTTAGGCTTCAATAAACAGGATCTTTTCCTACTACTTATTTCACCACTAATTACTCCATTAGTTAAGTCATGTAATAGCTCTAAATGAACCTAAATCTGAATTTAAACCAAATACACCAAAAATTGGAACGCAATGTAATCATCCTTGCCAGCATAAACTACACCATACAAGCACCTACAAGTTGCTACATTTCACAACCAACCTGGCATAAACTACACCATGCAGCACCTACAACTTCCATTATGTATACATACATATTGAAACATTGTAAAGGAGAGAACAGTACCAAATAATATTAATAATACCTCAATCGCATAGCATTCAAATCAGCTTCCTTGGAGGCAGCAATGGAAGCCATAGCCTGATTTAATTTTTATAATAAACAGATGAAATTAAATAAATTATTAAATAAAATCGAAAATGAAAGAAAGAAAGGTGGGAAACCTCTTGAACACGAGTGAAATGGAGCTGACGATCATCGAAATGGTCGGTGAGCTTATGGAGTGCTTTGTGCTGTTGTTGTAAATCCTTTGAGTCTTCCACTCTCTCTCCGTCTCCTCCCTCCATTCAATCCACCTCTTTCTTTACAATTCAACTGCCTTTCCTTTCTATGATAACCTTTTAAACTATCTATCTACCTCTCTCTATTGAATGAAAATTTGAAGTCGATCCGTTTTCATCTTGTTTGATCGTGAGTATACAAAGGCAGGGGAAGAGATATGTAACTGATGAATTATTGATTTAGGTGTTATGGGTGGTTAAGAGATATAAAGAGGGTTTCAGAAATAATAACTTGGGTTGAGTTGCATCATTCATTTGTACATTTGCTATTAAAGATAGTACACAAGGGTATAAATGGAACAAAGAGGGTAAAAGTTTGGAGATTACACTTGAGGCTCTTGAGATGCCATCTTAACTTTATCAAGTTGGACATCTTTGCCCATTGCTCCCTCTTTATAATGTAGTAGAGATAATCATTATCTCTAAATTAATTGTTTTTTGTTGAAAACTTTTTTTTAGCTATTAATTGCTTTATCTACCTTTGAACTCATTGATTTTCTTTCAATAATTTATCTGTGACAGGGCAAGCAGCATTGAGAGCAGAATCTCAGAAAGTTGTCAAACATGAATCTGCATGTCTAGAGAACCAACACGTTTTTGTGCCATTTGCTTTTGACACATTTGGAGGTCTAGCCCCCGAGGCAATCCGGTTCTTAAAAAGAGTTCAAAAGGTGGTGCAGAGTAACTCTCCAGCGACGAAGGACCTAACTTTTATTTTTAATAGAGTAGGTTTTTCTATTCAAAAGGGGGTAGCGGCGCAACTTGTGGCCCGTTTACCCGCCTCCCACTTGTAAAGAGTTATTGGTAATAGTAAAAAAAAACATTTAACTATGAAAAAAAAATAATAATAATTTACGTTAATTAACCTAAAAAAAATTAAAACATGGCTGTGTTTAATTCGGCATTAACTTTGTTGACAAATTAAGGAGTTGTAACAAAATTAAAGTTTTTTTTCTTTGAGCGCCGGTACCGATACCCTGACGAATTCCGATCAAACAACATCGATACCCGCATCATTATTATTGGAACCAATATTTGTTTTTGTGGTTTTCGATCGATTTAAAACATGTGTTAATATTATTTTAGACATACTATGACTTTAATTTTTCTGGTTCTACAAAGCGTGGGTATTCCCACTAGCTGATAATTGTTTTGATATTCAATATTTTAGGTTTCAAGTTTTCAATATTAGATTCCTTCATTTTTTTTAGGGTCTTGCTATTCAAATTCCCCAAAGAATTATTTGTACCCCCTCAAAGCACTGAGCTTTGGCCAAAGCTCGGCGTATTGGGCCCACGGGTGACGTGATTGTCACACCAATCACTGCTTTATCAGACTTTAAGTCACATCACTAAAACATCGTACTTCAAAGCGCTGAGCTTTGGCCAAAGCTCAGTGCTTTGAAGCCCAAAAGCTGACAGCAGCACATGGGGCCTTGGGATTGCCTCCTAAGCGCTGAGCTTTGGGCAAAGCTCAGTGCTTTGCTGCCACGTTTAAGCCCACGAGCCACTGCATTTTGCCCTAAGCTCAGCGCTTAGGGCCTTTTTTTAAAAAAAAAATTTTGTTTTAATGTTTTTTTTAATTGTTTTAATTAATTTTAATTCTTTTTTAAGTATTTTAACTTGTTTCCAATCAAAAAAAAAATTGTTTGATGTGTTTCGGTTTGTTTATTGCTCGTTTGTCGTTTTGAGTAGAAACATCCGAGTATGAACAACTTTCATAAATTAGTGTACGTAATACATGAACTATACAATCAATACCGTTTTTTATCAAAATACATATTTAGCATGTCTAATCGATATCTTGGGTATCCGGACTCTGTTTGACGCGTTTTGGTTCGTTTATTGCTCCTTTGTGGTTTTCATTAGACATATTATGTTGACGAACAACTTTCACAAATCATTGTACGTAATACATGAACTATACAATCAATACCATTTTTTTTTTATCAAAATACATATTATGAAAGTATTTTTTTTCACAAATCAACAGAGTCTGGACACCCAGGATATCGATTAGACATGCTAAATATGTATTTTGATAAAAAAAAACGGTATTGATTGTATAGTTCATGTATCACGTACACTAATTTATGAAAGTTGTTCATCAAGAGAATATGTCTACTGAAAACCACAAACGAGCAATAAACGAACCAAAACGCGTCAAACAGAGTCCGGACACCCAGGATATCGATTAGACATGCTAAATATGTATTTTTATAAAAAACGGTATTGATTGTATAGTTCATGTATCACGTACACTAATTTATGAAAGTTGTTCATGCTCAGATGTTTCTACTCAAAACGACAAACGAGCAATAAACGAAACAAAACACATAAAACAAATTTTTTTTTTTATTGGAAACAAGTTAAAATACTTAAAAATGAATTAAAATGAATTAAAACAATTAAAAAAATCATTAAAACAATTTTTTTTTAAAAAAGGCCCTAAGCGCTGAGCTTAGGGCAAAATGTAGAGCCTAGCCTAAACGTGGCCCAATGGGCTGAAACGTGGAGCCTATGCGCTGAGCTTAGCCCAATACGCAGTGCTTCAAGGCTGCATGTTGGTTATAAGCCCCAAACCAGCAGCCATGCTTCACTTTTTTTTCACCCACAACACACACTAAAACACACACATTCAGCAAAAAGCTTCGGTTTTCACTCGCCAAAGGTTAGTTTCACCTCGAATATACGTTAAATACCTTACATTTTATTATTATTTACAAACATAAAAAAAATCTTAAAAAAACAAACACCAAAAAAACCTCACAAAAAAAAATCATATAAAAAACAACCAAAACCCCACCCAAAACACCCAAAAAAACCCAACCCAACACCCTATCACACCAATCCCAAGACCCCATCAGCTTTTGTACTTCAAAGCACTGAGCTTAGGGCAAAGCTCAGCGCTTAACACCAATCCCAAGGCCCCCCACCTGATCCGCCTGATGCTGTCAGCTTTTGGGTTCAAAGCACTGAGCTTTGGCCTAAGCTCAGCGCTTTAAAGGCGGCTGGGGGGTTTAAATAGACACGTGAGGGGTACCAATAGATAGGGCCTTTTTTTATTCATCCTATTTATATTAATTGGGTAGATTACCTAAATAGTCCACCAACTATTTATTTTAGTAAATTATGCATAACATAATTTTTTTATTCGTAGTTATTGTTCAAAATTTTTTGTAACATGTACTCACGGTCATAATTTTTTATTCGTAGATGTATGATGTACTCACGGCCATCAGTAAGTTTGGGTCACAAAAATGTGATGCACATAAATGATGAGGATCTAAATTATGCACAAACCTGTCGAGCAAGGGTGTTGAAGTGGTTGTGTTAACACTAAGCAGGTTTAAAAATTGGTCAGACACATTCAACTTAAACACGGCATAAATATCCGCGAGCTAATGCATCGACCAGAGGCGATGGATGATGGGGGCCAGGGGGTGTCGGCCCCCTCCGTTTTTGGCTCAGTGATGGAACTTTGCAATTTTCGTAAGTAATTTTTATATGAATTGAGTACGGCCCCCACTGATTTGTTCTTCCGGCCCCAAACGACAGGAAAAAAAAATTAGGACTCGTAATTTTCGGCCCCAACCACTACTTTTTTCAAGTTTCGCCACTGACAATGACACTCCTTTAACCCAGTTTTCGTTTATATTTTATCTTTGTATTTTACTACTCTAAACGTATATTATTTATGTTTTTTTCAACTTTAAGCAAACAAATGAATAAACACGCACGCAACGGTCAACAAACAAATTTTTTTATTCGTAGTTGTTGTTCAAACAATTTAAAGTGTCATATCTATTAATAATATACTAATGGTCGTTTATTAATATCCTAACCTCACCTAAGCAATTTGAATAGCTGTTTTTTATGAACGTAAACGAAGAATCTTAAGTAAACGTTTACGTACAAACCCCTCGGGTTTAGTTTGCTTACCTCACTTTGAATTTTGACTGTAATGGCTGGAAGTGGAAACTATGCGCCTGCGATCGGGATCGATCTGGGAACAACGTACTCGTGTGTGGCTGTTTGGAAGCATGGTCGGATAGAGATCATACCTAATGATCAAGGCAACCGAACCACACCTTCTTGTGTTGCCTTCGTTGATGGAGAGCGTCTGATCGGTGATGGCGCCAAAAATCAAGCACCATTGAATCCTTCTAACACCATTTTTGGTCAGTATATATATGAGTTTATTTCTAGCTAGTTTCTATTGGTTATGTTACTTTTAGCAATAGTTGAAATTATATGACAAATTGTAAAAAATCGTAAGTCCTTCGATTGTCTAATAGGAGTGTTATATTCTATCCTAAGAAAATTGTACCCCAATGACGTTTCTAGAGTCTTCGATCCTAGCTTGTTATTATTAAATAATAATATTTCAATTACTTGCTAACCAAGGGACATCAACGTTGACCTGGACAACAATAGGCTAATATATAGTTACGATTGGTGATCAGTTAGTTACTGGTGAAATAGTTTGCTTTTTTAATTGGTTTTTGACTTTTTTAATCTTTGATTACCAGATGCTAAGAGGCTGATTGGAAGGAGATTCAGTGATTCTAGTGTGCAAAAAGACATGAAGTCGTGGCCTTTCAAGGTTATACAAGGGCTAGCAGACACACCAAAGATTTTGGTCACTTACAAAGGTCAAAAGAAGGAGTTTTTGGCAGAAGAGATTTCTTCAATGATTCTTGGTAAAATGAAAGATATTGCTGAGGCATATCTTGGAAAAGTTGTGAAAAATGCAGTGATAACCGTCCCTGCTTATTTCAATGATTCACAGCGTCGAGCTACCAAGGATGCTGGTACTATTGCTGGATTAAATGTTGTTCGAATGATCAATGAGCCTACAGCAGCTGCGATCGCGTATGGACTAGGCAATCAGCCTTATATTGTTGGCAAGATAAATGTGCTTGTTTTTGATCTAGGTGGTGGCACTTTTGATGTTTCTGTAATGACTATTGAGGAAGGGGGTATATTTGAAGTGAAAGTTGTTGCTGGTGACACCCATTTGGGAGGCGAGGATTTTGATAACCGCATGGTGGATCATTGTATGAGGGAATTCAAAAGAAAATGGAATAAGGACTTGAGTGGGAACCAAAGGGCATTGGGAAGGTTGAGATTTGCCTGTGAAAAAGCAAAAAGGATGCTCTCTTGTACTACACGGACGTCAATTGATTTGGACAGCTTGCATGAGGGGATTGATTTTTCTATGAAATTTACTCGGGCTAAATTTGAAGAGCTAAACATGGGTTCATTTAATAAATGCATTGAGACTTTGGGGACATGTTTAAGTGATGCTAAGATGGAGAAATCATGTGTAGAACAAGTGATTCTTGTTGGTGGCTCAACTAGGATTCCAAAGGTCCAGCATATGCTGCAGGATTTTTTTAATGGCAGAGAGTTATGCAAGAGTGTGAACCCTGATGAGGCTGTTGCATATGGTGCAGCTGTTATGGCTGCAAAGGTAAGCGGTAGCAGTGACAAGAGTGTTCAAGATGTGTTTCTACATGATGTCACTCCTTTATCACTTGGTGTAGAAGTACAAAGAAAAGTATTAAGTGTTGTGATCCCGCGAAACACTCCAATACCAACGAGTAATGCCCAAACATACTATACAACTTGTGATAACCAATCTGTCATCAAGATCAAGGTCTACCAAGGTGAAAGATCCAGATCTACAGACAACCATTTGTTGGGAAAGTTCAACATTTCAGGAATACCACCTGCCCCCAGAGGAGTCGCTAAAGTTATGGAATGCTTTGAAATAGATGCCAATGGCATCCTCACAGTCACCGCCTCTATTATATCCACTGGTAAGATGGAGAAACTAGTAATTTCCCATGAAAATGGAAGACTCTCCAAAGATGAGATTGAGAAGATGATTAATGATGCTGAGAAGTACAAACTTGAGGACCAAGAGTTCAAGAAAAAAGTGGAAGCACACAATGCGTTGGAGAATTGTGTATACATCATGAAGAATATGATCGAAGAGCACAGTGTGAAAAAGAGTTTTCACCATGAGATATTGCACATAATGAAGAAAGCCATTGATGAAACGACTAAGTGGCTTGAGGACAACCAAACTGCACCTTTCGCTGAGCTTCACCTTAAGAAAGTACACCTCGAATTTGTTTGCAAGCCGTTGTTTTACGTCTAAGATTATGGTTCTCAAACAATTGAAGCTCAGCTTGTATTTATATTATTGTTCCACTTAATCTGTCAAAGATGTCAATTATTGTTGAATATTGGGATCCAAGTAGGTGGTGTGAGAGTTGTATTGGCTTTTGTGTGTGTTAATTAAATAGTTTGAAATTTAAAGTTATCCTTCACATTATGAACAAACCTTCATGAACAAGAAACTTGTTGTTTAACCTTGTTTGTTTCTGTCCACATGATTCCACCACTTGTATAATAAGAAGAAATTTATTACAACACTTTAATAGCACAAAGAATTCGGCTAGGTCCATGGATTTCATCAATAAGCTTAAAGGATGAAGCCCGTAAACTTTTTAGTTGTTAAGCCAAGCCACTTTACTTAAAGGATGAAATCCATAAGCTTTACCCAACAAAAGGCTAACAACTAGAACAATGCTCCATGGGTCATAACGATCATGCGAATAAACCAATGTGAGACGCATGTGTCGATATAGCTTATCGAGAACCTCATCAAGAAGGCTATTAAACTTAGCAATATAAAAATGTACGAAGTGACTTCCTAAACCTAAAGTTTAATAAGCCACCTTATGTATATGGTAAGTTCATTGACACAACGTTTCCACTTATGCATGAACGTTCGAACCTTCTGTAATAGGAATATAAAACATACCTTTTAGCTTCCCTCAACAAAAAACAAAAACTTTTCTTAATAGCGTTAAAGTCTTCGAAGCTTAGAACATATACAAGCTTTTTATCAAGTCAGGTCATAACAAGTCAACCTTCAAGGCAATATGCTTCAAGCCTTCCTTCGTGCACAAGGAACCTTTCTTCTGCCACACGAAGCTCACTTGCTACCTTGCCTACTATTGACCATTTGGTCAATATAAATCCAACATATCTCGGATCAACTTCACAATGTTTGTTCAAAAACGTGACTTGCTAAAAAACCTTCGTAAATGCACCTAGCTACAATCATTTAGTGATACTTAGCTACTTTCTTGATGCTTACAAGCATTTAAACTGCCATAGTCATTTGGTAAATGAAACACCTTCTTAAGACTTATGCCCAAGATAAGATATTTTACAAATTATGGGAATATTGTGAAAAAGAGCATAGCCGCATATAGATGGTCTTCATCACACAACTCGAAATGACTTCGCCAATACAACAAAGAAGCTTAAAAAATTAAGCTCAAAAGGCAAAAATATAATAGGTAAATACCGTAGCTAATATAAGCTAACAAGGAAAGAAGCGAGTAATGGAGAAATATTCAGTTTCATTTCTTCCACCAAAATAAGGGCTTAACAAGCTACAAAGCTTATCAGCTTAAATCCCAATAAGCTTTCAAGCTCATCAGCTCAAATCCTAACAAGCTTCCAAGATCATCAGCTTAAACAAGCTTCAAATTTTATCAGTTTAAACCCTAACGCATTGCAAAACTCAGCATGCTAAGGTTCATTTGTCCATATTTATCCTACTTAGACTAAAGTATTTACAAATGAAAACTCACCAAAACAGCAAAAGTTGAAAGAAAATGCAAAGATAGTGAATAGTTTGAGTCTAGTATAATGTATATACATATATACATTAAACTAGACCGGGGGCTGATGATGTAGGGTGAGCATTAGACCAAGCCCAATAGCCCAAATAGCCAAAATCATTAATCAACATATTGGGCCAAGCCCAAGCCCAACAAACAAGCCCACTAGGGTTTTAACCCAACCACTCTATAAATAGAGGGGCAAACCCCCACAACAAATCAGATGGGTCTTTAACATCAGACCTCTCTCCCTCTCTGTTTTTCTCTCTAAACTGTTTCTAGAGTTATTCTCTCTTTCTATTAAAAACTCTCAGTTGTGCTAAAGCCTTGAAGCCTCTGAGCATACGAGCTGCTGCAGTACCTTACTAGCAGCTTACCATCATGCTGGTTCTTACAACCACATATGTTCCCACAACCACGTCAAGCCACCGAGTTAGGAAGTATGATATCGCATCTGCTCCTAGCTAACCGTTGGGTTTCGACCATCACTTCCTCCATACATTATACTCTCTCTACATCTCATACCCATTGTTAGTGCATGTTTGTGTGACAAATGCTTCTCTAGATTAGTTTCGTTTTTGTGTCAGTTGATAGTTTAATTGTAACGTGCTTGACGGATTTATAAGTCAAGTATGATAGTCTTTTGTTTGAAACCTAGCTAACATTGTTATTGTATAAGAAGCTTAGGAAAGATACCTTTGAGTATCTTCTCCTGAAGGAGAAGATAGCCATCTTCTCCTAAAGGAGAAGATAGAAAAAGGAATCTTTTCCATCTTCTCCTGAAGGAGAAGATAGCCATCTTCTCCTGAAGGAGAAGATAGGAAAGAGCATCTTTTCCTTGGGCTTCTTCGTCCGGCCCATGCACTATATATAGGTGCATGGGGTGTAGGCTAGGTTAAGGTTTTTGTTCAGCAAGCTTGTATTTGATAATATTCCCACTGAAAGTTATCAATAGACAAGCCGGTTTAATATTATTCATCGTGTTCTTCGTTCGTGTTGATTCATTGTTTGCATAAACATCTATCAAGGGATTCCGCACCTTGATAGATCTGATCTAGCTTGTAATCGATCCGTTCAAAGGACCTACAATTGGTATCAGAGCCTTAGGCTCAAAAGATTGTACGGTTCAAGCTTGATTATTGCAAAAATTGAATCTCTGTGCCTATTCATCTAAAACCTTCTGCATTAATAAATCCGACTAATATGGTTAAAATTCTCAAATAAAAATTAATCATATTAACTATAATCCGATCGATCTTAAAAATTAAATAACTTGTGTTTAATTTAGTAGTGATAATCGGAATTATAGTTGAATGGTTTTAGTTCAGACGATAATATATCTCAGCGACATCAGCGTAAAAAGAGAATCTTGGTTCATCTACGTCCTTAAAGAATATCATTGCCATCTTCGCCCCACATCCATCTTCGCCTATTAATTTTTAATATTCATCTTTGCCGCTACCAAAAAGCATCTTCTCCTTTAATCTAAAAGGCATCTTCGCCTTTGAGATCAAAGCATCTTCGCCTAAGGAATCTGTCAAGGCATCTTTGGTTTGAGTGCATCTTCGCCTAATAAAAAAAAAAAAAAAAAAAAACAACCATCTTCGCCTTTCTTTTTAAAAGGCATCTTAGCCTTTCTTCTTGAAATCACTAGTTCACGTTTTTCCTTTTTTCTTTTTATTTTTTCGTTTAGTTATTTATTATTTTTTTTCTATTTATTATTTTCTTTTAGTAATTTGAATCTCATTTGAACTTTGAACCTTAAATCGAACTTGGACTTGGACTTTGGACCTATACTTGAATCTTGGACATTTAAAGTTAATTTAAATTATTTTTAAAAATGTCAACTCTAAACAAGATGTTGGAAATGGACCATGAAGTAGGCAAGTCAAACTCACCACCTAAAATGATTTCAGTTAACGATTATTATTGGTGGAAAGGCAGGTTTGAAGAATGGGCTCGGTTTTTCAACATGAGGTTATGGATCTGTATTAGAGATGGTTATTTCAAACCCTCTAGGAATGTGGATGGTAGAACGATTGAAGTGGCTTTTAAGGACATGGAAGAGGAAGATAAACTCATGCTTGAAGCTGAAAATAAAGCACATGCAGCAATCACAATGAGTCTTCCACAGGAAATATTGCATACCTTCAGAAAATATCACGAGGCAAAACATTTATGGGATGCTCTCGAGAGGAGGTTTGAAGGAAATGACAATATTAAGAAAAACAAGTCTGATTTGCTGAAGAAACAATTTGCTGTGTTCAGGGGAATGAAAGATGAGTCACTTGAAGAAATAATAACAAGATTTTATCATCTTGTTACCGAGTTGGGAAATCACAAGATTGAGTACACTGAGGTTGAGCTGAGCACGAAAATTCTAGATTCTCTACCTGAAAAATGGGAAGTTTATACTCTTCTTATAAAAGAGAATACAGATTTTGACAACACTACTCTTGATGAAGTGATTGGGAAGCTAAGAGCTTATGACTTGACTATGAAAAGAAAGGATGCCGGTTATGATCAGGTTCAAGATCCGGGGATATATTATGGAAAATCGACATCTAAAGCCTCGTCTAACAGCAGTGGGAATGCAACTGCATTCTTCTCAGGTGATAACTCGGGAAATATTATTTTGGACTCTGATGGTGAAGTTTGTTTTGTTTCTGTTTCAGGTGAGTCTACGAAAGTGAAGGATATTCCCTCAGGAAAAGACAAGGGAAAGAGCACTGATTCCAGATGTGATCACAAGTCATGCAAGTCTATGCCTATGAGTGTCAAATCAGCAGAAGAGCAGCTTGCAGTTTTGTCTTCCTTTATAGCATCCTACGAAAACTACATACAAGGAAAGATAAATGATCCGGCAATGTTTGATGAAGACTATGATCAAATAGATCCGGATGACTTAGAGGAAATGGATTTGCAGTGGAATCTTGCTATGATCTCCAGAAGAGCAAAAAGGTTCATGGACAGAACTGGAAGAAAACTGGTGGGAGGTCGAGCCGGATTTGACAAATCAAAGGTGAAATGCTACAACTGCTACAACTTTGGTCACTTTGCAAGAGAATGCTCCAGACCAAAGAACCAAAACCAGAATCAAAATAATACTGTCAGGCAAAGCTCGTCAGTGGGGCCATCTCAAAGCAACACTAGCCCTAAGGCCCTAATGGTAGCAAAACCTGATGGTACGTATGACTGGAGTTGTGTGCTCGATGGTACTGATGGATCGAGAAATCAGGCATTCATGGCTGAGATTGTGGAAGAAAAGTCTGAAAGTGATGGAGAATCTGGTGTCGAGACTGAAGAGAAAGAAAGTACAACTGAAGAGGCTGAGGCAACCAAGATTGAAGAGGAAGCTGTTAAGGAGTCAACTGCACAGGTGCTGGATCTGACAGCATCAACTGAGGGTATGTCTGCTAAAGAATTCATGGCTTACATGGCAGACTTGTCCTCCAATGAGAAAAAGGTACTCCTTCCTCTTCCTCTAGTTGTAGAAGCTTGTAATAAATGTGTTGATTATGCTGAGCGTATATTGTTACTTGTGAAAGAAAATGATAACGTAGCTGAGCATAATAAATCATTAGTTGTGCTTCTAGATAAAGAAAAGGAGTTTAACATAGGCAATAAGATTAGAGAAGGGAATCTAAAAACTTCCCTTAATGCTGCTAAGAAGGATCTAAAAGAACTTAAATACACTTTAAGTGAAAAGATAGATTACCTTAATCTAACACAGTTGGCCTTAGTTGATAAACAAGAAGAAATTGCTAAGAAAAATGCTGAAATAGACCAACTTAAGGTTAAGGTAGCTGATCTGAATAGGCAGATAGATCAAGTTCGCAGCTCAAAATATCTTATAAGTGCCTTAATAGATTCTGGAAGAGACACCAAGAAGTTTATTGATGAAAAAGGTGGATTAGGTTACCAAGATGTACCACCTCCTGTAACTGGAAACTATTCGTTTCTACCAACTGAGAAGGAGGTAACAGAAGAAATCTGTAAACCTAAGATAGATGAGAAGAAAGTTGATGTAAGTGAGAGTGAGATTAGTACTGAGAGTGGTAGTTCATCCAGTGTGTCTGAGGATGAACAAACAGGTGAAGTGTTTAAGAACAGTACTGGGTCGGGGGTTAATAAAACTAATCCAGTTAAAATTAACTCAACTGAATCAAAGACTCAACCCAAAAAGGCTGAACCAAAATCGATTTTGCAAAATCCTAAATTTGTTAAGAAAGGTGAAGCCAAAACTGAAATTACACAGGGTAATGCTGAATGTTCAGGCAACACTTCACCAAAATCTGCTAGCAATGAGGGATCGACCTCAAGGGGACAATACAAAAAGCCCCTTGAGAAGCGATCCTGTTTTAAATGTCATCAAAAAGGTCATGTAGCTAGCATGTGTACTGTCAAGAAGAAAAATAGCACTGTATCAACTGATGCAAAGAAAGGTGAGACTCCTGCTAAGTCTGAAAGCAGGAAAGAGGTAAGCAACTCTGCAAAGAAATCTTTGCAGAGACAACTTGAGAAAGAATCAGGCGGTGGGTCTAGGGATCCTGGAAAACGCCTAGTAAACAAGAATTTTGAAAAACCAGCGTTTATCCCTAGACAGGTAAGTGTTGGCCAGACAAGCACATCTGGTGCTCAACCATTTACGCAGGCAGTACCTGCAAATGCCAACAAGTACCAACCACCTCATAAGCAACAACGTCACCAAAATCCACAAGGTGACAAGTTTAATTCTGTAAATAATTATAATAATCAAAAGGGTTATAGGGATAGACAGTATTCAAATAACCAACATTTTTCAAGAAATAACTATAATCAGGGATACTCCAACAGAGGGAGTTATCCACAAAATAACAATAACGGGCCAGTGAATCAAAGAGGATATCACAATTCTCAGAATCAAAGGCCCTACAGACATTATAACCAAATGAACAGAAACAGTCCACCAAGATCCAGGACTCCAGTGGGGAGTGATGGATATTGGAGGGAGTTCACTGTTGTTGATGAAATGGGACGACCCAAGACTTTCACAGCTTGGGTCCCCTACTCTAACTAATCCTCTTTGTGAATGCAGGAGCTGCTGAGGAGGGTTATCAACTGGTGGTATGTTGATAGCGGCTGCTCCAGGCATATGACAGGGGAGTTGAGATTGTTGATCGAATTTATGAAATGTGACGGAGGTTTTGTAAACTTTGCTGGCGCCAAAGGCGGGCGCATCTCAGGAAAGGGGAAGGTCACTAATGGCAAGATCACCCTAGAAGGAGTGAATTATGTTGAAGAGCTCAAACACAATCTCATGAGTGTCTCACAAATCTGCGACAAGGGGCATTCAGTTCACTTCACCAAGACTGAAGCTTTAGTGTTGAAACCAGGAGTGGTAATTCCAAAAGAGTGGATAATTATGAGGGCTCCTAGAAGAAATGACACGTATATCATGGATATGAGCATGCATGACGATTCTTCAATGGATACTACATGTTTATTGTCCAAAGCATCTGCATCAGACTCACTTCTTTGGCATAGAAAGATGGGACACATCCATTTCAGGAAACTAAACTACATTGTCAAACACGGTTTGGTAACGGGTGTTCCTTTAAAAAGTTTTGGGATTGAGGACAAATGTGTCCCTTGTAAAAAGGGAAAGCAACACAAGAAGCCTCATCACCCAAAAACTGTTAATTCTATTTCTGCTCCTTTTGAATTGCTTCACATTGATTTTTTCGGTCCAGTGAACGTTAGGAGCATTGGTGGAAAATTTCATTGCCTTGTGATTACTGATGATTTTTCTAGATTCTCGTGGGTGTTTTTCTTAGGTACGAAGGATGAAACTGCTGAAATCTTGACAAATTTCATTCTTCAAGCAGATAATCTGTTCAACACCACACTGAAGAGGATCAGAAGCGACAATGGCTCGGAGTTCAAGAACAGCACATTTTCAATCTTTTGCATTCGCAAGGGAATTGAACATCAATTCAGTGCTCCCTATGAGCCTCAACAAAATGGAGTCGCTGAGAGGAAAAACAGGACTTTGATTGAATCTGCTCGAACCATGCTAGCTGACTCTAAGCTTCCCGTTCATTTTTGGGGGGAAGCTGTGAACACAGCATGTTATGTCTTGAATAGGGTTTTGACCGTTAAGAAACACAATAAAACGTGTTATGAACTCTTAAACGGTCGAAAACCCAACATCAAAGATTTTGAGCCATTTGGGATGCCTTGCACTATTCTGAAAAATAAAAACCAACCAAAATTTGGTGAGGTGGCAGACGAAGGATTCTTCCTTGGTTATGTCCCCGGCTCACCAAACAAACGTGTTTGGAATAAATCAAAGGGTGTAGTTGAAATTGCTTTCATTATTGAAATAACAAGTTACTCACCACCAGATAGTGCACAGGAACCAAGTTGGATGTTCGATTATGACTCTGTTTTTAAGTCTTTTAATGTTCCTCATACCTTTAATGCAGAACCACAGGAAGAAGAACTAGTGATTGTTGATGAGTAGGATGATGACTTTGTTTCACCTCGTTCAATAGTCCAGATTTCTGCAGAAAAGACCAAGACAGATGCAAGTACCAGCTCTTCGGGAAACAACCAGTCTTCATCCACACCAGAGGTCACTGAAACCGAAGAAGAACCTTTCACGAATCCGTTCGGGATAGATTCTACTGATAATGAAGTGGCTGCAGGAGATATTGGCTCCAACTTAGATGAAGATCTGCCGGTAGACACTGTGATTTCAACACGCGCAAATAGGGTTCATCCGGTTGACTTCATACTGGGGGATCCTAATGCGGGTATTCAGACTCGGAGAAGTTTTGCTAATGCCAACTGCATGTATGCAAGAATTGTTGATTCAGGGATTGTGAATAAATGCTTGAAGTGCTTTATCTCGCAAATTGAACCTAAGAGTTATCAATTGGCTCTTCGGGACAATGCGTGGGTAGAAGCTATGCAAGAAGAGCTCTCTCAGTTTAGGAAGCTTAAAGTCTGGGAATTGGTCGATCTCCCTCGGGGTGCACAGGAAATTGGCACCAAATGGGTTTTTCGAAACAAGAAAGATGACAATGGTGTAGTGGTCAGGAATAAGGCTCGTCTTGTGGTAAAGGGGTTTAATCAACAGGAAGGGATAGACTTCAATGAAGTGTTTGCACCAGTTGCTAGGCTAGAGGCAATTCGCTTGTTTCTGGCATTCGCGTCTCACAAAGGATTTAAAGTTTATCAGTTAGACGTCAAAAGCGCCTTTCTGTACGGAAAAGTCCAAGAGCTGGTGTATGTCTCACAACCACCGGGGTTCACTGATCCAGAATATCCAGATCGGGTCTACAAACTTGACAAGGCCCTTTATGGACTTCATCAGGCACCCAGGGCATGGTATGAGACACTGTCTTCTTACCTCTTGAACAATGGTTTTGAGAGAGGAAAGATTGACAGTACACTTTTCATTCGGAGAAAAGGAGAAAATTTTCTGCTGGTACAGGTGTATGTTGATGACATCATCTTCGGGTCACCAGATGAAGACTTATGCAAGGAATTCGAGCAGGTCATGAAAAGGAAGTTCGAAATGAGTGCTATGGGGGAGTTAAAGTTCTTTCTTGGTCTACAGGTGGATCAGAAGGCAGATGGAATGTTCATCCATCAAACTAAGTATGTGCATGACATCCTGACTCGTTTCAAGATGAATGATTGCACACCTTACTATACTCCTCTACCGGTCAACCACGGTCTCGGTCCAGATACTGAAAGCGACAAATATGTCGACCCCACAGAGTACCGGGCAATGATTGGTTCACTCATGTATCTTACTGCTTCTAGACCTGACATTATGTTTCCAGTTTGTCTTTGTGCCAGGTTTCAGGCGGATCCAAAGGAGTCACATATGATTGCGGTCAAACGGATAATGAGATACCTTAAGGGGAAACCCAAATTAGGTCTCTGGTATCCATCAGATGGTGGATTAGATCTCTTATCCTACACCGACTCAGACTACGGAGGATGCAACCAGAACAGAAAATCGACAACTGGTGGATGTCAACTACTTGGGGGGAGACTCGTATCCTGGCAATGTAAAAAGCAGGCTTCTGTAGCGGTGTCCTCATGCGAGGCTGAATACGTTGCAGCTGGTAGCTGCTGTTCACAGGTTTTGTGGATACAGCAACAAATGCGGGATTACGGTTTGAATTTTCTAAATACTCCCATTATGATTGATAACCAATCTACCATTTCCATAACTGAAAACCCAACCAACTTTTCTAAAACTAAACATATTCATATCAGACATCACTTTATAAGAGATTGTTTTGAAAAGAGAATGATTCATTTAGAAAAGGTTGACACAAAAGATAATTTGGCAGACCTTTACACCAAGGCATTTGACAGGGCTCGTTTTGAACTGTTGGTGCAACTGAACGGGATGAGGAATCCTGAATGATTTTACGTTTCCTATAAGTTTCTGAAGTTTTTGTAAATATTTTTCTGTTAAAAAAAAAAATAAAAAAAAATAATAAAAAAAATAAAAAAAATAAAAATAAAAACGAGTTGTCACTGTGCAAAAGAAAAGATATGATAGTACATCAGCTGCTTGACTGTCGCACTTAAAAACAGAACAGAGAACTTAAACTGCTAAGTGCGACTGCAGCTTCATCATGTGATATACCAGTAGGCAGACTTACAACGCGTACTCAGTCCTCAATAATAATAATAGCAAGAGCTGGACTGTGGTACATGTGGGGAACATAACATTGGCGTACGATTTTATGATCTTAATTCTTGCGTTGATAGATTGCCAAAATCTGAGGTTTCGGGTCTTTATATTGTTGATCTATCCGGGGATAACCTGGCTGCCCTTCTGCTGCATCCAGAAATATGCTGACCTAGGCACAGCCAGGATATCTTAAAAGAGCAAATCCAAAGGATAAATGCCAAAACCCAATATGCTAAACGGCTAAATCAAACAGCCCAAAGCTAAAATTCGTACCAAAATGGTATTTGCCCTAACCCTGGTTGAGAACACACCGGTCACTTTGCTGCATCCAGATATATGCTGACCTGTACACCCGTGTGTCTCGTACCTTGTAAATTCTACGGATACCAGCAATATACTCACCTGTTACGATGAAGCTTTGTGCATACCTTGATCGCGGGGGTATGTCATGTTGTGGGACACGTAATACCTACAGTCAAATGCTCACAATCGTAATAAGGAAAGTGAGGCTTTGAAGGCAATGATGTAAGTTTGTTTAAGTGGATCCATATACTGGTAATCGCCTTGGACTGTGACTGTGCTTTTAATAATTTCCCTTTAATTATTCTAACTCGTGTGTTCAGTCTTGTTCTAGCTGATATGATCTTTTCGCCGGTGACATTTCAACAAAAATAGAGTGTTTATTTTTTGAATTTTATTTCATTTCACTTTATTAGTGTTTTTATTTCTTTTAGTTGTTTATAAAAAAAAATGACAAAAAGATTTTCTATTTTTCCACTTCAGGTCTTAATGCACGGGAAATGGTCATTTAAGGGAGTACTCGTTCTGTTCGAGAAAACGTCTCGTTTTCGTACCAACCAAATTTTCTCAAAAGCCAAGTCATTGCTTCGTTACAAATTACTAAAAACTGAAACTTTTCGGGCATGAATTTATGTTCAAGGCCCAGTTCTGAAAAATGTTGGGTGAAGTTGTTCAAAAACTGTTTTCAATCCATAAGGCCCAATTCTAATTAATGAATATTTAAGTTGTTTTATTAATGTTTGGAAAGTGAGATTTTTGCAGACTCGCCACAGAGGTCGGAACCTCCTACTGATACTGTGGGGGAGAAAAGAAAGAAAGATGATGATGAGACTGGCAAAGAATGTCAACCAGAGGATTATGATGATGATGGTTTTGATGATGTTCCACCTCTCCGGACTCGTCAGAGCAAGAGAGGAGGAGTAGTTTTTCGTGAGTCAAGCTCACAGATGCCATCAGCAACCTTAGCAGTCACAGTACCACAACAACCACCACTTACAGGCAAAAGATAGAGCTTTGATACAGACACTTCTTCAACAGAATGCTGTGTTGATGAAGCAATTGCAGGCTCAGGGGGAGAATGTGACGTGTAAGGGTGATGAACTGATGATGATCCCGACAATGATCCAAACCGCTCTGCGGGGAGTGAGCCTCCAAGTGCTTCAACAAAATTTGGTGTGCAAGCTACTACTCAGGGGGAGTCGGGTACTGGAATTGAAGTTATTGGTGCCGGTGATCCAGGGAAGAGATGCAACAGAAAACCTCAAAGAGACTGGATTACTTTCTGAAGAATTAGACAGTGAAGATATGTATGATTTGGAAGAAGTTGAGATTATTCCAGATTATCTTGAAGATTGAAGACTGCAGGAGGTTGAAGATCTAGAGAGCATTCGTCAAGGGGGAGTTTGTTAGTGCATGTTTGTGTGACAAATGCTTCTCTAGATTAGTTTCGTTTTTGTGTCAGTTGATAGTTTAATTGTAACGTGCTTGACGGATTTATAAGTCAAGTATGATAGTCTTTTGTTTGAAACCTAGCTAACATTGTTATTGTATAAGAAGCTTAGGAAAGATACCTTTGAGTATCTTCTCCTGAAGGAGAAGATAGCCATCTTCTCCTAAAGGAGAAGATAGAAAAAGGAATCTTTTCCATCTTCTCCTGAAGGAGAAGATAGCCATCTTCTCCTGAAGGAGAAGATAGGAAAGAGCATCTTTTCCTTGGGCTTCTTCGTCCGGCCCATGCACTATATATAGGTGCATGGGGTGTAGGCTAGGTTAAGGTTTTTGTTCAGCAAGCTTGTATTTGATAATATTCCCACTGAAAGTTATCAATAGACAAGCCGGTTTAATATTATTCATCGTGTTCTTCGTTCGTGTTGATTCATTGTTTGCATAAACATCTATCAAGGGATTCCGCACCTTGATAGATCTGATCTAGCTTGTAATCGATCCGTTCAAAGGACCTACACCCATACATACACGTATCTACATATTTATTGTTAATTTACTTATGTACACGTTTATGTTAGATAATCTACTAATGTTGAGCGTCGGAGGGTGGTCCAGAGACCCCGGTCTCTGTATCCCTTCTAACAAGTTCTTTCTTGCTGCAAGTTCAACCCTTTAAGCAGACTAGGTCAGAAGCCTGACAACCTTGGAACGTTCAGACCCTCTCCGGACCAATATTTGTTGTAGCAACACTCACAAAGTTATACTCAAAGGTTTGCTTAAATAGTTTTCTAAAAGATTTGATCAATCAATTTGCTCAAAATGTTAGCGAAAAGTTTACTCACAAAAGTTAGCTACAAAGGTATATATATATTGATTTTTTTAAAAAATGCTCAGAATGTCACTCAACCTTAATTGTTTCTCAGAAGTTCACTCAACGTTAATTGTTTCTCAAAAGTTCGCTTAACCTTAATCGTTGCTCAGAAGTTCGCTCAACCTTAATTGTTTCTCAGAAGTTCGCTTAACGTTAATTGTTTCTCAGAAGTTTGCTCAACCTTAATTGTTTCTCAGAAGTTCGTTCAACCTTAATTGTTTGCTCAAAAGTTATGTATATAGTAACACCACAAATAACAACATAAATGGATATTTAGACTCGATTCTTGCTTGTAGAGAAATCAAAGATGTCAGAGAAAGGGATCATGCATGTAAGGCCATAAAATTAACACATGAAAAATCAAACATCACCACGCCTAAAGTTATGACAGCTATATATTAAGCTCTAACGAAACGTGACAGAGAAAAAGTGATCATGCATGTAAAGACCTACGTACGTCACAAATTAACCATGACACCAACTTCTAATAAGCAAAGACGTCACATGTAGAAGCCAAAACCAAAATAATCATCGATTTGTAGTTAAGATGTTCAAACAATATTCGTATTATTCATGTAATAAGAAAGAAGATTAACAACGAGGTCTGATTGCAGAAGTAAGGAGAGTTAATTTGGGGAAAAGAAGCCATAAAATGAACAAATCTAATATATAGTTTATGATATTATAGCTAGCTAGTAAGAAAGAAGAATATGTATGTGGTTGACACTTAAAAAAACGATTTTAACACATAAAAAATCGCCTTAAAGTTATAATACGCTAACAAAGAATTTTACTCAAGCTCGTGATTGTCGGGTGACCCGAAAGTCAATCCTACACATACTAACACCTCATGGGACATGTAAACACTTATATATATATATATATATATAGGAGAAGGTTCAATTGAGAACTCTTAGTTAGGGAGAGAACTCGAGAACTCCTACTTAAATTAAGAAAAAAATAAAAAAAAATCATAACTCAAAATTTAAGTCAAAAACCAAAAATCTAGTTCGGAGCTTCTCTTTCCCACGTCATCCCGGTTTAGAAAAAAAATAAAAAAAAAATAAAAATAAATAAAAAATAGGCGACTTCTAATGCACCTGTGTAGTAAATGTCCGGTTAGCTTTAGGGTTTAGTTTAGCTTTTAGGGTTAGTGTTTTTTAGTTTAGTTTGTAAGGTTTAGGTTTTTGGGGGTGGGGTGGGGGTGGGTAGGGTGGGTTTAGGTTTTTGGGTAGGGGGTTAGGTTTTTTGGTGGGGGTTAGGTTTTTGGTTGCGACGGGTGGGGCTTAGGTTTTTGGTAGGCGGTGGGTGTGGTAGGTTTAGGTTTTCGGGTGGGGGGTGGATGGGTGGTTTAGGTTTTTGGGTAAGCGATTTAGGTTTTTTAGTGAGGGTGGGGGTGGGTGGGGTGGAATTAGGTTTTTGGGTGGGGGTAAGTTGGGGGTAGGTGGTTTAGGCTTTTGAGTTATACTACACATGTGCAGTAGCGTTTTTTAGGTGTGTTTTTTTTTATTTATTTTTATTTTTTTTATTTTTTTTCCGAACGGGTATGACGTGGGAAAGAGAAGCTCCGAACTAGTTTTCTATTTTTTTACTTAAATTTTGAGTTATGATTTTTTTATTATTTTTTTTGTATTTAGTTAGGAGTTCTCGAGTTCTCTCAATAAAATGAGTTCTCTATTGAACCATCCCCTATATATATATATATATATATATATATATATATGGGACGGTTATTCTACAAAGTAATGAAAACGTGCGAAGTGTGCGAAGTCACGTAACATACAAAATTACGTAACATAGACAGAATCACTACTAGTTCATAACTAAAATCACGTAACATATAGGTCATTACGTAATTACGTACCATAAGACAGAATCATTCAAAACTTTACATAAAAAATTTTTAATACCCTTAAAAAACATAACATACAAAATTACGTAACATAGACAGAATCACTACTAGTTCATACCTAAAATTACGTAACATAAACAGAATCACTAGTAGTTCATAACTAAAAAAAATCACATATACAAAATTACGTAACGTTTGGTAATGGACTATATGTTACGTGATTTTAGATATGGAACTAGTAGGTATTCTGTCCATGTTACGTAATTTTGTATGTTACGTGACTTCGCACACTTCGCACGTTTTCATTACTTTGTATTTGAACCTGTCCCTATATATATATATATATATATATATATATATAATGTTCATCTCATGGTTTAACCTATGTTATCACTAATGCCCATGACTAGGCCGATCAAATAGTGTGTGTACATGTATTTTTTAGTCCCTCTAATCCACACACATTTGTAAGATCGATTGATAGGTGTTCATGTGTGAGTGTCCATGTGTTTTGGCATTGTTAACGTATGTGTGACATTGTGAATCGTTATTGATGTTATGTTGTTCACATGGTGTGTCGTGTGTTAATTTCCCTTATCATATGTTGCATTGTTTAATTAATACATGGCACATATGTTTGGAAATTTGATGTATGGTGAGATTCCACCATTTCATATGTTGAGTATTCACAAGATGTTTCGTGAACGTTCGGGTCTGCATGGGTAAACAAGTCATTTAGATGGACTCCTGAATTTAACATAGGTCTTCCTAGACTCGGACTAGCACATGCGTTGTAATAAAATGTGAAGTGCATAAATGGAAATGGACAAAATGGTGAGAGTGTGTACGGATCTTGACCTGTGATTTTGACGGGTGTCACACGATGACATTGATTGAGGAGGAGTAGGAGTAGGAGGAGAGGACACTAGTTGGCAACGTCTCCGGTGAGAGTATCACCGGAGATTGGAAGGTCCTGCAAGTTCGTTAGGATATCCCTAACCCATATCTTTAAATGTTTGAGATAATTGGTTTTGTGTGTTTGTAGTTGTGTTTTATAAAATGTGGTGTGTGTATATATATAAACTGAAGAAACATAAAACTAACCGTTTAATTTAAACATTGGGGGGTTTAAATTTTTTTTGACCGTTCTCGTGCATAGTCAAACAATCAATATCATTCAAACAATATCATACGTGGCTAGCTACGATTAGATGTTTATAAATTTGTCCAGCGTTAAATGTAAAAAGCCCCAACCCAATTTTCGTCTATAACGCCCACCGTAACGGTGTAGGGGGCGCAAAAAACTAATTGGCGCCCAAGATCACGCTCGAGTACGGGTAGTCTTAGTATTTTAAAAAGTTAACCCCAAAATTAGGCTTAAAATAATGAGTACATAAACCCCTATCCTCACCGTAAAAAAGAAAAAAACACCTTTTACAGTTTTTCCTCATCACTTTGATCTTATCTTTGAGCATTATGGCCGGAAGAGAAAACGAGGCGCCGGCGATCGGCATTGATCTGGGAACAACGTACTCATGTGTGGCTGTTTGGAAGCATAATCGGGTGGAGATCATACCTAACGATCAAGGCAACAGGACCACACCTTCCGCAGTTGCTTTCGTCGACGGAGAGCGTATAATCGGTGATGGCGCCAAAAATCAAGTAGCCATGAACCCTTCTAACACCATTTTTGGTCAGTCTACGACTTGTTTTTTTAGTTTCTGTTGAGTGCTGAATGTTTTATTTTTATAAATCTTAAAAACATTGTTTAACAAATTGCATGTACGTTAATGAAATTTGAATCCTAAGAAAGTTGTAACTTAATGGAGTTTTTGATCATTGTTTTTAGTTAACATTATATCCAGCAATTGTTCATGTTTGTGGTTTTATGGTTAGGGCTAGGGTTTAGGTTTACTTATGACTAAACAACAGACACCACACCTGGATAGCAATGGTTAAAAAAGACAAGAAAAAACAATGCGTACATTACTTTAATTTATTACAAAGGTTCAACTTCTGATTGTAATATGTTAAGACACTCGATTAGCTTTTGACCATCTAAATTGCAATGAATACAGATGCAAAGAGGTTGATTGGTAGGAGATTCAGTGATTCCATAGTGCAGGAAGACATTAAGTTGTGGCCTTTTAAGGTCATACAAGGGCTTGCTGACACACCAAAGATTGTCGTCACTTACAAAGGTCAGAGGAAGGAGTTTGTGGCTGAAGAAATTTCTTCAATGATTCTTGGCAAGATGAAAGAAACTGCTGAGGCGTATCTTGGAAAAGATGTAAAAAATGCTGTGATAACTGTCCCTGCTTATTTCAACGATTCACAGCGTCAGGCTACTAAGGACGCTGGTATTATTGCCGGATTGAACGTGATTCGTATGGTCAATGAGCCAACGGCAGCTGCAATCGCGTATGGCCTAGACAATGAGTCTGATATTGTTGGCAAGATAAACGTGCTTGTCTTTGATCTGGGTGGTGGCACTTTTGATGTTTCTGTAATGACTATTGAGAAAGGGGGTATTTTTGAGGTGAAAGCTGTTGCTGGTGACACTCATTTGGGTGGTGAGGATTTTGATAACCGCATGGTGGATCACTGTGTTATGGAATTCAACAGGAGATGGAATAAGGACTTGAATACGAACCAAAGAGCATTGGGGAGGTTGAGATTTGCTTGTGAGAAAGCAAAAAGGATTCTCTCGTGTACTACTCGGACATCAATTGATTTGGATAGCTTGCATGAGGGGATTGATTTTTCTATGAAATTTACTCGAGCTAAGTTTGAAGAGCTGAACATGGGTTCCTTTAATAAGTGCATTGAGACTTTAGAATCATGTTTAAGTGATGCTAAGATGGAGAAATCATGTGTAGAACAAGTGATTCTTGTTGGTGGCTCAACTAGGATACCAAAGGTCCAGCAAATGCTTCAAGCCTTTTTTGATGGCAGAAAGTTATGCAAGAGTGTGAACCCTGATGAGGCTGTTGCGTATGGTGCAGCTGTTATGGCTGCAAAGGTAAGTGGTAGCAGTGATAAGAGTATTAAAGATGTGTTGCTACATGATGTCACTCCTTTATCACTTGGTGTAGAATCAAAAGGATGTATTTTTAAAGTTTTTATCCCGCGGAACACTCCAATTCCTACGAGTGGTGCCAGAACATATCAAACAGTATATGACAACCAATCTGCTGCCACTCATAAGGTGTATCAAGGTGAAAGATCAAACGCTACTGGCAACCATTTGTTGGGCAAGTTAAGAATTTCTGGAATACCACCTGCTCCCAAAGGAGTCTCTGGAATTACGTGCTTTGAAATAGATGCCAATGGTATCCTCACAGTCACCGCCTCGATAATATCCACGGGTAGGATGGAAAAACTCATAATTTCCAATGAAAATGGAAGACTCTCCAAAGAAGAGATTGAGAAGATGGTAAAGGATGCTGAGAAGTACAAACTCGAGGACCAAGAGTTCAAGAAGAAAGCGGAAGCACACAATGCGTTGGAGGATTGCATATACGACATGAAGAATAAGATCGAAGAGCACAGCGTCAAGAAGAGTGTGCACCATGAGATCTTGCAGGTAATGAAGAAAGTCATTGATGAAACAACAAAGTGGCTCGAGGATAATCAGGCTGCACCTTTTGCTGAGCTTCACCTTAAGAAGGCACACCTCGAATTTGTTTGCAAGCCGCTGTTTACTATGTAAGATTATGGCTGTTAAATATTAGAATCTAAGCTTTTGTTTATTTTTTTGTTCCACTTAAGATGTCATCGATATCAATGGTTGTTGATTGAATACTGGAACCTGAGTAAGTGGATATTTCTACTGTGGGCTAATTTAGTTTGGCGACGGTCTGGTAGATGCTTAGAGCTCTATCTACTTTTGGTGACAGTGTGGATATTTAATGGTTTAAAATTTAATGTGCAAATCTATCGCATATTGTTGCTTGCTTGCCAAATATGATTCGAAAAGCATTTAGGTGTCACATTCATTGGTTCGCTTACAATAATTGGTGATGTTTTTATACATGAAAAGTGGGTGTTGCAACAGAGATTTCTGAAAGAAAAAAACCATTACATCTGTATTGAATTTCATGATTGCTTAAAGTTTTTCATGTAGTTCTTAAAGTCCTTATGTTTTGAATATACATAAATTGTGGCAACTTGGTAAGGATTTGGTCACTGAGATATCAATTAATATTGGTATTCTGAATGTATCACGCGGAAGGTATACCTACTCATCAGTTTCCTAAATGTATACTTAATACAAGATTTAGATTCCTTAATCCTTGGCTTTGTCCGTATATATCAACCATTCAGCTATCTTTTTTTTTATTAACAGCGGCAGCACCGACTTTTATTAAGCCAAGCCCAGCCTCACCAACAAGCAATAAGCCCAGCAGTACAACTTGATTAAGCCCAACAGCCCCATTATCCTTTAGGCCAGCAATGTAGTAAGCCCATCTCTGCTTCAGTCCATCAAGCCCAGCAGCATTTTATATTATAAAAGATTAAAAACAAGAAATAACAAAAATTTATATTAACATTTTCAATAGAAAACAATCAGAATTCTATACTTACCGTACAATTTAAATAATTTATAGAAGGTAAATTTATTTCAATGTTTTTATAGCTTTAAATAATAATGTTATCAATTATGCAAGTAAACGAACATGGATACTAAACTTGTTTCAATGTTTTTTAAACAACTAAGGTCTAAGCATGTTAATTAAGGATCACAAACGAGAACTCCTCGTGCTATCGTTTAATTTTAACCATGAAAATTTCAATACTATCCCAAACGAACAAAAGCTAATTAAAGGCTAAATGGAACAACTAACTTTTCTAAAAATTAGAGAGATAAGATGATAGGCCTAACAATTTAGATTTAAATTTAAATTTAAATATATATGAATGAATAACTAACTTGTAGAGAGACCTGTTTGTTTCATTGTGAATTTGAAGTCACCTTCGTTTACAATTTTACCTCACTAATTACTGGAACTTTGTGTATTATGGCCGGAAAAAGAAACGAATTAGCCCCCACAATCGGAATTGATCTTGGAACAACGTACTCATGTGTCGCCGTATGGAAAGATGGTCAGATAGAGATCATACCTAATGATCAAGGCAACCGGACCACACCTTCTTCTGTTGCTTTTGTTGATGGCGAGCGTCTCATCGGTGATGGCGCCAAGAATCAAGCACCATTGAACCCTGCTAACACCCTTTTTGGTCAGTCTACCAGTTGTTTTTAATTATTCTCTACTCTCTACGTACGTCTGAGTGTGCTTGTTATTTTATTTCCATGATTGAAATTAACATTGGTGCAACAAATTGTCCAGAAGATTTTGATTGTCAAAAGTTGCACCTCAACTAAGTTAATGTAGTATTGTTCCTTGTTAATAGATAATATTTTGAGTCATTGATCATGTGTAGGGTTAAGGTTTATTAATTGCATTAACTAACAATAATATTGGATATATTATTGGTGACTTGCTGTTTATGTTGGTTATTTATCTTTATCAGTCATTAGCAAAGTATAAAATTGTCCACAACATTTGGATTGTCAAAACTGGAGTTTGCTCCTTCTTATTAAATAATGTTTTAGGGTTGGCCGGGGTTTAGCGTTATCAATGAGTAAACGATACACGTGATTATGAAGTTTCAAGTTCTCATTGTTGCATGCATAGTATTTGGTGCTTTTATTTGGCTTTCCGCTTAACTGATTATGGATTTTTCAGATGCTAAGAGGTTGATTGGAAGGCGGTTTAGTGATTCCAGTGTGCAAGAGGACATGAAACTGTGGCCGTTTAAGGTCATAGAAGGGCCTGCCGACACACCAAAGATTGTAGTCACTTACAAAGGTCAAGAGAAGGAATTTTTGGCTGAAGAAGTTTCTTCAATGGTTCTAGGCAAGATGAAAGAAACCGCTGAGGCGTATCTTGGAGAAGTTGTTAAAAATGCTGTGATAACTGTCCCCGCCTATTTCAACGACTCGCAGCGTCACGCTACCAAGGACGCAGGTACTATTGCGGGATTAAATGTGATTCGTATGATCAATGAGCCTACAGCGGCGGCAATTGCTTATGGTCTAGACAACAAGTCTGATATAATTGGGGAGATAAATGTGCTCATCTTTGATCTAGGTGGTGGCACTTTTGATGTTTCTATAATGACTATTGAGGAAGGGGGTATATTTGAGGTGAAAGCTGTTGCTGGTGACACTCACTTGGGAGGTGAAGATTTTGATAACCGCTTGGTGGATCACTGTGTTCTGGAATTCAAAAGGAGATGGAAGAAGGACTTGAGTGGGAATCAAAGAGCAGTAGGGAGGTTGCGATCTGCTTGTGAGAAAGCGAAAAGAATTTTGTCATGTGCTACTCGGACATCAATTGAATTGGATTGCTTACATGAGGGGATTGACTTTTGTTTGAAACTTACTCGAGCTAAATTTGAAGAGCTGAACGTGGGTTCGTTTAATAAGTGCATTGAGATTGTGGAGGCATGTTTAACCAGTGCTAATATGAAGAAAGCCTGTGTAGACCAAGTGATTCTTGTTGGTGGGTCAACGAGGATACCGAAGGTTCAACATATGCTGCAGGATTTTCTTGATGGTAGAGAGTTATGCAAGAGTGTGAACCCTGACGAGGCTGTTGCTTATGGTGCAGCTGTTTTGGCTTCCAAGATAAGTGGTAACAATGATAAAAGTGTTCAAGATGTGGTACTACATGATGTAACTCCTTTATCTCTTGGTGTAAGTTCAAAAGGAGATGTATTTTGTGTTTTAATCCACCGAAACACTCGAATACCCACGAGTAATGCCAAAGGGTTCAGTACAACCCATGATAACCAAACCGAGGCTTGTATCAAGGTGTACCAAGGTGAAAGATCCAAGTCCACAGATAATCATTTTTTAGGAAAGTTCACAATTTGTGGAATACCACCTGCTCCCAAAGGAGTCTCTAAAATTACGGTATGTTTTGAATTGGATGCCAACGGTATCCTCACAGTCACTGCTGGGATTATATCCACAGGTAAGGTTGAGAAAATAACAATTACCAATGCAAATGAAAGACTCTCCAAGGAAGAGATCGAAAAGAAGGTAGAAGATGCTAACAAGTACAAATATGAGGACCAAGAATTCAAGAAGAAAGCTGATGCCTACAATGCATTAGAGGATTGCTTATACAAAGCCAAGAATAAGATCAAAGAGTGTAAGGTGCACCCGGAGATCTTGAAGGAAATGGAGAAAGCGATTGCTGAAACGACCAAGTGGCTCAAGGACAACCAAGCTGCTGCGCCTTTTGCTGAGCTTCAACTTAAGAAGGTACACCTAGAATTTGTTTGCAATCCCCTGTTTTAGGTCTCATATTATCAAGGTACACCTAATTAATGGTTGTTTAATCCTGGAACCCAAGTAAGTGGATGATACTTTTGCTAAATAGTTTAATATATTTTGGATTTAAATGGTTGTTTAATATGGTTGTTAAATAGTCTAGAATTTGAAGTTGAAATTCTTTGTATTTCGTTGCTTTGTTGTTGAGTATGATTCTTTACATGTTACAAGTTTACAACACATCTATGCAAAGAAGGCATAAGCCTGTATTAAGTTGCATGATTTTTTTTTTAAACTCCAAATGTTACATCTCTTAAACTATTATTATACCAATAATTCTAAATTACATCATTGCCAAATACCAAGGTTTGAACTTTGAACCTCTGCTTTAAGAGGCAAAAGCCTCTACCATGTTGAGCACGTAAACCACATGCCATTTGTATTGGATTTCATGATTACCTAAAATTGTATTGCGAAATCCCAAGGGGTATTTTCCAAGAAACTAAGGGGTATGCAAATGCCCGACATATACATAACGTATTAGGGTCAGGTATGGGACATAGTTTCCTAAGTGGGTTTTAAGACTGGGATTAACCATACATGGCTCATTGCTTACTTTATTCAATTAAGATTTCATTT
Organism: Ambrosia artemisiifolia; assembly: GCA_032199755.1. Lineage (NCBI taxonomy): Eukaryota > Viridiplantae > Streptophyta > Magnoliopsida > Asterales > Asteraceae > Ambrosia > Ambrosia artemisiifolia. Next base: position 63,139,984 of record CM063521.1, read on the forward strand.
CTATCAGTTTTAGAGAAAATTATGGTTGACGGAGATGTAAATGAACCATTTCTTAAATGTATCATGATGAAGATATACACCTAGGGGTGCTAAATGAGTCATATTCGCGGGTTAGCGGGTCCAACCCAATCCGAACCTAAAAATTATACACGAACCCGAACCTGAAAATTGTATCATACATATGAATCAGAACCTGACCCGAGTTTTTGCGTGTTGACCCGAACCCGACCCGTTCAACCCGGTTTTTTTTTTTTTCGCAAACCGATATATTAAAATTAAAATTTTACTATAAAAAACACAAGCGTATATAAAATATTTACCTTTTATACGATTTCTATTTTAAGCTATAAATATATCATAAAATACATAACCAATTTAATTTATAACAAAAAAGAATATTGTAAAAAATATAATATAGTATAATTGGGTTAAACGGGTCAACCCGCCGACCCGATTGGGTTGACTCGAACTCGACCCATTTAGCTAAACGGGTTCGAGGGTTCAACCTGAAACTGGTCCAAACCCGTTTAGACTAAACCTAAACCAGCTAATTTTGTGTTAGGTTCGGGTCGTGTCAGAAATTCGCACCCCTATATACAGCTATCGTTTTCATTTATAAGGTGAGCAAAGAAACCTAGCAAACGAACCCAACCAAACGAGTAACCGATTGTTCAGGTTTTGGTTTTAGTTTTAGGGATTACGTTATGGTTGTCATGCTTCACAAAACCTATTTAACTGAACCTCATGTGATTATAATTGAGCCAGACTAAACACAAGCTCTAGCTCAAAAATAGAAGTGTCGCCTCGGCTTACCTTAACAACCTGAAAATATAGGCTCGATCATTCATTCATCCTCAATTTAGATACTTTTCAAAATTTGTTTACTTTAGTGTTTTAATAATTAGATAATTTTGTTTGATTAATAGTTAGATTAATAATTACTTAATTAGGTTATACGATTTATTGCTTGATTATTCGTTTATTTTCTTGATTTAGAATTAGAATTAGAATTGGGAAAATGGCCAAAATAGCCCGTTGACCGTGTGTTTTGCAAAAATAACCCTCTCCCCCCTCTTTGGAGAGACGGGACACGGCTCCCAACGAGCCTGAACCGTCTCCGAGATCCTTTGGTTTTAGATCCAATGGCCAACCAACACGTGGCGTCTCCAATCCCGAGGCTGTACCGTCTCTCTCCAGACGGGTCAGAAGTCAACCGTCTCTCTCCCAGACGGGTCACATTTCCCCATGCCGTCTCAAGCCGTTTCGGGCTACCGTCTGAACCGTCTCACGAGTGTATATAAATACCCCAATTCACTTAACAAAATTTGCACTCACCACCCTCCCCAAACCTTTCATCTTCCAAACCAATGACGTTTTATTGCTTTCCCAAGTCGTCTCTGGCTTTCCCGAAGACGCGGCAATTAGACACACAATAAGACAGTATCAAACCAGGGAGCGCAAAGAATTTAAACATGTGTCTGCCTGGCAAATGATGAGGGATCGTCTTAACTAGTTTATAAAACCTTTGTAATCGAAGTTTATTTATGTTTTTATGTTTTTTATGTTTTTTTTTATTAATGCAATGAATGTTTATGTTTTTTTTATATATAAGTAAATATTTCATTATTAAACAAACTATACTATTACAACAATAAACAAACTATACTATTACAACAACAATAAACAAACTATACTATTACAACAAACTTCCTAAATTTACTTGCTAAGAACTTTGTTTGAATGGTGTATGTGCGCTTCATAGACAAAGAACTCTTCTTGCAAATAAAATAGACTACCACATTGTAGATGCAAATTACACGGGTTAACCCACGCGCAGATGCAACAACAATCCAAGTAGCCGTACGCAGATGAAACAACAATCCAAGTAATCGGACAATATTTTCGTAAGCCGGTAGGCTTCGGTTGGGAAAGCAAAAAACGTCATTGGTTTGGAAGATGAAAGGTTTGGGGAGGGTGGTGGGTGCAAATTTTGTTAAGTGAATTGGGGTATTTATATACACTCGTGAGACGGTTCAGACGGTAGCCCGAAACGGCTTGAGACGACTTGGGGAAATGTGACCCGTCTGGGAGAGAGACGGTTGACTTCTGACCCGTCTGGAGAGAGACGGTACAGCCTCGGGATTGGAGACGCCACGTGTTGGTTGGCCATTGGATCTAAAACCAAAGGATCTCGGAGACGGTTCAGGCTCGTTGGGAGCCATGTCCCGTCTCTCCAAAGAGGGGGGAGAGGGTTATTTTTGCAAAACACACGGTCAACAGGCTATTGTGGCCATTTTCTCCCATTAGAATTTTCCTTAGTCTAAAAAAGAGAAAATTAATTAAAAAATAGACCCTCTGAATACAAAGGATCAAGGCTTCCAAGTTCTAACATTAGGTTAGATGAAATAGCATGAAACTCAATGACACCGTTGATTAGCAGGAGTGTTCTTAACACTGATTAAATCAACCTTTCCTACGTACCATGCTAAACAATGAATAAAATAAAATGAGTTAAACGAGAGTTGTTTGAATTGCAAACTTGATTTAAATGTTATCTCAAATAGGCACGGTTCAAATACACAATCTCTTAAAAAAGTAGAAAGTCTAAGAAGAGTATGATAAAATGGACTCATATTGAACTCATTCTAGCAACATTGGAACTAATAGCCTAGCATATGTATAGATAATACTGTAACATTTATTGTGTTTATCCCTATTCATAATTATAGGGATTGTATTGTATTATAAATATATTGTAAATCAATAAAAGAGATCAAGGGATTACACTCTTTCATAGCAAGAGCGATGCCTCTCTATTTACTTTTCTACAAGGCACTGATACTGGTTATCTTCTTCTTTATGTCGACGATATTGTCCTTGTTACTTCGTCAGACCGTCTTCGTCACTGTTTCATGGCAAAGTTGGCAGGTGAATTTGCCATGAAGGACCTAGGTCCCCTCAGCTACTTTCTGGGCATCTCCGTGTCTCGTACAAGTGACACGATGTTTCTCTCACAGCATACGTATGCAAATGACATCATCACTCGGGCCGGCATGCAATCATGTAACCCCGTCGCTACGCCTGTTGACACCAACAGCAAGCTCAACTCCACTCAGAGCGACCTGTTTCATGACCCTACTTTATTTCGCAGCTTAGCAGGCGCTCTTCAGTACCTCACTTTTACCAGGCCAGACATCTCTTATGCGGTCCAACATGTTTGTATGCACATGCACTCTCCCCGTGTTGATCACTGGAACGCTCTGAAGTGCATCATCAAATATATTAAAGGGACAGCGACCTTTAGTCTCACTCTTCACGGCTCTCCTGCTCAATCTCTTATCTCTTACACAGATGCGGACTAGGCAGGTTGTCCGGACACTAGGCGTTCTACTAGCGGGTACTGCATTTATTTTTGTGACAATCTTATCTCTTGGCCGTCTAAACGACAGTCCACAGTCTCTAGATCCAGTGCCGAGGCTGAATATCGCGGGGTAGCGAATGTGGTTGCAGAAATTTGCTTGTTACGAAATCTTCTTCTCGAGCTCCATCTTTCGCTATCCCGTGCCACTCTGGTCTACTGTGATAACGTCAGTGCCATTTATCTATCAGGGAATCCAATACAGCACCAGCGGACCAAACATATAGAGTTGGACATTCACTTCGTGCGCGAGCAGGTTCAGCGGGGTCAGGTCCGCGTTTTGCACGTTCCTTCACATTACCAGGTGGCAGACATTTTCACTAAAGGCTTGCCTCGTGTTTTGTTTGAAGATTTCAGAGACAGTCTCAGCATCCGGTCTCGTCCCGCTTCAACTGTGGGGGTGTAATAGCATAGCATATGTATAGATAATATTGTAACATTTATTGTGTTTATCCCTATCCATAATTATAGGGATTGTATTGTATTATAAATATATTGTAAATCAATGAAAGAGATCAAGGGATTACACTCTTTCAGGAACCGTCTCATCCAATTCTACGATCTTAAATTTTAGGTTTCCGTTATGGGATTTTTAGCTTGTAGATTTTAAAATTTTTGTTTCAGAATTCAGATCATTGTCTTTTTATTTATCATTTCATTTTTTCTTATTTCCGTTATTGTATTTTTATAGTGTTATATTTTAGCTGAAATTGTGTTATATTCGCGATCTATTTTTGCCGTTTATACTTTCGAGATTTAGAGGGTGTTTGGGATTGTGTTTTGAATCTGATTTTTAGATTATTGTGTTTTGAAAATGCAGATAATCAATTTTTAGTGTTTGGATTACGTTTTGAAAACGCAGATAATCAATTTTTTAGGCTACCAAAACGCAATAATCTATAAGCAGCTCCACCCCTACTTTTCCAAGATGCATAATCTGTTTTAAATAATCAATCCCAAACACCGCCTTAGATAATAAAAAAACTTAATAGAGATTAATTAATGTTATCAATAAACTTGTAGATAACAGAAACTAAATTTGATTGTGATTCAAATCCGAATAGGATATCGACGATCTGAATTCAGTTTAAATCGAATATAAAATTAATTAAAGGAAACCTAAAAACAAATAATAAATAACATAATACCCGCCCTTTTACCTGACTTTGAAGTTATTATTATGGCCGGAAGTGGAAAGCACGCACCGGCGATCGGCATCGATCTGGGAACAACGTATTCATGCGTCGCCGTTTGGAAGCATAATCGGATAGAGATCATACCTAACGATCAAGGCAACAGAATCACACCTTCTTCTGTTGCTTTCGTTGATGAAGAGCGTCTCATCGGTGACGCCGCCAAAAATCAAGCAATAATGAACCCTGCTAACACCGTATTCGGTCAGTCTATGTTTTGTTCTCTAGTTTATATTTGCTGCATAGTATAGTTAGTATATGACTTTTTAAAGTGCAATTCAATTGCTGGTTGTTTAATATTAAAATAACATATTATAAATTAAGTGCAACTACAAATTATATATATTATTGTTATTATATAGTATACAAAGGTTTAACTTCTGATTACGTTAAGTGCTTGATGTTTGTTTTACTTGGTTTTTGAATAACTTAACTCTGGATTTATATATATATAGGTGCTAAGAGGTTGATTGGAAGGAGGTTCAGTGATTCCAAAGTGCAGCAAGATATTAAATTATGGCCCTTTAAGGTCATACAAGGGCCTGCTGACACACCAAGGATTGTCGTCACTTACAAAGGTCAAGAGAAGGAATTTTCGGCTAAAGAAATTTCTTCAATGATTCTTGTCAAGATGAAAGAAACTGCCGAGGCGTATCTTGGAAAAGTTGTGGAAAAAGCTGTGCTAACTGTCCCTGCTTATTTCAGTGGTTCACAGCGTCGAGCTACCAAGGATGCTGGTACCATTGCTGGATTTAACGTCGTTCGTATAATCAATGAGCCTACGGCAGCTGCATTCGCATATGGTCTAGACAACAAGTCTGATATTGTTGGCAAGATTAATGCGCTCGTCTTTGATCTGGGTGGTGGCACTTTTGATGTTTCTGTAATGACTATTGGGGAAGGTGGTACTTTTGAGGTGAAAGCCGTTGCTGGTGACACTCATTTGGGAGGTGAGGATTTTGATAATCGCATGGTTGATCACTGTGTTGAGGATTTCAAGAGTAGATGGAATAAGGACTTGACTCGGAATCAAAGAGCGTTGGGGAGGTTGAGGTTTGCTTGTGAGAAAGCAAAAAGGATTCTCTCGTGTGCGACTCGGACATCGATTGATTTGGATTGCTTGCATGAGGGGATTGATTTTTCAATGAAAATTACTCGAGCTAAATTTGAAGATCTGAACATGGGTTCGTTTAATAAGTGTATCCAGATTGTGGAGAGATGTTTAATTGATGCTAAGATGAAGAAATCATGTGTGGACCAAGTAATTCTTGTTGGTGGCTCAACTAGGATACCCAAGGTCCAGCAAATGCTGCAGGAGTTTTTTGATGGCAAAGAGTTATGCAAGAGTGTGAACCCTGATGAGGCTGTTGCGTATGGTGCAGCCGTTGTGGCTGCAAAGTTAAGTGATAAAGAGTGTTCAAGATGTTTTGCTACAGGATGCCGCTCCTTTATCTCTGGGTATATTTTCAGACGGAAATGTAAACACGCCAATACCTACAGTATATGATAACCAATCTGTTATGGTTGTTGAGCATTAGAAACTAAGGTTGTGTTTAATAGAAATCAGTGGTGGTTGAATATTGGTGTAAGTATGGGGATACTTCCTGTAAAGGTTAAATTTGGTGACAGTCTGCTAGCTAGATGCTTACATAGTTTTACTTTTGCTTTGACTTTTCAATGGAAGGATACTAAGTAGTTTAGATTTTGAAGTTAAGAATCTTTTATATTCTGTTGCTTAGTTTTCAAGCATGATTTGATAAGCATTTATGTGACATATCAATTGATTTATTTACATTATTAAATAACTTTAATTTATGCGATAAGATGTTGTTGCAAGGCCCAGCTCTTAAGGGTTGGAAACGAGAGTCTCTTTGCAATGCTCTTGTCTACAGCAAGTTAGCAAAACTGAGAAGAGTCAAAAGTAATTTACATGAATCAGTTTCAGAAAATATAGGAATACTCATTTTTGTGTTCTTGTTTGTCATAGTGTCCGTTGATGTCTTTCAGTGTCTAAAGAATTTACTTTTGGTTCGGTTTTGATACTTTCATGAAACAAGCAGTGCGAAGCCAACTCCTTCATAATTCTAAACATGAAGGGGATTCTGATGGATACTCCTAGATACAGTTGTAATTTTTATTGTTCTACAACCAGCTATACTAAGCTAATTAGGTGAACGTTTTGTAATTCTTTGTACAGCTACCTAGGCAGCCCTCCTCTTTAATTAATGAAACAGATCTCCAGCCTAGAAAAGTTACACATGTACGTGTTTTTACGAACATTTCTAACGTGTTTTTATCTCAAATAGAAGTCAATCTCACACTACTGTGAGTCTGAGTTAAGCCTTATGCTCTTCTTGGGCTATTGGACAGGAGTGTTCGCTTTCAGTTTATAGCACAAAAAGTTATTCAACCTTTTGGGTTCAATTCATTGATCAATTTAACTGAGAATGAAGCTTTAATTCAGTGAAATCGTCTACTTAAGCTTAAATTGTATTGTTTTGTTGTCTAGGTTTTCTTTTCTGGATAAGGGAATTTAATTCAAACTCAAGTGACCAGTAACTATGCGGTATCTGGATTCAGTTATATCTATTATATATATTCTAATACATTTGAGAATAACATTTTAAGATACTCAAAAGTAGCACTTTTTTTTTAATTTAATGCATAAGCCATAAGGTACACCATGGGGAAGTGTTATCCGGTTGTTAGTGAGGAGTACAAGAAGGCTGTTGATAAGGCCAGGATGAAGCTCAAATGATTCATTGTTGTGCTCGCTCCGTCTTGCGTTAGCATTGTTTTCAAGCTAAACCTAAATATAGGGGTGAGCAAAATTAACCATAACTGACATAACCGAACCGATTTTAACCGATAACTAACATAACCAATGGTTATGGTTATGAAATTTCTATAATCGACCGAGCGGTTATGGTTATGGTTATGAAGCTTTGGTTAACCGATATAACCAAACCGAACCGAACTTGTATTGTTAAGTTTATGTAATAGATTTATGTTCTATATTAACTATATAGAGGTTTTTTTACTATAATAAAAATGTGTTATTAACAACATGATATTGATGTAGTATTCTTTTTTTATGATGAATTAAACTTGTAAGTTGTAACCAAGGGGTTAAATATATTTTTTTGTTAATATCTTATTAAAAGGGATCCCACATTGGTACTTTAATTAGAAAGTGTAGTCTTGATTAACTTATAAATAATAACCCAAGCTAAGTCTATCATTGTAGGTTCTTATTTTTTAAGACCCATGGGCTTTTAATTTTATAATTTAGCCCAAAGTTAGCTTTGGTTGATTTTTTTGGTTAATAACCGAAATAACCATAACCGAACCATAACCGAATTCATAACCGATTAACCATAATCGAAGTTTGGTTATGGTTATGGTTACGAAAATCCCATAACCGAAATAGCGGTTATGGTTAATGGTAAAAACCGACCCATGCACACCCCTACATAAATGTATGCAAGATAATGTAATTTCCGTTTTAGGAAATAGGAGTTTTGTGTTTATTATTTTCTGTATTTGTTGTGATCTTGCTGAAATGCCTCTGAAGCGATGGTTATCTGGAATTTTTTTAGGGTTGTTAGTTCACTTAACAAAGCTTTTTACATCTGAACAAGGAGATGTACTCCATGCTTATTAATTTAACTTCATCATTTGTTTAGTTAATTTGGTTATTGATATAGAACGTTTAATGAGTCAAATCGTATGGCTCCTAGACATAATTATTCAGTAACTGGAGGTCCTTGGAGTTAACTGATCTATGCTTGATTTGATGAACATATATTGAAGTGTTTTCTCCCTCTGATGGGTTACAGTCTTACAGATGGCACTCTGTTGGTACTTGTGATGTTAACTCCAAAACTAGAGGTCCTTTCGGTGCCATGAGGTATAAGGCTGAGCTAAGACATTGTGCCAACAATGGGCTTGACATTGCTGTTAGGTTACTTAATAGCCAAGATTATAGGATCTTGATTGACTATGTATCAATTGTATTTAAATGTATTAACTACCTTCCTAGATTAGCTCTCTTGTAACATATATATATTATTTGTGATAATACAATGAATGGCAAGGATTCAGAGCATACCATCCATCATGGTATCGAGCCAGGTCTCCTAATTTTTTCTGCCGCCCATCTTCCCCTTCGCCATATCCCTGCAGCCCTCTTCACCTATCAATTTTTTTTTTCTGTCTTTCTTCACACCGACTGCCTCTTTCCTCTCCTTTCTTTATCACTATCCAATACCCACCCATGGCTTCAAACTTACATCTCGCGGTAACCGTAACAAACATCAAATCATTCGTACCACTCATCCTTGAATCCGAATCCTCCCACTACACGACATGGTCAGAACTTTTCCGGATCCATTGTCGTGCTTTTCTTGTCGAAGACCATCTATCCCCTCGTCCACCACCATCCGCACCCGCCTCTTCCTCAACCGACAAAGACAAACAAACCACTCCTCCTCCCCCCACCCTTGATTCCTAGGAAAGACCTGATGCAATTGTGCTTCAATGGCTTTACGGGACCATATCCAAGGATCACATCAACACCATTTTCAAACCGAACACTACCGCGTACCAGGCTTGGTTAGCCTTAGAAGCCCTCTTTCAAGATAATAAAGCCACCCGGGCACTTTATCTCAAACAAAAGTTTAACTCCACCCAGCTCGAAAACTTCGCCAATATGGCCGCTTATTGTCAGGAGTTGAAAGTCCTCTCCGATCAGCTTGCTAATGTGGATGCTCCTGTTGATGAGGACTCTCTGGTTCTTCAAACTCTCGCCGGCTTAACCGAAGCCTACGAGAGTATCTCCACAGTCCTTAACAACACCAAGCCACTGTCATCATTCTACGAGGTCCGTTCACAATTATGTATGAACGAAACTCGTAAAGCAAATCAGGCCCAACACTCTGCTGCCGCCGCCGGTACTGCCCTGCACACCTCCACCCGCTGACACCCATCAACCCCACTCTTTGAACCACCCGCAAACCCAAACCTACGGATCTGAATCAACCGCTAATCGTACTCGTGGACGTGGCCCTCGTGGACGCGGCCGCGGGAGGAATCGGTCTACATGGAACAGGTCTAGACAACCTTCTCCTAATTATTATCAGGGACATCTCCCTTGGCAGTACCCTACCCCACAATGGCCTTCACAAAATATTTCACCTTGGTCAATATGGGCTTCCCCTCCTTGCCCTTATCCAACCGTGTCTCAACCCAATCAGCCCAATAACCAAACTGACTTGTTGGGCCCAAGACCAAACTCAGCCCATATGGCATACACACCTACTAACAGTGTTGTAGAACTCGCTAGGCGCTAGTCGGTCGGTGGGGTGGGGACTAGAGATTAATCGGGATTAATCAGGATTAGTCGGGATTAATCGGATTGAGATTTTTATATGTGATTTTCAGTTTTTTATATATATACATACATTATTATAGGTAAATATTTTTAATAGACACATTTTAACCCCTCATTGACCCATTTTTTTTAAGTATTCATGATTAATCGCCATAATCTAAATGGTTTGGTTGGAAACTTGCCGGAATTTACAAGTTTTGCCTACAATTTGGCCGGAAGTTGGCCGGAATTACAGATTTTCGCCGAAATTTTGCTGGAATCGTCGATTTTTTGGCAGGCCGACTAGGGCCGATTAGGTCCGACTAGGCCGACTAAGTCCGACTAGGCCGACTACCGATTAATTGACTGATTAACGAAAAATTAATCAGTAACCTACCGACTAGCGATTAATCACCGATTAATCCCCGACTAATCCCGATTTTTACAACACTGCCTACTAATATTGCTTAAGCGATGCACGCCATGAGTCTCAACCCGCCAGATTGGAACTCCATAATGGACACCGGTGCTTCTGAACATTATCATCAACAACAGTCAGGTACATCTCACCCTACCACCACCCTACCCACCCTTTAAATTAAACAATGTCCTTTACTCACCCAAACTCATTAAAAATCTCATATCTGTTCGTCACCTAACAACTGACAACTCACTTTCAATCGAATTTGACCCTTTTGGTTTTCTTGTGAAGGACCTCAAGACCCGGATCCCCATCCTGCGGCGCAACAGCAGCGGTGATTTGTACCCGCTCCTCCCTCCTCCTGCCACACAACGGACTCCTCCATCTGTTTTTGCTGCCTTGTCCCAATGCCTTTGGCATCAACACCTCGGTCATCCTGGTTCTACTTTATTACAATCATTGAAAAACTCTAGTCCTATTTCTTTTGATTCAGTTAATAAAAATGTTTGTCAGTCTTGCATTTTGGGTAAAAGTGTTCGTTTACCTTTTGATGATTCTAATTCTCATACTGTTGCACCATTTGACATCGTCCATAGCGATCTTTGGACATCACCCGTACTCAGTACGGCCGGCCACGGATATTATATTTTATTTTTAGATACTTATACAAATTTTCTGTGGACCTACCCATTGGCTAATAAAAGCCATGCAAGTTTACACCATCTTTTCTAATTTTGCAACCCAAATAAAAACCCAATTTGAACGCCCAATTAAAACTTTCCAATGCGATAATGGAACCGAATACATAAACAACAACTTTAAACAATACTGTGCGCAAAATGGTATATTGTTTCGTCTCTCTTGTCCCTACACATCCTCACAAAATGGTAAAGCGGAACGAAAAATTCGCTCTATCAACAACATCATCTGAACCCTTCTTGCTTACGCGGGTCTCCCACCCACATTTTGGCATCATGCACTCGAGGTGGCCACCTACCTACACAACATTGCAAAATGGTAAAGCGGAACGAAAAATTCGCTCTATCAACAACATCATCTGAACCCTTCTTGCTTACGCGGGTCTCCCACCCACATTTTGGCATCATGCACTCGAGGTGGCCACCTACCTACACAACATTGCACCCGCCAAAACAAAATCATACAACACCCCAACTGAACTTTTATAGCGTGTCCCACCCTCCTATGACCACCTACGAGTGTGTGGCTCCCTTTGCTACCCCCTTATACCTTCAACCATCACCCATAAACTTGAACCACGATCACACCCATGTGTCTTCTTAGGATACCCCCTCTCAACACCGGGGGTACAAATGCTTTGACCTCCACACCAACCAAATAACCATCTCTAGACACGTCATCTTCGACGAAACAATCTTCCCATTCCACCACATAAATACCACCCCCCCCCCCCCCTCGTACGACTTTCTGTCAGTCCCACTACACCCACAACTATGGACCCACCTTAACCCTCAACCTACCACATCCCCTCAACATAACTCGGCCCAAGAAACCATCCCCGAGCCCATTTCCACACTTCCTCACAGCCCGCCTCCTCTCCAGCCCACAAACACTCCAATACCCAGTGTTGTAAAAATCGGGATTAGTCGGGGATTAATCGGTGATTAATCGCTAGTCGGTAGGTTACTGATTAATTTTTCGTTAATCAGTCAATTAATCGGTAGTCGGCCTAGTCGGACTTAGTCGGCCTAGTCGGACCTAATCGGCCCTAGTCGGCCTGCCAAAAATCGACGATTCCAGCAAAATTTCGGCGAAAATCTGTAATTCCGGCCAACTTCCGGCCAAATTGTAGGCAAAACTTGTAAATTCCGGCAAGTTTCCAACCAAACCATTTAGATTATGGCGATTAATCATGAATACTTAAAAAAAATGGGTCAATGAGGAGTTAAAATGTGTCTATTAAAAATATTTACCTATAATAATGTATGTATATATATAAAAAACTGAAAATCACATATAAAAATCTCAATCCGATTAATCCCGACTAATCCTGATTAATCCCGATTAATCTCTAGTCCCCACCCCACCGACCGACTAGCGCCTAGCGAGTTCTACAACACTGCCAATACCCAGCCCACCTCCAAACTCGGCCCAATCACACTCCAGCCCATCACCTCATACACCCTTCACAGAACCGGCCCAAAGTAACTCTCCACCCCCGATACCTTCCCCACAGCCCTCCTTGACCACCATACCACCCCCGACCACCACCCGAACCATGCGTACTCGTGGCATGGACGGTATACACAAACCTAAACATCACCTAAATCGCCATACCTCCACTATCATCCTTGTACAGAAAAACCCGACCCTTGCCTTGTCCACACCGGTTTGGCACAAAGCCATGACCGACGAATATAATGCCCTCATTAAAAATGAGACGTGGGAACTCGTACCTCGGCACCCACAAATGAATGTTATTAGAAGCATGTGGTTGTTTAAACACAAATTTAATTCTGACGGTACTTTAGAGCGCTATAAGGCGCGTCTTGTTTGTGCTGGCAGGTTATAACAGGTTGGCATTGACTGTGGTGAGACTTTTAGTCTAGTAGTAAAGCCCGCAACGATCCGCACGGTTTTAGCCATTGCGCTCAACAAATCATGGCCGGTTCACCAATTGGATGTCACAAATGATTTCTTACACGGGACTCTACACGAGACTGTATACATGTATCAACCCATGGGCTTTCAGGACCAGCAGTTTCCAAATCATGTGTGTTGTTTAAAAAAATCCCTATATGGTTTAAAACAGGCACCAAGGGCTTGGTATCAAAGGTTTACTGATTATGTTATTCGTATGGGCTTCACTCAAAGCAAATGTGACAACTCTCTCTCTCTCTTCATCCTTCAACAGCAGGCGCAAACAGCTTATCTACTTCTATATGTCGATGATGAAATTCTTTTGGTTACTTCTTCAGACCGTCTTCGTCAACTTCTCATGACAAGTCTTGCTAGTGAATTTGCCATGAAAGATCTCGGGCCCCTTAGTTACTTTTTGGGTATTGCAGTCACTCGGCACAACAACTCCATGTTCCTTTCTCAACAGGTATACGCGCATGACATCATTCACCGCGCTGGCATGGATAACTGTAAACCCGTAGATACACAACCCAAGTTATGTTCTACTGACGGCACTCCCTTTGAAGACCCGTCACTCTATCGTAGTCTAGCAGGTGCCCTACAGTACATCACCTTCACTCGCCCTGACATCAGTTATGCTGTGCAACAAATCTGCATGCACATGCATGCTCCCATGACATCTCACTGGCAGGCGCTCAAGCGCATCAATCGATACCTAAAGGGCACCTCATCTCACGACCTCACCTTGGAACCTTCAGCGAACACCTCTTTGACTGCATACACAGACCCTGACTGGGCTGGTTGCCCTGATACATGCCGGTCAACATCGGAATACTACGTCTAATATGGCTCAACGTTACTCTCTTGGTCATCCAAACGTCAACACACTGTCTCTCGATCCAGCGCGGAAGCCGAGTACCGCGGTGTGCAAACGTCGTAGCAGAAATATGTTGGCTACGCAACCTGTTACTCAAACTTCACCATCCCCTATCCAAGGCCACCATCGTTTTTTGTGATAATGTTAGTGTGGTCTATTTATCGGGCAGGCCAGTTCAACATCAGCGCACCAAACACATCGAGCTTGACATTCATTTCGTTCAAGAACAGGTACAAAAGGGGTTCATCCGAGTTCATTATGTATCCTCTCAGTACCAAATAGCTGACATTTTTACCAAGGGTCTCCCGCGCCAACTCTATGAAGATTTCAGGTCCAGTCTCAGCATTCGTCCACTTCCAGCTTCGACTGCGTGGGTATAATAGCCAAGATTATAGGATCTTGATTGACTATGTATTAATTGTATTTAAATGTATTAACTACCTTCCTATATTAGCTCTCTTGTAACATCTATATATTATTTGTGATAATACAATGAATGGCAAGGATTCAGAGCATACCATCCATCATTACTCTTATTAAGGAGAAATTCCCCATCCTATCATATATTGATTTCTATTAAGTAAGATAAAAAGTCTTTTGTGCAAGCACTTCTGATCTGGTTATCGAGTTGGTGATTTAGCTAGGTTTTTAGTGCTTCTTCATGTTGAAGTATTAGGTGTTAGCATTGGATTTATAGATTGTTTTAGGTTATGTATTGAATATTGATATTAGAGTTATGCATTTTTTTAGCTTTTATGAGAGGTGTTAATATTATAGTTATACATTATTTTAGGTTAGGTATTCAATATTGTAATTAGAGTTATGCATTTTTTAAGCCTTTATGATATGTATTAATACTAGAGTTATACATTGTTTTAGGTTAGGCATCAATATTAGTATGTTAGAGTTGTACATTTTTTAGCCTTTAGGATAAGTGTTAATATTAGAGTTACATTGGAGTTATACATTGTTTTATGTTAGGTGTTAGCATTGAAGTTATACACTGTTTTAGGTTATGTATTAATATTAGAGTTATACATTGTTTTAGTTTAGATGTTAACATTAGAATTATATATTGTTTAGGAGTTAACATTGGAGTTATACATTGTTAATTGTTTTAGGTTAGGTGCTACCCGAAGCTTTCCTGCATGTAACTGTAAAGTGCATTAGTCTATTTCATATGTAAAATTGATGTGTCATATTAGGTTTCTCAACCCCGGGACACTCCCGGGGTAATCTAGTATATTAATATTCCAAAACATGAAATCATACATGGCACTCAAAGAGACCATTCTTCCCCCTTAGGTGTGCCACGTAGCATCATCCCCCCTATTTCCCTCCAAAAGTCTTTTTCTCTCTCATACTTCTCGCACAATTTTTAAACCTTAATAACTTTTATATACAAGATATTTTAAAGAAAAAAATTACACCAAATTAACGAGTGTTTTATTATCTTTCCAACGAGTATCAAAGTGTTATACAAAAAACGAAAAAAATGATTTTTTTTGTGGATTTTTGTTCATACTTGAAAAAACACAATGTGTTCAGGTAATTCATTACTTATGTCTAGGCAAGTCACTAATTATGTTCAAACCAGTAAATATAAATTATATTTTCATTCAGAACAAAATAGGTTAAAACCACTCTTTTTTAGAAGAAAAAAAAGCCACACCTTCAATATCACCACCTCAATCATGCCCTGCAATGGTTTGGCTCTATTCCTAATCCAAACGTACATCTTTTTTTAATATACATTTCATTCTTATTCACGTGATTAAATTTGTTGTTTTCTTATATTGTAGTACACTAATTTCTATGTTACATCATAACACATTTTTTAACACTTCATATTAGATTTGTCTATCCCGGAAAGCTTTCGGGATATAATCTAGTATTGATATATATTTTTAGCTTTTATACCTCTATTTCATGTATTTATACCCCAATTTTATGTACTTTTAAGCAAAAAATTTTAGCCATAGTTTAAGTTTTGGTTATTAAAAAAAACTGAACCGAATTGAAAACCGACAATCTAACAAAAGGCATCAAAAAAGGGAGAAATCAATGAATGGATAATAAACAAAATCTAAGACGCAACCACATATGTGAAACAATAGGTGTCAAAACAACACGTGTAATCAATGGATAATAGGCGAATCTGAAACGCCACCACGTATGTGAAACAAACAAACGTCAAAATAACACGTGTAATCAATGGATAATAAGAGAAATCTGAAATGCAACCACGTTTGTGAAACAAACAGACGTCAAAATGACACGTGTAAATAGAAGAACAAAGGGGAAAGGGGGACAAGATCAGGGTTCGAACCTGTAACACCCTGAAAATCAGTTTCACTTAATCATGCCACTTGACATGATTAGCAAATAACAAAACGAATTAAATAATAACGCGAACGGCCTATCAACGAATAAAACAGGGATTTGGTTATAACAGGAATGTAACCTCGTTAGTTTTTTATTTATCTAAATTGGGTTAAAACCCGATACAAAAGACTATCCTAGTAGATTTTTAATCTAATAAACATGGAAATGAAACTTGAGGGACCTAATGTGGCATGTGTGCAAAGTAGAGTATGGATAATAATAAAAATAAAACTTGGTGGAATTTGGTCAGTGTTTTGATCGACCAAAACACCTCCAAAACACACACACACCTTCAACTCAAGAATATGCTCAAACCTTCAAATTGAAAGGGGAATCTCAAGCCAAATCAATGCATGTTCATAAAAAACAATTCCCCATAGAAATCTGATTCTAAGGTATGTTGTAATTCTTGATTTGGTGATGATTCTTGTAAGTGGGTTTCCTTAATGTTAAACTAAAGAATAGGAAATCTTTGATAAAAAGTGTAATCAAGGTTTGTAAGCATGAAGAACCAATGAACCAACCTAAACATGGAAGAATTCTAGGCAATGAGCTAAGTTATAAAGAAAACTATATGCTTGGAAAGGTGGGTTTCACCCATATGGTAAAAACCCCCCAAAATTTCGTGTGATAATGGGTTATTATGCTTGTTGAATGAACTTCCATTTGCCAAATTATGGCTAACAATATAACTTGAGGTTATGTGCTTAGGTAGAATGATAATTTGTCATGATCTTAGTTTTGAGAAACTTAAGCACATAAGGTGTTTGATGAAATGCTTGAAAGAGAAACCAAATGTGTGAAAACTAGTTAATTAAGTGATTTAGAATAATGTTTGGTTAACACTCGTATGGGATGTTAACCAAGTTATAGATAAAAGTAAATTGCACGTTATGTGTAAGAGACTAAAGCGTATGTTGGCTAGTAAATAATGCATTACATGTAGTAAATAAACACTTGTTGATGCGTTGAATATGCTTGTGCTGAACTAGGAATGAGATGAATACATATTTAATGGATATTTAAGAATTCCATATTATGTGTTCTAACAAACAAGGCTTGACATGTCCCTAAGTTAGGTATGCGGCCTAGGGGCGAACGGGTCAAACGGAGACAAGTCAAGCATGAAGCAAGAACGGTTGCAAGGTAAGTATTTCTTACGCCCTAAGATTTCAAACACTATGTAGAACACTACTAAAACGCTGCACAAAAGTGCAGCGAAAAGACACTAAAATGTGGCTAAAACGCTGCACAAAAGTGTAGCGAAAAGACACTAAGATGTGGCTAAAACGCTGCACAAAAGTGCAGCCAAAACACTACCCAAAAGTGCAGCGAAAATACACTAAAATGTGGCTAAAACGCTGCACAAAAGTGCAGCCAAAACACTACTAAAACGCTGCACAAAAGTGCAGCGAAAAGACACTAAGATGTGGCTAGAACGCTGCACATAGTGCAGCCAAAACACTACCCAAAAGTGCAGTGAAAAGACACTAAAATGTGGCTAAAACGCTGCACAAAAGTGCAGCAAAAGACACTAAAATGTGGCTGAAACGCTGCACAAAAGTGCAGCCAAAACACTACTAAAACGCTGCACAAAAGTGCAGTGAAAAGACACTAAAATGTGGTTGAAACGCTGCATAAAAGTGCAGCGAAACACTGCTAAAACGCTGCATAACAATTCAGCCAAAACAGTGCTAAAACGCTGCACTAAAGTGCAGCAAAAAGCCGCAAAAACATGGCTGAAACATTGCGTAAAAGTGCTGCAAAACGCTGCTGAAACGCATAAGTAAATTCGTGTAGAATCATATCCTATTATATGAGACAATGACATAATCAGGAAGGACCCTACGGTGTGAACCATAATGGGACGGATGGGTAAGAACTAAAAAAAAAAGACTTATTTGGCGACAAACCTTAAGATATAAGGTTTGGATGCCTTAACAGTAACCTTTGAATGGGTCAAGCAAACCCAACGATTAATCCGGGTATTATGGGTAAGTCATTAGCATCTAAATCTGGGATGTAATGTTTGCCTTGTCGAGTTGTTAATCAATCTGCAGGTAAGCGTAATGGCAAGCCCCTCGCATTGCCTTAGTACATTAAGTAGAATTTGCATGGTATTCGTATTGGGCCATAACTTTGACCCGCCGGGTAATTATTCTGATTCGTATATGGTATGGTGACTTTGTCCAATGAAAGATTGTCATTGAACTTGATTTGGTTAGTAAGCCACATCATGTGTGACTAAAATGATATAGAGTATAATACCCTTTAGAGCCAAAATGCTTGTATGATACCATAACATGGTTAGTTAATTCAGAAACTAAGCGTACGAAACCAGATGGCGAAATCTGGGTTTTTATATAATAAGAAAACATTTATTTGGTAATTATGGAAAATACTTGCCTAAAATCTTAGATGGATAAGTTAAAGTTTGTTAGAATCAAAGGGAGAGATTCTTTAGTAAATAAAGAAACTTGGGTGAAATGTTCAAGACCTCAAACGGGTCAAAACAGTTCTAACAAACCGTAGGCTACGGATTAGGAACCGTAGGCTATGGCGTGTTTTTGAGTTTTCTTAAACTTTGTGTTTCTTGTTTTCATCCCAAGTGCATGGACGTTAAACGCGATACTAACCTTCATGATGTGTATCTGTGATAGGTTGGGTACGTGACGAGCTACCGGATAGATGATCGAGTAAGCGGAACGAACCGAACACGCCCGAGTACCCGAATGCTTCCGCTTTAAACAATTGTTCAAATCTCTAATGTAGAAAATATTAGTAATTGTCTTAACGTTTCTAATACGAAAAATATTGGAACATATCAAATGTATCAAGTTGTTTATATTACGTTGTCTTAACTAATAAAGTTTTAAACGGTTGTGGTTTTTAAGTCCTAAACCCGCAAGTTTCTATGTCTAAATTGCGTGTTTACGGGTTAGAGTCTTACAGAACCCGAGCCAAATCAATGGATAACAACCAACTAGGCCAACCACCAAACCAATACCTATCGATACATTGACCAAAAAGCATCTTTAAGGGGCTGTTTAATAGTCTCTTAATGACCATTCAAAGGCTACCTCTTAATGATCAATAACCTCTGAATGGTTAAGAGGTAACCTTAGGTCTGAATGGTTAAAAGACAACCATTAAGATGTTACATTTTAACCATTCATAGTTAAGATTACATCTTAATCATTAAACTACTATGAACCATTCAAATGTAGCCTCTTAATGAACATTCAAAGGCTACCAAATAGCCCCTAAATGGTGGAACACAAAAATTAGCTAATATCTAGCTGCCACTTCAAATCCTTTCCATTTTTATAGAAAAAGGATAATTCCTTTTTAATAGAAAGGATGATAAACTAAATTTTATATTGTTATTTTTTAAATAAAAAAAAAGGAAACCATAACCAGTAGAATCTTATCCATTGACATGCTCTTTGTGTCGTCTGTAGAGGATGAGAATGTGGCATGTAGGCAAACCTTATCTAGATATATAGTGGCTCGTGAGAAGAAACAAAAAAAAATGAAAATCACTAAAATAGACATATTTAAAAAAATTAGCCTTTTTCAAAATATTATAAGGTGATACTTAGAGTTAAATGCCATTTTCGTCCATGAGGTTTGCCACTTTTTGCTAGTTTCATCCAAAAGTTTATTTTTTCTCATCTGGTTCCAAAGGTTTTCAAATTCTTGCTGTTTTCATCCAACTCGTTAACACCGTTAGTCAATGTCAGTTAAGTCAAGGGCATTTTTGTCAATTCATTTCTTTTTAATCCCCACCCTATTTAACCCACACCAAATCAGTAATTCACCCCCAATTCCCCACCAATTCATCTTATTCCCTT
Source organism: Ambrosia artemisiifolia (assembly GCA_032199755.1). NCBI lineage: Eukaryota > Viridiplantae > Streptophyta > Magnoliopsida > Asterales > Asteraceae > Ambrosia > Ambrosia artemisiifolia. The sequence continues at coordinate 63,160,122 of CM063521.1, forward strand.
CTAATGTCAAGAAACCCTAATCAACCAAAAGGTTTTAGTTGTAAATTAGAAAAAGGGGACCCGTTATCACTGTTTCATCTTTAAGCAAATCAGGGTGAACACGCAATCCCAATTCTGAAGATGAATCAGATTTTGGTGGCAAAAATAGACGCCGGGTTTCAAAAGACACCGATTCATTTTCAGCAGCCCCAAAAGCTCACCCTATCAGTTCTGAACATAGGCGGATTCAAACCGACATTGAGCAAACCCAAGCACTTGTTAAGAAACTTGAGTTTGAGAAAGGAATAGAGGACAATATTTTATCTAGGGCTGATAATGAAAGATCACACAGAGATAAAGTCTCATGGTGGGTCTAGTGTCCCTGTTGTAATTATACGTGGGTCAACATCCGTCAAAGGTCTTGAAGGTGTTTGAGTTACTTGATACACTCATCACTTACCTTTGGCGTATCCATGGCTTGGACTATTATTGAATGTCTGAAAGAAGTGATGCAAAGGGTTTCCACCATGTGAGGGCAGAATCTAAAAATTCTGATGCGAAAAACAATAGGAGTGGGTGGGAAAAGAAATTAGATACACGTTGGTAGGAAAGACTGAAGGGTCAAGATCCATTGGAGATAATAACTGCAAAGGAAAAGATTGATGCTGCTGCAGCTGAGTCTTTGGGGGAGAATTGGTGGGGAATTGGGGGTGAATTAATGATTTGGTGTGGGTTAAATAGGGTGGGGATTAAACAGAAACGAATTGACAAAAATGCCCTTGACTTAACTGACATTGACTAACGGTGTTAACGAGTTGGATGAAACCAAGAAGAATTTGAAAACCTTTGGATCCAGATGAGAAAAAATAAACTTTTGGATCAAACTAGCAAAAAGTGGCAAACCTCATGGACGAATATGGCATTTAACTCTGACACTTATGTAAGAAAACTAAGACAAAGTTGTGTCAACTGCCTTACAAAAAGTGTAGACTAAATTTTAGTTGTAGCCGGTAAATATGATGTGGCAACTTTTGTCGAGTGCCGGGTGGAAATGAGATTCACTCCTTTGATGAAATATAGGGCATGTAACGTGTTTGGCTCTCCTTATTTACCTTTTTTTATGAAATATAGGGTATGTAATATGTTTGGCTCTCCTTATTTACCTTTTTTTTTATAACTTATTAACTTTTTTAAGAGGTTAATAAGGAGAAAATAGTGTTAGGATAATGTGTTGAAAAGAAGTTTTTTTTTTTTTTCTTTTGAAAAGAAGATAGGTGTGACTTGAAAAGGGGCTCATAGTCAAATAGAAGCCAAGGTAAAAAGGGGAAACACACATTTACAGAATTACAGTCCTTACCCTACCCTACCTTGTATTTTTAAAATTTATTTATGGATGGAAGTGGAAGCCACGCGCCGGCGATCGGAATCGATCTCGGGACAACGTACTCATGTGTGGGCGTATGGAAGGATGATCGGGTCGAGATAATACCGAATGATCAAGGCAACCGAACCACACCTTCTTATGTTGCTTTTGTTGATGCGGAGCGTATAATCGGCGATGGCGCCAAAAATCAAGCACCAATGAACTCTGCTAAGACTATATTTGGTAGTTTTATTTCTGGTTTTTTTTATTATTATAAAATCGGTAGAACAATTAGTAAGAAATTGTTCGGAATGTTTTGATAGTAGAAATGGAGTCTGCTCTTCAGAATATTGGTCCTTAAAGAAAGTTCTGGAGTGTTTGATAATTATAATTAACATAATATTTGAAGCAAAGAAACCACAATAGCCTCTGTTTAGGGTTTAGGTTTACTAACGTTTTGAACGGCCGTTAGAACGGAGATAACAAGGTTTTAGGGTCTATGTAAAGATATATGAAAGTCCTTAACTCAGTCCTTAACTCTATTGAACTTGATCCGTCGAAAAAGTTAATTGTTTCTATAAGATTGCACAAACTACCATTTCACTCGCACGTTAATTAGACTGAAGAATACCTTCCCATTTCTGTTTGAACCATGGAAGGAAACACACAAATGATCTTCATCTCCAACACCATTATCATATATAGGACACAGTAAGGAATGGAGATCTAGTTGGCTCGTGTGGCCATTCTAGTGTCCTATGACTATGTGTAGACAAGGATATATATGCTAATTGGCACAACGTAGTTCAAATGTACAGCGGTGCCTAGACGACACGGGTTTAAGCTTTCATTGTGCTAGGTGTTTGGTTATACTTGATGTTTATTTGCATATCTGCTGCATTGTTTTTGAAGTTTTAAATTGCATTGAAACATAGTGAAGCTCTTGAGAGTTAAAATCTTTGCTTATATAGTTTGTTTTTACATGGTTTTTGACTTAATTAACCATCGATTTCCAGATGCTAAGAGGTTGATTGGAAGAAGATTTACTGATCCTAAAGTGCAGGAAGACATGAAATTGTGGCCGTTTAAGGTCATACAAGGGCCTGCTGACACACCAAAGATTGTTGTCACTTACAAAGGTCAAGAGAAGGAATTTTTGGCTGAAGAGATTTCATCAATGATTCTTGGCAAGATGAAAGAAACTGCTGAGGCATACCTTGGAAAAGTTGTCAAAAATGCTGTGATAACAGTCCCCGCTTATTTCAATGATTCACAGCGTCAAGCTACCAAGGATGCTGGTACAATTGCTGGATTAAATGTCCTTCGAATGATCAACGAGCCTACAGCAGCTGCAATTGCGTATGAACTAGACAATAAGTCTGATATTGTTGGCAAGACAAACGTGCTTGTCTTTGATCTGGGTGGTGGCACTTTTGATGTTTCTCTATTGACTATCGACAAAGAGCATGTTTTTGAGGTGAAAGCTGTTGGTGGTGACACTCATTTGGGAGGTGAGGATTTTGATAACCGAATGGTGGATCATTGTGTTCTGGAATTCAAGAGGAGGTGGAATAAGGACTTGAGTGGGAACCAAAGAGCATTGGGGAGGTTGAGATTTGCTTGTGAGAAAGCAAAAAGGATTCTCTCATGTACTTCTCAGACATCCGTTGAATTGGATTGCTTGCATGAGGGAATTGATTTTTCTATGAAATTTACTCGAGCCAAGTTTGATGATCTCAACATGGATTCGTTTAACAAGTGCATCGAGACTCTAGAGACATGTTTAAGTGATGTGAAGATGAAAAAATCATGTGTAGACCAAGTGATTCTTGTTGGTGGCTCAACTAGGATACCAAAGGTCCAACATATGCTGCAGGAATATTTTGATGGCAAAGAGTTATGCAAGAGTGTGAACCCTGATGAGGCTGTTGCGTATGGTGCAGCCGTTTTGGCTTCACAATTAAGTGATAGCGGTGCTAAGAGGGTTCAAGATGTGGTGCTACTTGATGTCACTCCTTTATCTCTTGGTGTATGTAGGAAAGGAAATGTATTTAGTATTGTCATCCCGCGAAACACTCCAATACCTACGTGTATTGTCAAATTATATTGTACAGCCTATGATAACCAATCTGTCATCGGTATCAATGTGTATCAAGGTGAACGATCCAGATCTACAGATAATCATTTCTTGGGAAATTTCAGTATTTCAGGATTACCACTTGCTCCCAAAGGAGTCTCTTCATTTATGGTATGCTTTGAAATAGATGCCAACGGTATCCTGACAGTCACCGCTGCGATAACGTCCACAGGTAAGATGGAAAAACTCATAATTTCCAATGAAAATGGAAGACTCTCCAAAGAAGAGATTGAGAAGATGGTAAACGATGCTGTGAAGTACAAAATTGAGGACCAAGAGTTCAAGAAGAAAGCGGATGCCTACAATGCATTAGAGGATTGCTTATACAAGATGAAGAATAAGATCAAAGAGTACAATACTAGGAAGCGTGTGGATCCTGAGAACTTGAAGGAAATGGAGAAAGTCATCACTAAAACGACCAAATGGCTCAAGGACAACCAAGCTGCACCTTTAGCTGAGTTTTACCTTATGAAGGTACACCTAGAATTTGTTTGCAAGTCCCTGTTTTAGGTCTGGATTAAGGTGGTTGAATATTATAATCTAAGCTAGTGTTTATCTTTTTGTTCCACTTGATCTGTCATCGAAATCATCAGTTAAACATTGGAATCCAAGTAAGTGGATTATATTTCCATTGTAGGGAGACAATCTAGTAGATGCTTAGACTTCCACTTTTGCTATGTATGGATATTAAATAGTTCAGAATTTTAAGTTAAAATCATCGGTATCCTGTTGTTTTGTTGCCAAGTATGACTTGTACGCAGTGTTGCAGAAGGCGGCCTAGGCGGCGCCTAGGCGCTAGGCGGTACCAAAACTAGGAATTTAGCCCTAGTCGGATTCCTGGGCGTTTTGGCCTTTAGGCGGCAGTTAGGGGGAGCCTAGGTGGAGCCTAGCCGGGCCTAGGCAGTGGTATTTTTTATTTTTTTTATTTTTTAATTAAATTTCTAAGTATTTCTAGGTATTTCTTAGTATTATGTGTATATATCTAAGTATTATGTGTATATATCTTAACATATTTTCAAAAAACACCTAAATTTGTGTATATATATATAAAATACGTATAAAATACCAAAACGCCTAATTTTCGCCTAGTCCCGACTAGTCCCTAGGCTAGACCTCACCGCCTGCCTAGCGCCTAGCGCCTTTTGCAACCTTGCTTGTACGTATGTATAGGTGTTGTATTTTCTTAGTTTGAAAAGAAGGCATAAGGCTATGCATTTAAAACAAGGCGAAATGAAATTTGATAATATACTATCTTGCATGAATTACTTTCAGCATGGGTGAGGCGCAGGCTCTCACTTTTGAGTTGTTGAGGAAAAGAAAGCACACTTGAGGACAGTATTGAGGCGTGCCTCATGTTCAGGGAAGATTTTGTGCATCAAGATGTAGTACTTATAGTTTTTTAGGTTGTATAAGTAGGTAAATTATATCTTAAAGCATATATAAAACTTATTTATAGCTAAAATTTGGGTAGGTATAACTTAATTGGGGAAGGTTTTGTGCATCAAGATGTACATATGGTTTTTCAGTTTCTTGTAACCCTTCTTCCTTAGTTTCTTTGGTGAAACTATTTTAATGTACTGAAGAAAGAGTGGTCGAACCCTTAGGCAAGAACAAGTGTTCATCAGAAAAGAAGTAATTCGGATCACCGTGGAGGTTCCTGAAAATGGAGACAACACCGTGAGCCTTGTTACAAGGAGGGGAGATTGAGGGTTCTCCTTGTAAACATCTTTCGGCGTGAGAATAAGCATACGTTTGGATGAATTAGAGTATTCAAGCAATGCAAGTATAGATTGAGAGAGAGGGAGTGAATGCCCTTTACCTAGGGCTGGCAAATCGTGTCCCTAACAGGTTAACAGGTCTCTGACGCGCGCGAACAAATCAAGTTCTAAACATGAACACGACTCGTTTAACTCATTTATATCTCATGTTTATAACACAGTTTTATGTTTTATGTACCCAAAAAAGGAAATGAAAGATTTTTGCCTCTTAATTCTAAGTATTAAAAAAAGTCAAAAAATCAAATAGGGTACTTTTCAGTCAAACAGGTCTTATCGTGTCTTAACAGGTTACCCATTGCCAGCCCTACCTTTACCTTGGAGTAGGGTTGTTCAAATTGCTCGCCGCTTGTGACTTCTTCGTCGCTCGTTCAGAAAACCCTCGAAAAATGTTTGCTCGATCTTCTGCTCGGTTGTAAATGAGCCGATCGGCTCTGTTCGATTTGTAAACGAGCCAAGCACGAGCAAAGGTCTACTTAGCTCGGTTCGGCTCAAATACATTTTTATTTATTATATATTTAATTATAAATATACACACAAATTACAGATATATTCATAGCTTTATACATAACATTCTATTGGATTTGGCTCACTGTATGCAAATAAAATATAGTAGCCTACTTAACCCAATAAAAAATTTAACACTAAGTTTAATAGTAAAACCATAAGTCATGAGGTGACAGTCTTGACTTCTTTATGTTACAATAAAACAATTTTCTTTGTAATATGCTCATCGTCTCATCGGCCTCAACCCAAGCCTCATTCTCAGACACTCAGATCTCACTATTAGCGAAAACATCAGACAGTTCGACCTTAGTTGTCACCCGATAACGAAAACATCAAAGGAAACCTAGGTTCTAGCCCATATCCCATCATGTACCATGAGTCATGACCTGACTTTTGGTTTGGAGCCGCTAAACATGAAGATATATGTTGTGAATGAACACATCCTTGTTTTAAATATGTTGTTAAACCATGTTTTAAAAGACAAGTAGACAATTTTAGGGTATAGTTGACCAAATATATCTTTTTCAGTGATAATAATCATGCATCTAATAAATCCTTTCCGACCTTTGTTATTGAATTCCAAACCCCGGCTATAGTTGATTTAATAGGCAATATGACCAAGCTCTTTCGTTATGGTGAATGGAATCTATGACCCTTCGCCAAAGTCTCGTTGGTTTCAATTTATAACGCCACCACCATTTGAGTAATAGGCTCATGTTTATATGTTTTAAAGACCCCAAGCCTATGCCACCTTTGTCTTTCGGACCAATGACTCGTTCCCAAGCCACCCAATATGTTTTGCGTTTTTCATCATTCCCACCCTAAAAGAAGCGTTTTCTAAGCTTTTCCAAATGATCAATGACTCCTTTTGGGGCACGAAACAGAGAAAAGTTGTACAGGGGTAAGCTATCTAACATGGCTTTGAGGAGAACTACACGTCCACCCATCGAGAGGGATTTTGCCTTCCATTTTGATAACCTCCCGTTACAAACATCTATTAATCTTTCCAATACTTCGCCTGATTCATATTGGCCCCGACTTGCACCCCAATATACGTACAAGGTAATGTCCCATGACTGACACGGATTGTGTCGGGTACTTCATGTACAGTCTCATCGCTCACCCCAATGCCATAGAGATTTGATTTTTGGTGGTTTACCTTCAACCCGGATATGAGATAGAAGCATCTAAGCAACCGTATGATATTGCTAATACAGTGGCTGTCCCAATCACCCATGACCACAACATCGTCTGCATACATAAGGTGCGATAAAGATGGCCCAAAGTTTGGGAGGTTGATACCTTTGATTGTGCCCAAGGATTCGGCTTTCTCCATGAGGCATGACAAAGCTTCCATAGCGATAATGAAGATGAAAGGAGATGGTGGGTCGCCTTGTCGTACGCCTCGGAAGCATTGGAACTCCCATGAGAGCGACCCGTTAATTAGTACCGAGGCATTCGAGGAATGAAGAATTAATTTTAATTTCTGTACAACAACACCCATTGTTTTACCATACCCAAAACCCATATTCTATCTCTTGGATTCCCCTTTTCTTTTCTCTCAAGACACGCACAAACATAGAGAAATAGAGAAAAGGAGTTCCAGAGAACCCCTACCATTCTGGAAACGGAACCGATTACTTAGTGGCGAAGCTTAAAAATCCGGACCGGGGGTCAGAAGTATATAACTAATTTAAAAAAAAACGGGGGGTTGAAACTGTATATCCCAAAAAAATTTGTATACGAACTCTATATAATCAAAACTTCTGAGCGAAAATTTGCGGGGTTTGGCCGCCCCTCCCCGCCCAAGGAAGGTGCGCCACTGCGATTACCCCAGACAAATAACGCCTCTTCAACCTTTTTTTTCGTCCTCGTGCAGGATGGGGACAGTAGTGGTGATGATGGTGGTTGACGAAGGTAATGATGGCAGGTGACGAAGGTGAAGATGCATAGTTAACGACGAAGTTGATGATGGTGGGGACCCTTTTCTTCCCTTCTCGCTCCCGTTAAGGGCATGGTGCTTTGATAACGCCCCTATTTGACGGAGTTAGGACAGTGTCGGGGGCGACACTAATCCGATATGGCTACCTCTTTGCTATTCATCTTGGCTTCAAAATGTTTGCGTGATGTTTCATTTTCTTTGAACCGTTTGATGACAAGAGCTACAACGGAAGAAACCAATTTTCTTGATAGAAAGATCTAGTGGTCCGACTTATGGGACGAGTGAAGAAGCTGCACTGACTTCTTTTTCAATGAGTCGAGTGTACGCATTCAGTGGCGAAGCTTGAGCGGAAATTTCGGTGGTTAGAAGTCATCAGTTACTGGGGTCGAACCGTATATACAAAAAAATCTATACGGATACTAAATAATCGAAATTTCTGAGTGAAAGTTTTGGAGGGTCGGGCGCCCCTCCCTACCTACCCAATGAAGTTGTGCCCCTGTACACATCAACAAGTTGGGATGGTTATTACTTTGGTGGCATTTTTCGTTCAAGATAAAAGAGTATATGACAAGATTTAATCATGACGAGGAAAAAAAAAAAGAGTATATGACACGATTTTATATTTTTAATAAACACTCCACGTCATTCATTTATCCACGTCACAGTTTAAAACTTTTAAAAATATATATATAAGAAATAAATTTATAAAATTAGCATAAATTAAAGAGAGAACAAATATTAAGAGCTTTTACGTCGCCTTCAAACCCTTGTTCTTCGTCTTCATCCCTTCCTCTCAGTCCAAGAAACCCTAGAAATTTACAGACATAATAATAATAATCCATTCATCTATGTATCCATGAGAACGTCACTCCCACCACTACACCAACAATGAAATGTTATTACACTCAATTCCTCTTCCTTTCTTCCAATAACCCTCACCTTACCACCCTCATCGGCGCCAACCACACCTCCGCCCGTTTCTGTTCCCGTTAGCCTCACTCTAATCATATCCAATTCATTCAATCCACCATGGATCCGGTCAACGCTAAACGCGGCTTCCTCCGAAACGCCGTCCTTCGCTTCCTCTTACTCTCTCTCCTTCTCATAGCCCTTCGCTTCGCTTACGTCATCACCATCCGAGGTGAATCATGCATCTCCGGTGACGATTTCTGCTTCTTTTCATCCAATCCAATCAATAATAACCGACTCGTCACCGTTGCCGGCGCCGGAGTTTCATCGGCGGTCACTCTCCATCCAGCCGCTGAAACATCACCGGAGTTTCACAAACGAGTGATGTTTTACATTACAGTATTTCAGGATCTGATCGTTGACGGATTCTTATCGACAAAATCAAAAGCTCTATGCATTGACACACCGATCGGTGATGACGTGTACGCTTTGAAAGAGATCGGTGTCGATGACGTCATCGGGATCTATAAAAAGGCGGCTAAGCCGTTGGTGGTTAAAGGCCTAGGGTTTCAACAGCCGTTTGAGGATAATATGTTTGATTTTATATTCTCAGGGGATGGTGGATTGGACAGATCGGACAAGGCAGGGGACTTTGCTAAGGAAGTTGGCCGCACACTCAAACCCGAAGGTTATTTCGTTGTTCATACGGCTTCTAAAGATACTTATAGCTTCAATTCTTTTATTGCTTTATTCAATTGTTGTAAATTTGTTCGTTCGCGACATATAGACGGGTTTGGTTCTGAAATTCATGAAATTGTTATGAAGAAAGTAAATGTAGTTAAAATTAAGAAGAAAACGGATGAGATATTAAGTGGGAAATGTTCTGTTCCTGGGTATAAACAAGATTTGGTTAATAGAGCTGAGCCTTTGATAACAAAGGAGCCTTTGAAACCGTGGATTACGTTGAAGAGAAATATTCAGAATGTGAAGTATTTGTCTTCAATGGTGGATATAAATTTTAAGCAGAGGTATGTTTACGTGGATGTGGGTGCTCGGAGCTATGGGTCGAGTATAGCTAGCTGGTTTAAGAAACAGTATCCGAAACAGAACAAGACTTTTGATATATACGCGGTGGAAGCTGATACACATTTTCATGATCAGTATAAGTATAAGAAAGGAGTTACTTTGTTACCGTATGCAGCGTGGGTTAAAAACGAGACTTTAGTGTTTGAGATTAATCAAACTCCTGGGGATGAGAATGTGGAGCAAGGTAGAGGAATGGGGCGGATTCAGCCGGTGAAATCAGGTGGTGGGATTGTGGGTTCTGTTGATGAAATTCAAGGGTTTGATTTTGCTGAGTGGTTGAAGAACACAGTTTCTGAGAAAGATTTTGTGGTGATGAAGATGGATGTTGAAGGGACTGAGTTTGATTTGATCCCGAGGTTGATTGAAACCGGAGCTATATGTTTGATTGATGAGGTTTTTCTTGAATGTCATTATAATCGGTGGCAGAAATGCTGCCCTGGTGTTAGGAGTCCGAAGTACCAGAAAACTTATGGGCAATGTTTGGATTTGTTCAAATCGTTAAGACAGCGAGGCGTTCTTGTTCATCAATGGTGGTAAATGGTAAAACACCCTATACTTTGTTTTTCCTTCATTGGTATTTTTCATACTTGAATTGTTGTTGTTCTTTTTACAGCAGGTTCTTCTGCATTCATTTAGATTTTACTTGAAAGAAAGTTCACCCATTTCTGTATCCATAATAATGTTTATATCTATTTGTTTGTCATTTACCATTCTTAAATTATGTTGGAACATCAAGATTCTTCACCTTCAAATGCATCCTGTGTTCTCAAAATTCAGTGACCAAGATTAGTGAAATTGAATGTCCTAGGAGTGTTTGGATTAGATAATTAACTATAATACAACATGGTATGGGTCTTTAATCTATGGGAGATGTTTGGATTTGGGTGTTCATGGTTCAATTTGAAAACATCCAAATCGGTCATCGATTCGGCTTCAAAATTAGTGTTCAAATCTTTTGGGTTTGTCGGTTTAGCAACTTTTAAACGCACCGAACGGTTTGTTTTTACGGTTTATACTCGAGAACTGGTCGACAACTGGACCGTAGAATTTTGGGCTGTGTGGCTTTTTATATTTCAATTTATAAAATATTTGGAGTTTAGTTTAGCAATACGATTCATAGAGATTTTTACTCTTGGACTATGTTTTAAAAAGCGCGCTTGAGGCGCGCTTAAGCGCAAAGCGCACCTAGGCGCAAATCCGTGCGCCTTATGTAACCCTAGGCGAGCAATGTACGAAAAGCGCAAGTAAAAAAAGCGAGAAAAGCGCGCTTTTTGTACACATGATGTTTTGTGCTTAAAATTGTTATACATGTAGCTAAAAAGGTTGTACATTTTAGTTAAATCATATATATATATATACCTTATTTGTATCTATATTTTGAGTAAATAATGCTAAAAACCTATAGCACATATAAAAAAAATTATATAATTGTCTTGCGCCTCGCGTACGAAAAGCCCGCAGCTTTTGCGCTTTGTGCTTTGCGCCTAGGTTTTAGACCTCGTCGCTTTTGTGCGCTTCGCGCTTTTTAAAACCAAGCTCTTGGAACATTACCACTTCTTTATTTTGATTGAATTCTATTTTAATATAATAGCCAATGAGCCAAACCATGAAACCAAACCGAAGAAAAAAGTTAGTAACGGTTTGGTTGTGTTTGAATTATCAATGGTTTTGTTTTGCTTTATAATAATGGTTAAAAATCACCACTAAAGGGTTGGCTCATGGTTGGATTAGAAACAGTTGGTCTCATGGTCCGATTAAAAAGCGGCAGAATATGAACATATTTGGATATTTTGTGTTACATGTGGGGGTGAGGGTTTGGCCAATCTTAATTTATTATGCTATAGGAATGGAATTTGTCCACATTATCACATCTTCAAGTGGCATCATAATAATTCTTGTCTTTTTGGCCCACTAATCTTTTTTTTTTTTTTGCTTGTTTCTTGATCATCCTTGATTATGGTTGTTAAAGCCTAGAGTAGAGGGTGATTAGATTCTTGTACAAGTTTAAAGCATTAGGTACAAGTCATTGCATAATTGTGAATACAAAGATTTTGTAGGTGATGGGGCCAACACATTAAATGAACCATATATGTCCATTTTTGAATCTAGGCTGTAATGAATGATGCATGCATGTAATGTAATGTTGGTGGGTAGGTTTGTTCCTTTTTGGCCCAATATTCAAAAGTGGTGTGCTTTTCATAAATACATGGTTTCTGGTTGGACTACTTTTAGCAAGGATGATCTTTTGTCTTCAACGGGAAATTTATTCACAATCACCCAGTGCAAAGCTTGGTTCTTGAATCGGTGAGGACAAGACTCAATTTTTTTTCAATCGGTAGTGGCCGGAAGATCAAATTGGTGGTGGTTGGACTTAACCCGAACTCAATTTACCTATGAAAATCGCAAAATTTAACCATTGTGCCAAAAATCGGTGGGGGTCGGGGCCCCTGCGGGCCCTAAAGAACCTTCGCCCCTAACAGATACAGAGCCAGCAGCTATACAAAACAAGGCATTTAGAGCATTCACAATAGAATCTCCATCCCCCATCCACTTACAACCAATCGCAACCACATATTACACTAAACCCCATTAAATTTTCTCTCTCCTCTACTCGCAACCACTTTCAACAAATATTAAAAAATAAATACAGTTTTCCCTAAAAGATTCCCAAAGAACCCAATATTTATTTACCGACACACTGTAGATTCCCCATTTTCTTCACTCACAATCACTTCCAACCCCCCAAAAAATATAGGGTTTTGTCACCCAATTTTTTTGGGGTTTAGTCAAGTTATTTCATTTCAATGAATGAATTTCGGATCGATTCTTCACCCGTAAGAAACCTGGCGCTTTTATCTGCTTCATCAACCAAGCTGGATCCACCTTTTTGTTTAAATGAAATCGGAAATTGGATTTAAATACTCCAAACTATTTCTCGTTAGCCGATATCACTCTCAAGTCTCAACTATCACTTTTATTACCAATACTTCTAATTTTACACTTCTTTTCCCGTATCACCCTCAAACTAACCAAACACTAACTCAGTTAGTTCTTCTGATGACGTGGCATTTTTTCTATGTGGCATGCTTACGTAGGAAAAAAATGTCACTTCATCAAAAAAAAAATAACTAGCAGAGATAGTGTTTGGTTAGTTTGAGGGTAACATAACAAAATTTAAAGTTGAGAGTATTGGTAGTAAAAGTAATAGTTAAGAGTGATATTGGCCAACGAGAAATAGTTAACCCTTATTATCGTCATGGTTAAGGATGACATGGATATTATTTATAGTAAACTTACCCAAGCATAGATTTCTTCGAGATTAGAGGATTCCTCTGGACCTGAACCATGTGCTTCCTGCACCCGAAACTCCTATACACCCTTTTCCCCCAGAAAGTTTGCATTTTACACTAAAGTGTGTAAATTTGCAAATTATCGGGATCCCATTTACCAAGTTTCTGTTCAGGGTGCTTTGGTTCCATGGGGTTCATATTTCTCAAATAAATCTTTTTGGCCTTAGCCGTATTAACCATTTCGAGCTTTCCTGCCATGCCTTGAGGTCGAAGGCCGACCTGAATGTTTTTAGGGCTTTCCTGTCGTGCTTCGGTTCCATGGAGCACTAGACGCGGTGTTTTATGCGTCTTGTTAATTCACGCTAAGATCTATAGATTTTACAGTTTCGGCTTGAAATTGTTATAGGAAACCTTTCATATTTTCAGTTATAACCTAAAGCCGCAACGAGCTTTAGCATGATTACGACACCCGAAAACTTTAGTTATTCAATTGACGTTGGAAATGCATTTTTTTTCAAGCAATAATTCTTAGATTTTATAGGATAAAGTATATCAACACTTACACCATGCAAGATTTGAATTTTAAGCATCAAGATATCTCTTAAGGCATAAGGGGCGCTCCACTGAAGAAGTTTTCACTTCACTGATTTCTACTAATCCTGCACTGCCATGATGTCACTTCACTGAAACATTTTTTTAAAGACAGCACTCCACTGATCCTTTAACTAATAATAATAATAATAATAATAATAATAATAATAATAATAATTGTTATTAAATAAAAATAGAAAACAGAAATAAAATAATTAATATACCCTAGGACTAGGACGGTAAACAAAAAAAAAGGTATATTAAAATACTAATTTTTAATTCTTTTCTTTCTTTTTCTACACTCTTCTTCTTCTACATCTACACTCTCTATTCTTTTCTTTTCTTTCATTCCTTCTTTATCTTCCCTTCTTTTTTCTAATCCAACCATCTCACATAATAACAAGGATGAAGAGAAAAGTTTGATAATATATAGTTGATATATATTATTATTGGCCACTGAGGCCATGGCCCAGTGGTGGGGACTAGGGGTGATAGGTGATATAAGGTGGAAATCAGGAGATCGAGTCCCCGGGTGAATAATGGGGTGATTGTAATTAGCCATTCAAAAAAAATATATATATTACTATTGATGATGAAGAGAAAATATGAAAGAGAGAGAGAGAGAAATCACAATTACCAACACGGTAACTATCAGTATGGGTGGCGACGGTGTTACCGTGCTGGTAGTGGGATACCCGTGACCAATTCTGGTAGCGCCTCGTCAGTCGTCCCCCTTAGGGGTGTTGGAAATGAAATTGAAACTGAATTTGATGGTAGGGAGAAATCTAACCCGACTTTGGATTTAGGTGGGTGTTATTTGATTTATGCAAGCGGGTTTGATTTTATTAGGTTGTGCACGTTTTTTAGGTTGTACGTAAAACTTTTTAGATGTATAAACTTTTTTCTATCATTTCATTTTTAGTATTCGACGCTAGTAAATATTATTGGTTATAAACTTTTTAAGTTGCACACAATTTGTTCTCTTTTATTGTCTTTAAGTTTTCATTGATAATAATTAATTTACAAGTATGGTATGCACGTCTCACGTACATTACATTGTATCACGCCTTGGCTTTTGGAACCTAAGCGTCCCTTACCTCTTATAAGTTATAACCATGATACGAATTAGCTTGTTTTCAATTAATGTATGATGATATGAAATGAAATAATATTTATACAAATTATATAAACGAAAGTTTGTTTACTTTTGATGAAGTAAAAACTAGAAAGAAAGATGAAAGTAATGTTATGGTACAAAATACATAGGATTTGGAAGCTTAAAGGTCCTATTACCAACAAATTGGCCATGAAGATCACTCCATTGGTCACCTACATTTCCCCATATTCTATAACCTTCTTCCACCAACTTCCTTCTCATTTCTGATTTGTAAACCATTCCACTTTGCCCTTTGTATGTTTCACTCCTAACACATGTCAAATTTTTTTAAAAGAAAAAAAATAGAAAGAAATAAGTTAGAAAGTGCCTATTAATGAACCTTTAAAAAGTACCTAGAGTCACTCTAGCAAGGTTCACAAAGTCAAATCAAGTTTTCATTGTTTTTTACCTTTGACCCCAGTAACACAAACTTGATTTTACCTTTACATTGATAGATATTGGTGGGATTTTGTTGAGTACACTAATAACGAGTTATCTAACTTATCTTATTTAAAAAATTACCTTAGAATGAGTCGTTCAAAACCGAAGAATCCTTGAAAGTGTAAATTATGAAGAGTGGATTGCTCAAACGTCGTTTCATCTCTACCACTGATGAGAAACACCTTGAAACCACGGTCTATCAGCTTTTGAAACAATCGTAGGATAGGAGGAATCGCTCGGGCTATGCCTCTTGATGCCCATTCTTTAAACGCTTGAGGGTCGTATGGGTCACCCCTACATTAAATACAAACAAACAAATGTAACAAGTTAGCAACATTAATTATTGGTTTCAAAAACCGATTTAATAAACAAGTTTAAAAAAATAATCCCATGAACATGTTTACCCGAATCTCTTTCCTTTATAGTAAAAGATATTCGAAAGACAAGTATCATCTACATCCAAGATCCAAGCATCCATACCATCTTCCGACAAAACAATCTCATCCACGTAGCTACTTATTTGATCAACAATCAAATTAAGATCAGAAGCATATTGGCCACCAAGCATGTAAACCTCAACATCATAGAGGCATTGAACTGGGACAGTGCGCCACCCTTGTATGTTGTTCACCTCCACCGCAAGCCGCCAACTCAAACAGTAGCTCAACGACAACTCCACCAATCGACCGCCATAGTGTGAGTGATCATAACCTTTTGTGCTCATAACTATCTTCAATAAAACAAATAGAAGAGAACACACTAGGGCCTCTCTTTGGTTCTTCATCTTGTTGCTAATCACGTGCCCTGCACGTTTGATATATGCATGAAATTAGTTTAATATAAAGTCATTATAAAACATTTCAAATGCGAATTTAAATTATAAAACATACCGGTTTCAAAATGAGTAAAGGCCTAAAATTAACAAAGAGTGGTTTCTTTGGCAACGACTACATATCCCATGCTTATATAGCAATACAAAAGGGAACATAAAATATATATTGTGCTATAACTTTTTAGTATAAATTGTTTTTATACTAAACAAAATTGTTTTAATATTACTTAATATATTATCCTGCGAAGTTGCATAGAAGTTTGACAAATAACGAAAACAGAAATCCAATATCGAAACACACTTTGAGACAAAAAAAAAAATAATGTTAATTTAAATACTTATGCATTGTATCATAACTTCTTTCATTGATTGGTTTTGAATCTATGATGTAAAATAAAACAATACGGTTTAATCTGACATGAAGAAAGCTAAATAAACGTCCAGAATTCATACGTTTTGAATTATTTAATTAAAAAAAACCATCAAATAAAAGCGTGAGACTTTTTAAAAGTCAAAACCGTCTCTCTAGATGAGAGTCAGACAACCCGTCTATAGCTTGTTATCGGCGCATACGGTGTAGTAAGATGTCTCGAACCAATGACGGATCTTGAACAAAAACATTGGTAAGGCCGAACTCAATTTGGTAGGGTCGGATTCAATATACATAAATTTTTTGGAAATTTTCGGTAAAATTTATATTACGAATCAAAAAAGTTGGGCGGGCCAGATTATACATTTGACCGTTATCCAAGTATAGTGTTGCATACGTCGGAAATAGAAAGTGTATTGTTTGACACAACCATAAAATGGGAAAATAGTCGGAAGGCACTAAAAGCTATGGTATGTAGTGGATATACACTATATATACAATTCCTTTGGTGTTAGTTGTCGGTAATTCAAAATGTCCGACCAATCACTAGTGGTTAATGGATTGTTTGGTAAACCAAATAAATAAAAAAAATGTAAAATGCAATAATTTGGTATTTCAATTAAGGTTGTGTAAAAGGCATTGAAATGTATTAAGTTTTCTATCTATGGTAGTTAAATTTCTTATTCAAGATATTATTTATTTTAAGTTTAAATAAAACCTCTAACCAACATGTTATGCATATATGCATATATGCATACCGCCTATCTCTTCACAAAAGTAATCTTAGGTCTCATGACATATTATGTGTAACGTCACGATAATTAAATCCAATTAAACACTACTATATTATATAAACATCCAATATAAATAGTTGTGATGTTAAAAGTTAAATGGTTCAAAGGTAATTACTCAAAAGTTATATTGTATAAGGCTTTACGCCCATCTAAATTAGTAAGTAAAAAAATGGAAAGGCGAACCATTGAATGATCCGCCCTTTTCCACATACCATTTGCATGCCCGCCTAAACCAGTGAATGTTCCGTCATCGTTGAGTCGTTGACTGCACCCAGAACCACATAATTAGTGAACCCTCCCCCTCTTCGGACAATTTCAAATTTCAACTATGCAATCCATAATCAAGTATTCAAGTTCTAGATAACAATATTAATTGCTTTACCTTGTGTTGGTTGTATTTATTAATTGTCTTTGAATCTATGATTTGTTTTAGTTCATTTGATTAGGGTTTAGATTATGCTTGATTAAAAGTTAAAACCATGGTTAGTTTATTTGGTGAGTTTTGTATTACTTTATTATTTACTGGATTATGTTGATTATGTGACTCAATACGATTCGATCTGAACGACCAAACCGACCAAGAGTTACTTTTAGATATAGTGATACAACCAGGCTAAAAAATTCCTGACCTGATAGAAAAAAATGTTTGGGACTATCACTCTACCGTCATGTTTAAATTTTATGCCACAAAAGAGAAATGGATGGCAAAATTTTATTCTTATTTTTTATTAAATTAAAGGGGTTAGAATCAAATACACAGTGAAAAAAATAGGAAGTCGTAGGAAAGGTATCAAATGGACTCCGATTGCACTCATTCAAGTGGCATTGGAATCTTGTCTCATTGAACTCTACGATCTTAGTTTTTAGATTTTCGTGTTTTTTGAATTTTAGCTTGTAGTTTTTAGAATTTACGTTATATATCATTGTGTCTTTTATGTAGCATTGTGTCTTTTTCTTATTTTCATCATTGTGTCATTTTTGCGATTCATTGTGTCTTTTTTCTTTAGCATCATGTTATACTTTTTGGCATTGTGTTATTTTTATGGCTCATTGTGTCATATTTCGTGAGCTATTTTTTTTATTTATTCTTCCCATCCTTCTTATTTTTGTTACACTACATAGGATATGTTGACCCTAAATTAAAGATATATTTTACTTACAAAACACATAGCCATGCAAAATTTACAAGAAAATACAATGAAGTATTTGATAATAACATACCAATTAGCCATTGCTTGGAATACATATATACATCTACATCCCACTTCAATGTATGGAGTATGATGAAACAATTGGGTTTCAAATTCAATTTGAATTGAATACGCAAGCTTCTTTGCGCATGGTGATTGGCTAAAAAAGAAATATATTCCACCATCAAAAAAAGAAAGAAAATAATAGAGATTGTCACTAGTCACTTAACTCTTGAAGTCAACTGATAACTAGTAAATGATGAGATCATTTAACACGTGGCCCAATATGACAGTCACCATTAAATAGAGTTGTAAATTTTAGGTGGGTAGGCTAAATGGTTAAACACAAACACGACTAAAATATTTACAAACACAACTTACATATCTATATCTATACTACATTATAAAGAGGGAGCAATAGACAAAGATGTCCAACATGAAAAAGTTAAGATGACATTTCAAAAGACACAACTGTAAACATCTAATTTCTAGCACATTTCTTCCTTTTATGCCCATGGTGTACAAATTTTGATGGCAATGGTATAAATGAGTAATCCAACCCATGAAGATTAACCCAAACAAGTACATTCTTGAAACCTTGAAACCGTAACATTTACCTCAGCTGAGTTATTCCTCATTATTTCATCAATACCTTTCATCTATACCCATCTTCAATGATACAGTTGTGAGCCATTATTACCATTAATCATACATTTGAGGGTTAAAGCATATGACTTTTCAAATGCCATCTTAAGTTTACCAAGTTGGACATGTTTACCCATTTCTCACTCTTTATAATATAGTAAAGATGATACTTAAGAAATCCCCATTAAAGAATTGAAGACGGTCCATTAACTTGAAACTGAAAGAACAAACATTAACGGAAGAAAGAGAAAAGAGTCTGAGCATTTAGATAAGGGCAAGGATGGAACAATTTTTTCATATTACAAAGGAGGAGATGGGTGAAATGTCTAGATTAGCCTTTCAAAGTGTCTTAATTGACACCAACATTCCTATAATACCCTTAGCAAATAAGCTTTATTCTCTTATACTTGTTGCTTTAAAAATTGTACCCATGTCAAAATTCCAATATGGTACATCACTACTCCTTTATAATGTATATTATAGATTATAGATTATAGTGTGCATGCCTCCTCTGGTGGAAAGGATGTGTGTCATTTGACTTAACCACTGATCCACTAATAATGAAGTCACCTAACTTAATTTATAAATGAACAAGTAATTTGATTTTTGATTAACCTTACTATGACTGTGACTGTCTTTACCAACACTCATGCATATCCTTAGATGTTATTTGTACTCGCACAAGGATGATGAATAATGAAGTCTGGAGCCACATGCCAAAGTATTTATAAAACTTTGTCAAATTTTCTGAATATAACCTCAATGATGTGAAATAAAATAATCATACGAAATTACATCAAAATAGATGTTAAATGGGTAAAAAGCTGCGTCGCTAACCATTTTGAATAACAAAACTAAGTCTTTAAAAATACATTCATAGACATTGGCGGACATCAATCAATGTGAGGGGTAGCACCCGCTACCCCTCAACTTTTCCGGTGAAGTGGATTTTTTTTTCTTTTAAATTTTATCGCATTACGTTACCCCTGCAATATTTGAGCCCAAGACCATATCACCACTTAAAAGTCCACCGGATCACTTAAAAACCCAACACCACTCACCACTTAAAAGCCCACATCTCACTCCACCTGATAACTCAAAAGCCTAGGCTCGACCTTGATCAACTTATGAGAGCTCGAACTCGACCTCGGCTTGTCGGTAGTTTTTCAAGCTCGAGCTCAACTTGTTTATTATCTATTAGTTAGTATATTAAATACAAATAATATAAATGATAGGTTCGTTTAGGCTCCAAACTCAATAAGTGAAGCTCAAGCTCGTTTACTAAACAAACATATTTTTTAGGTTCAGGCTCGACTCGTAAACAAGTTTAAATATGCTCGACTTAGCTTGGCAATCCAAACGAGCTTCATATTGTATAAAAGTACGGTAATTTTTTTTGAACGTTACTCCTAAAAGTTTGGTTTAATTCCGCCACTTTTCTTAGATCTAGGGGTCATGACATAACTATGAATGATCTGTTGGACTCGACTAAGTGGCTTCACAACCTCAGGCGCAAGGAAACTAAAAGTATCAAATGCAAATGGTATAAACACGCGCTGGTTGTCAATTTATGCTTTCTTGTATTTGGTCGATTTGCCAGAAGTAGCCTTCAATGATTATCTGTCATCTTCATGTGATTAATTATTATCTTCTAATAGGTTTGTAAACAAACCAAACGTTCAGCGGACAACTCATAAGTGCCCGATGGGATATTCTTTTGTGTTTGTTCGTTTAGTAAAAGAATGAATATGAACAAGGCAGTATTCATTCATTTATGTTCGTGAATGTTAAGTAACGTATTACCTAATTACCACTTTGACTCCAATAACTAAGTCCAAAACTTAGATTTTATGAATTAAGTTGAAACTATTGTTAAAAAGCAATTAAAAAGATTTTCTCTTCTTTCATTTCCCTCCATTTTTACACTTTTTTTTTCTTTCCTTTAGTTAAATCTTAAAAGAGATCGATACTAAATATTTTTACCTAATTAGTAATTACCCCTTTGACACGACATAACATAAGTAAGCCCAAAACTTATACCGTATTAAGTTGATATATTATTGTGTTGACCACTCACCTTATGGTGGAATGGTATCGAGAAGTGATAGAGAGACACTTGATTTTTGTGGTCATCGGTTCGACTCCTGATCCTTTCAGGTTTTACTGGTTCGATGTCGTCGTGCCTTCGGACGGGTATGTGGGCCGGGGTTTCCCTGGAATAGAAGACGAGTAGGCGTGGGGCTTCGTACGTATGGGTTGGGCCGCCTGATGAAGCTACATTTCGCCAATTGGTGCTGCGTACAAAGTTCCCTGTGCGTTTTTAGTTTGGCGTTCAAAAAGATATATTATTGTGTTGTGGAGAAACTAAAGACGTGTTTATCCAAGATCTGCCCCCTCCTCCCTATCTTGGTTTATGTATCTCTTTAACAACGTCAAAAAATTTCCTTGATAGAGATAGAGAGATCTAGAAGTAGAAGGAGATGGGGTTTGTAGTTACAACCTTGATTTTCGCGGCTATTGGAATAGTAGCGTCTGTTTGCGCTCTTATCTGCTGCAATAAAGGCCCTTCTGCTAATCTGTACCCTTCTTCTTCTTCTTCTTCTTCTTCTTCTTCTATCTATCTATTTGTTCTACATCTCATACAATTTCAAATGTTCCATTGTATTCATCTTTCTCATTTTGGGTTTTTGTCAATTTTATTTTGATATCTTATTGACTGTTGTTTAACTTATCAAAGTGAGATCTTTTAGTCCTTATTCTTTCCACTGCAGGTTACACCTCACTTTGGTCATCACTGCAACAGTATGCTGCTGGCTGATGTAAGTATTTCCAAAGTTAGTTAATCAAGTATATGTTATGTTGGATCTAATATGTCTAGTGTTATTGGGTTATTAAATGACGTTGGCTTCTTATACCCCAATCATCTTCATCATGCTCGTTAAACCTTACCTCTACCTAGTAGGAATAGAGAGACTGCTTCCGGTGAGACCCTAATATATCCTAAAAATTGCCATTATAGAGGTAACCGGATATCCTAATTGACAATGTGGAATACTAAAATGTGGGTATGAGTAGTTCTCTCTCGTCAAAGGGGAGTATAATTTAATTCAAGGAAGCTTTCTCACATTTGAAATATATTCAAGTGCCTAAATTTGTCAAAAATTGAGCTTCAGCTCTTATATTTGTTAAAACCTGACTGTCACTCCCGAATATGTCAACATCTGACTCTTTGATCATAAGACAAAATTACACAAACCCCACATCTATGTAGTTAAAGGCGCCAAAGGCGAGGTGCATCAAAACGCCTTGAGTGCACCAAGTCGCACTGAACCATCCAAAAGTAATTTCAAACTGTCTGAACCAGTCTAAACAAGCCAATAACCAGTATAAACAGCTCATAATGGCTTGATCAGACGTACGCCTTGATTGTCTTGGCGTTGCCTGTTAAATGACAGGCTCACCCTTTGCCTATGGTGCGGCTTGAGCCTTTAACTACCTACTCACACATTGTCAAATTTGAGATCTTTTGTGATGCTAATTATGTTGGGAAAAGGAATTGATGTGTCAAAAAAGTGAAAGATCATGATTTTTTAAGGTCAAAATAATCAAATTTGGAGAGGCAAATAAGAAGCAGTTGTAAGTAAACCGATTTCTTATATATTTGTAAAACTAAAAATACTAAGCATCCCCAACTATATGGAGAGTTGATGGTTAAAGTCACAAACAAATACAAAACAGAACACAGCCTTTTGACTCATTAGAGATAAAGCATAACCCAATAGTCTAATTATCCCGTTTATAAGTAAACGGATTGAAATAGGGCAGTCTGTCCAAAATTCATTGATGTTTGCCGTGGTTTGTGCAGGTGGGCGATTGTATACCTGGCCCAGATGAATCCTCTCATCGTCCCAATTTTGAGCGAAGGCGAATGAGGTATTTTTGTGAAAAATAATATATTAAGTTTGTTTGTTCTCTTGCATTTGTGAATTACGGACTGAAAGAAACAGCAAGGGTTTATAAACCTAGGTTTGTTCCTGGGATGAATTTGGTGTAATTTTTAGATGTTAAACAGTGACTGAAGGCATATGTAATAAAATAAGTGATCAGTTCGGGGGTTAGCTTATTTTCCAAGTAGGGAGAACTGAGAACGTAAAACTTTTATTGCACAAGTAACAAGTCATTATAATGCCTTGTTTTCAACCTGCCTTCTGAGTAAAATTACAGATATTTTAATTTATTTATAGGTTTTTAAATTAAACATGTTTTGTGAATAAAAGAGAAAAAAACATAAGGAGATCCGATTTTCAATGTTTTCATGACCTGACCGCTCATTGAACCACGTTAACAAAACATAGAGACTTAAATAGTAAATTCATCAGTAAATAAGATCTTGGTAAGAGTATTTTGTTTTTAATCTCATCCTACTACGATGTTGACAATTAACCGGTCTGTTCAAACAGAAGCGGTTCAAATAGGTAGTGGTAACGGTCCTGTATAAAATATGAATAGCCGGACTGGTTATGTTGCTAGTTTTCGACTTTTGTCCTGGCATGGTTCTACTTCTGGTAACAATGCTAATTTTGAATTAGTTATATCGGACCCAAATGTGTGTTTAGGTTGGGAAAGTATATCTTAGACGAGACCTGCTTGGTGGGCTGAGCCTATTGGGTGTCGCATGGTTGTTACAGTTAGCCTCTAACCTTTTGTAGCTTCGGTGCTTTGGTTGAGCCCAAGAAACATGGGTTCAGTTCTTCAATCTACATCGAATTTTGATTCTTTCATGTTCCAATTAGATATTTAGATGGGTTAATAAGCGGTTCCTGAACTAGAACCAGCAAACCTACCCAGACCGGATCCGGTTAGCCGGTTAGGGTTGAATCTAAACTGCCGGTTATCAATCGGTTTGTAACCTGGCTCATTCAAAACGGTTTAACTCAAAATGAACCGGCAGAATAAGCAAAAACCGAACCGAACCGGTCTCTTTGCTCTCAATAACCGGTTTCTAACCCAAACCGTTTCTATCGAGAACCGGCTTTGACCTTTGTTGACCAAAACCAGAACTGGCATGGAACCAAACTGTGCACCTGTACTACAATAGTTAATTAATATCAACACTTAAATCATATAAAACAGCCAATTTTAACCTCTATTTGACAGTTTTTATTCTCTGTATAGCGGTTTAATTAGTAAATCTTTTTTTTTTTTCTACTAAAAGTTATGTTTAGTTAAGCACTTAAGAAGCCGGTTTGGCAACAGATTTGCTTATAACATATTCTTTTCTATATAAGTTACTTATATGAAAATATAGCAAAAGGACTAATAAATAAGTTGAAAATAAAAGAATGAAATTCCATCAGAAAAAGTAAGGAGAGCACATGGTTTCCATGGAAAGAATACACCTTGAACTGTCTGGATCTTGACCCTGCACAATTCTTCTCTCAATCCACAAATAGAAAATTCAATAAATTTATTTTTATGAGTACTTATATATTAGTGTAGATAAAACTAAATTCTAGGGTGACTTAAGATATTTTTCTATACGATTAAGGAAAGAATACTGAAGAGGAAAAAAGTTACCCCTTAGCTGGTCCGGTGAACCAGATCTGAGAGATCAGATGAGAAAGAGTGACCGTTGGATAGATCTGAGATTAACCTGCAAAACAAGTCACCGTTAGGCTCGTCACAGGGGAGAGGAAGGGTCTCTCTGTGACCACCCTCCGGCGTGAGAATAAGTATGGTTTTAAGAAGTGGAAAGTAAGTACGAAAAGTACAAAAAGTACAAGTAAGTGAAGTTACCCAAATGAGGAAATTTTGGGGGTATTTATACTCTCCAGGATGGGCTTCGGTAAACTCAGGCCCATGGGCCTTGTTGTTCGAAGCTAGGTGTTCGGTCCTACCTTTGCTTCGATCTTTATGATGGACCGAGCTTCGGCTTAGGACCTGGTCTTCTGTCAGGTTCGGATCTGGCCCCTTTTGTGGTGTTCCAGGCTCCGACCTTCAACCACATATTCTCTTCAAGTCCCCCGAAGTCTTTTTGAATGCTTCGGTATTTAAAAAGGACTTGTAAGTTTTCAAGAGTTTTTGATTTTTTCTTCATGCTTCGGCCTTCGTAGTGTATGACAGCTGTTGTCATTTACCTAAGTGAGTGGATGACAGCTGTTTTGTCATTCACCCTTTTTTGGAGCGTCACCTTCAGTTCACCATAGCAGATACCCTTTCTGGTTGTCTCGAGGTGGTCAGGCGATGGGACGGTTATCTCAACCGTCGTTTTTCCTCTCTTTATAAATGAGTTTTTTACTCATTTCATTTTTTACTTTACCCTTTATATTTCATCTTCTCCATTAGTTGCTTATTATTTTTCAAGCTTTTCTTCGGGTTATTATCAAGAACGTTGTTCTTATCTTCTCCTCTGTAACAAGGTGTGTACTTTCATCCTTATCCTTCTTTTAATCATGCCTAAGGATAATATGTTAGTGTCGTTTAGTGTTCTTAGTCAAGCGAAGCTTGACGAGTTTGTAGAGGAATTTAGGATTCCTGTAAATCTTCATCCCACCTTACCTGCTTCGGGAACTCCCATATATCCTCTTCCCCCTGGGAAGTTTGCATTTTACACTCGGGTGTGTAACTATGCAAACTATCGGGTTCCCTTTACCCGTTTCCTGATGAAGGTTTTACAGTTCCATAAGGTTCATATTTCCCAGATGACACCCTTCGGTCTGAGTCGGGTGAACCAATTTGAATTGTCTTGCCGTTCCTTAGATCTAGTACCAGATTTGAACCTTTTTAGGGCTTTCTACCGACTAAACCGTTCGGGCAATTGGTACACCTTCGAGAAGAGGCAGCCGAAGGATAAGAAGTCGGAGGTAAAGAAAGAGGATAGAGAGTGTGTGGGGTGGGAGGTATCTAGCTTGAAGGATTGGAAGGATAGATGGTTCTGGTTAGATGATCTGTGTCTTCCCAAAGACATGGTATGGAGGAAGAAGGATGATCCCTTAGAGGGTGACTTGCCGAAGGATTTCGCAGTTGATAAGAATCTGTATGCTGCTCTGGTGGCTAATAAATTTAATATTAGGCGCTTGCCGGAGCATGTTCTTGTGATTGGTTGTGTCAGTAGGAATTGGGAATTTTCTGATCAATGGCCCATCGTTAGACGAAACAACATAGGTTCGTCTTTATTGTTTTGACATATATTTTGTGAACCCTTAGATTTTTTGCTAACCGTATTTTGTTATTGCTTTTTTCAGATATGTCGCTACGTGACATGCTTCATCTGGAGTCCTTCGAGGACGATGATATCGAGTACACCTCTGTGCAACAAAATCCAGGAGACAAGCCGTTTCTGGAGATGTTGAAGGCTCCCTCATTTAAGATTCGAGATCCGGAGGCGAGTGCTTCGACTGAGGTGGGAGGTTCATCGTCGTCAGTAGCTGTGGCTACCACTGAACGTGATGCTGGAAAGCGGCCCGAAGATGTTTCTGCTTCGGCTGTAACTGAAGTCATGCCGAAGCATAGGAAGAAGTCGTCGAGGAAGAGGAAGAATGACGAAGGTGGTTCTGGGGAGAAGGTTAGGGGAACTCCAAAAAGGATGAAAACCCCTCTTGATACCATTACTGAAGTATCTCCTAGTGTTCAAGCTTCTCCGTCCACTCTGTTGGAGACCTTATCTGATCATTTGGATGGTGGCAAGTCTGCTCGGGATGAGCCCCATGTTGATTTTGATGAAAGTAGCCTAAGGCATCCCAACCCTTCTCCGTTGCATTCTCACCCACCGATGACCGAACCTACCAGTCCCGGTAAGTACGATGACGACGTAGACCGTTTCCCTCTGTACTGTACTTCAGACGATGAGGGTCCAAAGGACTACCTTGAACGTCTGTGGTTTGGTTCAGAGTCTAAAGTGGATGATTTCCCTGTCTTTGTAGATTCGATGGACTTGGATCCAGCCGTTGCTGAGGAGAAATTTGTTCCCAACTGGGATATTAAGAATGGAGATAAGATTCTGGATGCCTTAACGGCTCGGACCATGATGCTCAACTTGAATACTCCTGCTGAAGCTCATAGGCATCGACGAGCTGCTCCCTTGGTGTTGGCCGATGCCTTAATGATGAATCAGGCCCAATCCATCGGCTTGGTCACGGAGGTTTATCGTCGATGGGTTGATCTGGAAATAGAGAAGGAGAAGGTAATTTCTTTGATCGGAGGAGAGGATGCTGGGGAGTGGAGCAAGAAGCTCGAGGCCTTGGTTGGGGAGAAGCAATCCCTGGAGGAGAGGTTGAACCAAGCTTTGTTGCAGGTGAAATCTAATAGTGCTGCTATGGCTTTGGCCTCGGAGGACAGGGATAAAGCTCTGAAGGAGGTGGAAGGGTTGAAGGCCGAAAGGGATGCTGCGGTGCAAGGTAGTAGTTTCTAATTCTTTTTTGTACTTAGGATTATTTTGCATTATGTATTTCATGCTCCTAACTCTTTCGTTATTTTTCAGAAAAGAAAATGTTTGAGGTCGAAGCATCCCGGTTCCGGAGCCAACTGGACCAGATGAAGCTGGAGATGGATGGTCAAGTATCGAAGCTTAGTGAGACCAACTCCCTTTTGACAGGCCAAGTAAAGGAACTTCTGGAGACGAAGGAGTGGCTGCTTACCGAAGGCATGCGTTTGGTAGCTCGAAGGGTGCACACTGGAGAGGAGCTCCGAGGGGTGGTGGGGGCTATTAACAACGCCATGAACGCATGTGGTGTGAATGTAGGCGTTAAGGCTGGCTACCATTATTCTGGGAAGGGTCTTCCTCTGGAGCAGGTGCCAAAGTTAAAGTTGAATGCTGATGAGATGTTGAATGATGCTTTAGATCGGTTCGATACTCTTGACTTTCCATTTCTTCAGCATGTCGCTCGCCTTGCTTCGGAGCCCCTGGATGCCATTAAAGCTGCTGCTCAATCTGGTGCCATGTTTCAACCTCCGTCTGCATAATGTTCTATTTTTTCATGTATGCCACAACGGCCAATTGTTAAAACAATGTTCTCTAACATGTATTTGATCGAACCATTTTTGGTTCGGAACACCTTTTTTTTTTTTTTTTTAAATGCCTTATGTTTTTTGTTGTTGTTTTTATGTGGACTAGGTCGAACCACTTTTGGTTCGGCACGTTTCATTTTTCATGAATGCAATGATCATATATTTTATGCTGATAGTATTTGTGTGTATTTGAATGTCTTCAAGGGTTTATGTTGGCCCTAGATTATGATCGTGTTTTGTATAGCCGAACGATTCTTGCCTCGAAAGAAACGCTTGTTTCGGCTTATGGAGATGTTGCTTTGAACATCTTAAAATAAACTAAGGGCTTGTTTCGACCTTTATTTTGTATCGAACCATGATATGCGTCCATATGCTTCGGTTCGAGAAAAGTTGCGTTTTTATACTTGCAAGTTTTTTGGTCATATTTTTAAACCATAAGGTCATTGGTTGACCTTCGGCACACCTGGTTATGGCCTCGGCGATTTTTAAGCCTTTCTACCGGAGCCGTTTCCTTCGGTGATTTTTGATAAGTAGAAGGTAAACTTATCTTTCTTCGACGTCGATAGGTTTTGTATTTTGCATGCTTCGTTAGTGCATAACGTGCTTCGGCACGTACTAGGTTTTTTTTTTTTTTTTATATGTGAGATAGGCATGATTTTTCCTTCTTTTTTTTTTTTTTACGAGGCAATTTTTAAGAATAGGTTCGAATGCTTCGACCTTCACTGTGCCTTATCTCGTTCGGCCTTCAAGTTTCATGTTAACAATTTATGCCTGTTATCATGAGTTTTGGCCCATTCTTTCTTTTTTTTTTTTGTGTGGGATCGGACTAGAAAACTATAACTAGGTTTCGTTCCGACCTACCTGCTATACTATGTGTTACTTGTCTTTTCTCGGACATTATTGTACAACATAATAGACAAAGTATACTAAAAAAGTTTCTTTATTATAAGTGGGAAAACTCGTCCCATCTTCGACTTTAAAAGTTCGGGGTAAACCACATCCCGAATTACAAACAAGAACAAAGAAAAACTTCGGGGCATGTCACATCCCGACTAAACATATGAAAATTATTGAAATAAAAGCTAGAACATGAGACTCGGCCTCCGATGCTTTACATGTAGCATTTTTTCAGATGAATTCCGTTCCATGTCCTGGGAACTGGGGTACCATCTATCTTAGCTAGTGTGTACGAACCTTTTTCTCCAACGGTGGTTATCAGGTACGGTCCTTCCCATCTCGATGCTAATTTGCCTGAGGGCTCGGCCCTACTGGCCTCGTTACTTCGGAAGACGTAATCTCCGACTTTGAATGATTGTTTTTTCACCCTGGCATTATAATACTTTTCAAGTTCTTTTTTGTATCGAGATTCTCTGATGGAAGCCATTTCCCTTCTTTCTTCTAAAAGATCCAAGTTAAGCCGTAGAGACTGATCATTGTCTGTGGTATTGGCCCTCCGAGGGCTGATCACACCAATTTCGACTGGTATCATAGCTTCGGTACCATAGGTCAAACTGAAAGGTGTTTCGTCGGTGCTCGTTTTTGGCATGGTTCGGTGAGCCCATAGGACATTGGGTAACTCATCTGCCCATCCAGCCTTCTTTCCACCCAGGCGTTTTTGGATTCCTTCTACAATGCTTCGGTTGGCCCTTTCTACTTGGCCATTGGCCTGAGGGTGAGCTACCGATGAAAACAATTGTTTGATCCCCAAATCCGAACACCATTTCTTGAAGGGGTTCTCAGCGAACTGTTTCCCATTGTCACTGATGATGTAGAGTGGCAAGCCGAAACGGCAAACAATGTTTTCCCACACGAACCTTTTTACCTGATGACCAGTGATGTCACCCATTGGTTTAGCTTCGACCCACTTGGTAAAGTAGTCGATAGCTACCAATAGATATTTAACCCCTCCGGTAGACTTAGGGAACGGTCCAACAATATCGATGCCCCATTTCTGGAACGGCCAAGCTGCAGTCACTGGGATCAGATTGTTCTTTGCTCGAAGGCTGACCGGAGCATTCCTTTGGCATTCTTGACAACTCTGAAGCTCTTGCACGGCACTTTGGTGCATGTTGGGCCAATAATACCCAGCATTCATAGCCTTTGTGACGACCATTTTTGGTCCGGCATGTATGCCACATACACCAAAGTGAATTTCTTTAATCACATATGAAGCTTCGGTGAGGGAAAGGCATCGTAAGACCGGACCTAGGAAAGTCTTCCGGTACAACTGACCATTTTGAACTTGGTATTGTAGGGATTTGACCCTAAGCTTGCGAGCTTCGGCCTTATCTTCCGGAACCCAACCTTCGGTGATATGCTTCATGATAGGAGTCATCCATGTGTCTTCTTGAACTTCAACTTGTAGGACCTCACTCTCTTCAATTGATGGTTTTGTTAACACCTCAATCTTCGTGTCTTGGGTTGAGGTAGATGCATTGGTCGATGCCATTTTGCTGAGGGCATCGGCCTGGGCATTCTCTTCTCTTGGGACATGGAAAACTTTGTACGTTTGAAAAGAAGCTACAAGTTCTTGAGCCTTTCGGAGGTATTTCACCATGTTTTCATCTTTTGCTTCGTACTCCCCTCGAAGTTGGTTAACCACAAGTAACGAGTCGGTGTGAATTTTGATGTTTTTGACTCCGAACTTCTGTGCGATTCGGAGACCGGCTAACAATGCTTCATACTCGGCCTCATTGTTCGAACTTGGGAACTCGAGACGGAGAGCATATGAGAACTCAGTGTTATCTGGATTAGTTAACACGAGGCCTGCTCCGGAGCCTTCAACGCTTGATGCACCATCGGTGTATAGAGACCATGCTTCAGATTGTTCTACTTCCGAAGATTGTTCCTCCGGCTGGTCGGAACCACTTGGTAATTCAGCAATAAAATCTGCTACTGCTTGTCCTTTCATTGCACCTCTAGTTTTGAAAGTCAAGTCGAAGGCTCCTAGTTCGATGGCCCATTTGGCCAATCGACCAGAAACCTCCGGCTTTCGGAGAACATACTGGATGTTTTTATCAGTCTGGACTTCAATCTCATGTGCCTGGAAATACCTTCGTAGCCTTCTCGAAGCATGGACCAAAGCTAGTGCTAGCTTCTCAATCATAGGGTATCTTGTTTCATAATCTCGGAGGGCCCTACTAACATAGTAGATTGGTACTTGGGCTAAGTGCCTTTGTACCATGAGGACTGCACTAACGGCCCCCTGAGATGCTGCCAAATAGACGGTAAGCACTTCTCCTGGCTTCGGTGCGGTGAGAGTAGGTAACAAACTAAGACATTGCTTTAGCTCACCAAATGCATGTTCGGCCTCTTCGGTCCATTTGAATTCATTTTTTCCAAAACTATTTTTCAACACTGTCATGAAAGGCAAAGTTCTTTCGGCTGCTTTAGAAAGAAAACGGTGCAAAGCTACCAATCGACCATTTAGTGATTGAATTTCTTTGACTGTTTTTGGAGCTTTTAAATCCATCACTGCCTTAACTTTTTCCGGGTTTGCCTGGATTCCTTCCTTAGCAACCATAACACCCAGGAATTTCCCTGCCTCCATACCGAAGGAACATTTGGCTGGATTCAGCTTCATGTTGATGCTCCGGAGACAAGTGAACGTCTCTCGGATATCAGTCATCATATCAGCTTCACCCTTGCTTTTTATCACTACATCATCCACATACACTTCCATGTTTCTTCCAATCTGATTCTTGAATGCCTTGTCCATTAATCGCTGATAAGTGGCACCGGCATTCTTAAGGCCGAAAGGCATTTTAGTGTAGCAGTAGAGTCCTTCGGCGGTGATAAAAGCAGTTTTGTCTTCATCTTCTGTTGCCATCTGTATCTGATGGTAACCCTTGTATGCATCAAGAAAGCATTTCAGTCGAAAGCCAGCCAGTGAATCGACTTTGACATCCATCTCGGGGAGTGGATAGCAATCTTTGGGGCATGCGTTGTTAAGGTCTTTAAAATCAACACACATTCGCCATCCCCCATCTTGCTTCTTTACTAAAACTGGGTTCGCCACCCAGGTCTGATACTGGACTTCTCGAATGATATTTGCATCAAGGAGTTTTCGAACGTCTTCAGCGATAGCCTTGTTCCGATCCAGCCCCATACTTCGTTTCTTTTGTTGCACTGGTCGGACCGAAGGATATACATTTAACTTGTGTTCGGCCAGGTGCCTAGGCACCCCCTTCATGTCCGAATGTTGCCAGGCAAAAGAATCTAAGGACTCAGTTAGAAGGTTCCATAAAGCAGCTTTATAATCGGGTGGGAGCTGTGCACCAACAGTTACCTGCCAATTTTTTAAATGGATTAAGCAAAGGATTTTGGTAAGGTTGTTTAGAACCTTTTAGTTGCTTCGATTACCTTTTGCTCCGGAAAGCATGGGTTAATCGACCATTTTTCTGACAATTCTTGAGTAACTGGAGCGGCTTGGGTGCTCGAAGCTTGACGAATCTCGGCTATGATCTGCATCTGTTCGGTATGAACGGTTGCTATTCCATCTTCTGTTGGAAATTTGATAGCTCCATGTATGGAAGAAGCAACCATTCCGAAGGCACACATGCTTGGGCGTCCCAAGATGACGTTGTGCACGGAATGAGCTCCTACCATTAGAAATGTTAACATTTCTGTTCGGCTTCGGCCTTCGGCACCCAAAGTTACCGGAAGAGTGATCCGTCCCAAGGGTTGAATTATTTCTCCTGAGAAACTGACTAATGGCATGGAGACCTGTTGTCATTTAAAACATAGGTTATTACCATTATTCCGAGGGTCGGAAAGAATTGTTCCGGATGAATTATGTGATCGGAACGAATGTTTGTGATTACCTGTACCATCCTTCTTTGGATTTCAGGTGCCAATCGTTGAAAACAATGATGGTACATTATCTCCGAAGCACTGCCATTGTCTACATAGACTCGTTGAACCTTATGTCCAGCAATGATGGCAGAAATAATTATTGGTCCTTCCAGAAACTGATCTGGTGTTACCTCAGGAAAAGATATTGCCTGTTACAGAGATAAATCGTTTTAGAACCACAAACAATGCAATATTTTGGAGATTGTTTGGTTAGAAAAATACGAATACTAAATATGTATAACGTCTCTCACCCACCTGGCCCATGAATGAAGCAAGGTGAGAGTTGGAGCGTTTAATGCCATGTGGTGTGATGGCTTGAATCATGTTAATTACTGCTTGGTTGTTGGTGTTGGTGATTGCTCCGGGCTTCCCTTCCTTTACTTCTTTAAGAAGGTGGGAAAGTTTTCCAGACCGGACTGCTTTCTCAATTTCTTGACGGAGCGACCAACAATCATCAGTATTGTGCCCTTTTGCTCGATGATACTCACAGTATTTTTTGGAGTTTCGGTCGGACGAAGGTCGCTGCTTAGCGGGCGTAGGAAGCTGCAAATTTTCTGTTAACAAGATGTCACGAGGAGTTTTGGTTAAATCAGTGGTTCTTCCCGAGCCTTGAGACTTAGAAGAATTGTTTCGGTCCGACCGATCATATGGCTGCTGTCTGTTTTTGTTCCAGTGACTGTTTCGATCTGTATTATGAGAGCCTTTCTTCCACACGTTGCGTCCTCCGGAATTCTTATAATCTCCTTCGGAAGACTGCCCGCAGGCACTCTTCCCTCTGGCGAAGGCTCTGGCTCGCTCCATGAGTACTTCCATTGTCTTTGGCAAATCTTCATGTAGTTTTTCTACCAATTGATTGTTTCGGACTCCATGGCAGAAGCCCGAAACTCGGAGCTGGTCCATTGCACCATGGATTTGCATACTCTCTTTACTGAAGCGATCAATGAAGGCTTCCAAGGACTCACCATCCTTCCTCCGGATGTTGTGTACTTCCGTGATGTCCTTGGAGCATCGTCGTTGGTTTGCAAAGTTTATCAGAAACAGCTTTCTAAACTCGATCCAGTTGGTGATTTCTCCAGCAGATAACCCATCGAACCAAACCCTTGCTGCTCCGGTGAGGGTTTGTGCGAACATGTGGCACCATGCTGGCATGGGCCACAGTTCGATCTCTGCTGCTCCTTCGAATGCAAAGACGTGATCATCTGGATCGGAGGTTCCGGCATATGTTTTAACAGTAGCTGGCATTTTCAGCTTAACAGGGAGAGGTGCAGTTGCAACTCTTTGAGAGAACTTGGAGAACGATGTCATATGGGCAGGGCGATATGGAGCAGTAAGTTCATCGTCTCCCCCTGTTACGATTGGCATTCTTTCTGACATGGGCATGCTAATCTGCATCGGTCCGGTATAACCAGAAGATGCTAGTGGCCCCTGTGGAGTTTGGATCTGCATAGTGGTGACCGCAGTGGAGTAAGTGGCGAAAGATCCCAGACCGGTGCTTAGCTCTGCCGAGGCAGCAAGTCCACCGGTGGAAAATAGATTGGTTTTCACACTTTGCAGAACTGTCTCCCTGCTTTGTTGTTCCTTCAGTCGAAGCAACAACTCTCTGTTTTTCTGGAGGAAAGCATCATCGAACTCTATCAGTGAAGCACTTGCTTTAACGGCCGAAGCACCAATAGAGTAAGATGACTGCTGAGCACTTCCCTGTGTGCCAGTGGAGGTGATAGCTGGTGCCGACGAGGTGATAATCACCTGATCGTCGTTAACTTCATTTGCCGTCACGTCTTCGATTATGAATCCCTCAGAGTGTGCCGTCATGGGTGGAGATTACTTTGCTCTTCTCGAAAAAAGAAAAGAACACAGCAAATCACGGATGGCGCCAATTGAAGAGGAAAAAAGTTACCCCTTAGCTGGTCCGGTGAACCAGATCTGAGAGATCAGATGAGAAAGAGTGACCGTTGGATAGATCTGAGATTAACCTGCAAAACAAGTCACCGTTAGGCTCGTCACAGGGGAGAGGAAGGGTCTCTCTGTGACCACCCTCCGGCGTGAGAATAAGTATGGTTTTAAGAAGTGGAAAGTAAGTACGAAAAGTACAAAAAGTACAAGTAAGTGAAGTTACCCAAATGAGGAAATTTTGGGGGTATTTATACTCTCCAGGATGGGCTTCGGTAAACTCAGGCCCATGGGCCTTGTTGTTCGAAGCTAGGTGTTCGGTCCTACCTTTGCTTCGATCTTTATGATGGACCGAGCTTCGGCTTAGGACCTGGTCTTCTGTCAGGTTCGGATCTGGCCCCTTTTGTGGTGTTCCAGGCTCCGACCTTCAACCACATATTCTCTTCAAATACAATGTGGGTTAAACTTTTTACTTAGACCAAATGGTGTGTTCTCGGGGAGTTCACTCGGTGAGCTGATGTGTTCATTTCCCCGATCGGGAACACCATCCCCCCCCCTTATTTTTTCGGTGAATTCGGTGGCAAATCACCGATTGTGCCGAGCCTTGTCATTGGTTCATTTTCTTTTCTATTTTTAAAATCAAACTTTATATAATAAAAAAAAAGGAAGGGGGAATTGGGAAATTGGGGGTAAACTATTTTCAAACTTTAGGGAAGAAAAGAGAGAAAATGAGGTGGCATTTGGGGGAGACGAGGAGGTTACTCCCACACCATATAGCGTTAAGAATAAAGGAGATTTGATAACTGATACAAAAGGTTCATTTAAGATAAACAATTGTTTTATTTGGTTAGAATAAATAAGGCATGGTCTATTTCCACCCCCCCCCCCCCCACTTCTATTTTCACCCCCTTGAAAGCGCCTCGCTTAGGCCTAAGCGAGGCGCTTTCTTTGCTTTTTAACTACCTCGGTACGAGGTCAGAAAAAGCTGATTTTTGACCCAAAGCGCCTCGCTTAGGCCTAAGCGAGGCGCTTCGAATTTTATTTATTTATTTATTTTTTGGTCTTTTGAGATTAAGGTTTAACATTTTTTTTTTTTTTAAGTCAGACGTTTTTCAAAAAAACATTTTTTATGTCAATGGGAGGGTAAACAAAATCGTCGATCCGACTGTTGATTTCTTTCTGCAACAAGGAACAAAATGTCAGCTTTTTCCTGAATTTTACTTGCTTGTATGAAAAGTATATTTTAATTGTTCGTTTGACAAACGTCTGGCTAACCTGTCCAGTTATCAATCTCACTGTCCAACAACTGAATTTTACTTGCTTGCATGAAAAGTTTATTTTAATTGTTCGTTTGACAAACGTCTGGCTAACCTGTCCAGTTATCAATCTCACTGTCCAACAACTGAATTTTACTTGCTTGCATGAAAAGTTTATTTTAATTGTTCGTTTGACAAACGTCTGGCTAACCTGTCCAGTTATCAATCTCTCACTGTCCAAACAACTGAATTTTACTTGCTTGCATGAAAAGTTTATTTTAGTTGTTCGTTTTGACAAACGCCGGCTAATGAATTTTACTGTAATGATTAGAAACATTCCAAATAACTGTTCAATTTCAGCTTTTGTTTAACTATTTTAGCAACTATCATAGAGAAGGTATCAATCTTACTTCTTGAGTTGAACTTTCCATGATCTACCTTTATCATCTCAGAGAGATATGTGTCAACGATGAAAGGGAACCCGAAACAATAGAAGTGAGATTGATAACTTCTTTCATCATTGTACATATACCTCCTTATCTAAAAACAAATCACATCATTTGTATGAGTAGTGACCCTCTGGCAAACCTGCGTATGAATAGTGACCCTCTGGCACACCACTAGAACATTAATCGGTTTCATCTTTGTTTTCTTGAGTTTTGCTTTTTTTGGTGAAATGAACTTGAAGAAATGATTTGGTTGAAGAAAGTTGTGTGCCAGAGGGTCACTATTCATTCAAATGATGTGATTTGTTTTTAGATAAGGAGGTATATGTACAATGAACTTTTTACGCTAAATAAAACTTACACACAACTTTTTGCTCTAGTGGTGTGGCCTACCTTTTTGACAAACACCTGGCTAACATGTCCAGTTATCAATCTCACTGTCCTTTAAGCAGGTTTGCCAGAGGGTCACTATTCATACACACAACTTTTTGCTCTAGTGGTGTGCTCTACCTTTTTGACAAACACCTGGCTAACCTGTCCAGTTTGCTAGAGGGTCACTATTCATACACACAACTTTTTGCTCTAGTGGTGTGCTCTACCTTTTTGACAAACACCTGGCTAACCTGTCCAGTTTGCCATAGGGTCACTATTCATACACACAACTTTTTGCTCTAGTGGTGTGCTCTACCTTTTTGACAAACACCTGGCTAACCTGTCCAGTTATCAATCTCACTGTCCTTTACGCAGGTTTGCCAGAGGGTCACTATTCATATTATTATTATTATTTACATTATTATCGTATTTGCTTTACGATAATAATGTAAATAATAATAATAATAAGGAATGAAGGTTTTTGCAAAAACGAAGGTTTCCGCGTTAATGCCGATCCGATTGTTTAAAGTATCAAGACTATGAAATTAGTAAAACAACTGAATTTTACTTGCTTGCATGAAAAGTTATTTCAGTTCAAACTTTTCAAACACCTGCAACATCTCAAGAGTCGAGGTCCTCTACCTTTTTGACAAACGTCTGGCTAACCTGTCCAGTTATCAATCTCACTGTCCTTTACGCAGGTTTGCCAGAGGGTCACTATTCATATTATTATTATTATTTACATTATTATTATTTCAGTTCAAACTTTTCAAACACCTGCAACATCTCAAGAGTCGAGGTCCTCTGAAAAAGACATCGTACAATGATTTGGCTTTGCAATATTTGAAAATTATCATTTCTTGACATGCTTGGTAACACCTTGATCTGCAATATATGAAAACAGGAACATTCCAAATAACAGTTCAAATTTTAGTTCAAACTTTTCAAACACCTGCAACATCTCAAGAGTCGAGGTCCTCTGAAAAAAGACATCGTACAATGATTTGGACTTGCAATATTTGAAAATTATCATTTCTTGACATGCTTGGTAACACCTCTGCAATATTTGAAAATTATCATTTCTCGAAAAGTAATTAAAAACACTTAAAAATGAATTAAAAACAATTGTTGTGTCGAATGTTTAGTCGGGGGACCACTTACAATGATTCATCAAAGTTGTACAAAGCTGGATGTTTTTACTGGAAAACCAAAACGAGCAATAAACGAAGCGAAACGGAGAGATATAATTTTCTTGGCTTGGAAACAACTTAAAAGAAGCAAAAATGAATTAAAATTATTTTTTGGTGATTAACAGATAATTTTAAAGAATTAAAAGAAAATCAAGTTTTTAAAAAAAAGGCCAAAGCGCCTAGCTTTGGTCAAAGCGAGGCGCTTGGGTGCCTCGCTTTGGCCAAAGCTAGGCGCTTGAATGGTTTGATTAGACCACAAGCCGGTGCAAGTTATGTTGTAGCATCTTTGATCATCTTCTTGTAATTACAACTTTTTCAGTTGTTATCCGACAGATAGCGGTCAACGATGAAGACAGCCTGAAAAGTGGATACCATGGATCAGAGAGATTCAAGCTAATCAAACTCATATCTCAAGCCGGTGCAAGTTATGTTGTAGCATCTTTGATCATCTTCTTGTAATTACAACTTTTTCAGTTGTTATCCGACAGATAGCGGTCAACGATGAAGACAGCCTGAAAAGTGGATACCATGGATCAGAGAGATTCAAGCTAACCAAACTCATATCTCAAGCCGGTGCAAGTTATGTTGTAGCATCTTTGATCATCTTCTTGTAATTACAACTTTTTCAGTTGTTATCCGAGAGATAGCGGTCAACGATGAAGACAGCCTGAAAAGTGGATACCATGGATCAGAGAGATTTAAGCTAATCAAACTCATATCTCAAGCCGGTGCAAGTTATGTTGTAGCATCCTTGATCATCTTCTTGTAATTACAACTTTTTCAGTTGTTATCCGACAAATAGCGGTCAACGATGAAGACAACCGGATATCATGGATCAGAGAGATTCAAGCTAATCAAACTCATATCTCAAGCCGGTGCAACACACACTTTCAACCCATTCCTGGTAAACCCAGGGGAAAATGGCTATATTAAAAAAACTTCAAGATTATTGTTTTGTTTTGTGGATCAGACGAGGACTTGCCTGTGTCTTGAAAACACAAGGATGACACACGAAGCTTTAGACTCCAAGCGGATCCCTTGATTGCCGCATTTAATGAAATTTAACGCGCATACCGCATTCGGAGTCTGATTGCACCGAATCCAGTCTTCAAGGTGGACTTAAGCACCTGAAAGGGAAGTTGAAATTTTGAATGATGTTCGTCGACTGCACCTTGAGCGAGCCGCGTTTAATGAAATTTAACGCGCATACCGCATTCAGAGTCTGATTGCACCGAATCAAGTCTTCAAGGTGGACTTAAGCACCTGAACGGGAAGTTGAAATTTTGAATGATGTTGGTCGACTGCACCGAATCTAGTCTTCAAGGTACCATGGATCAGAGAGATTTAAGCTAATTAAAAAACATTTGGAAACACAAAGATGGAAAAATTCACTAAAAAGCCTAAAATTTCGGACCCTAACACACACAAGACGAATGTTGCAACATGAGTTCGACCAAGATGACACACGAAGCTTTAGACTCCAAGCAGATCCCTTGATTTGGGTGGAACAAGGTATCATCAATCTAGTATTAAGCACCTGAACGGGAAGTTGAAGTTTTGAAGTTGGTTGATGATGTAAAGTTTAAGTCATTGACAATGATTAGGGTTATTACTTTGTTTTTTAAATTTTTTTAACTTTTTATAATTATTAAATTAAAAAAAATAAAAAAACCAACTCAAAACATCAAAACAACTACCAAAATAAATTACCCCCTTGAAGCGCCTCGCTTAGGCCTAAGCGAGGCGCTTGGAATTTGAAAATCAG
Organism: Ambrosia artemisiifolia; assembly: GCA_032199755.1. Classification (NCBI taxonomy): domain Eukaryota; kingdom Viridiplantae; phylum Streptophyta; class Magnoliopsida; order Asterales; family Asteraceae; genus Ambrosia; species Ambrosia artemisiifolia. The sequence continues at coordinate 63,199,908 of CM063521.1, forward strand.
CTTTTTCTGATTCTCGTACTGACCGTCTCGAAGTTAGCTCAAAGCGCCTCGCTTTGGCCTAAGCGAGGCGCTTTAAGGGGGTTAAAATAGAAGGGTGGGGGGTTTAAATAATACAACCCATAAATAAATGTATAGAAGTCCTATATTGGTTTGGTTATAAGGCTACTGTCATTGAAATATTAAAAGTAAAAGTAAGGAATACAAGCTTTTGACTTTTGTATATTTTAAGGAAGTAAACAACAAAAGGGTTGGTGTAGCATAGCTACCAAATAAGACTTTAGACTTCAGAGAGCTTCAAACCAATTCATTTGAATAATTTGTTCATGCTATTCTCATCAATCACCTACCTACACAAATTTCTGTCACCCGACATATAAACTTGGCTACATTTTATAACGTATGTAAGCATATAGGATCTCGTTCCAAACATCAGGGACGCCTGGTAGACACCAATGTAGACAATCCGCATACAAAACAGGGTTCGCTAATTCTAGCTTTGTTGGAGTAACCCAATGCCTTTTGTAAATAGAGGGGTGCCCGTCCTTTCTGTATTGCGAGAGTTGTGTTATATTTAAAAGAGTTATGTTTATTCCTTTCTTTTCAAGATTTTGTACCGCCGATTCTGCTGTTCGCATTAGATCAACATCTGATCCCTTTCCCCAATACCCTTCTTCCATTATCGGTTGCGTTTCATTATAGCAGTTTTCTCCCATTGTTTTCCCCCAATCTCCACCCCTAAAAGGAAGAAATATATATACGGTTACCATGTGAAATTACAAGTGTTAAATGGGTTGGTAGGTCGAACTTAACACCAACCTAAGACGAAACGAATGGAGAAATTGTGAACACGACACGCGTATTTGCGGGTTGACACAAAAATGACTCGTTTATCCCCAAAAAAATTATTTATTTTATTGCGTATTAATATTCATTTCCTTTTTATCTTTTGTATTTTGCTATAAAAAAAAGTTGATAAATCCAAATTATGACATAAAACACATTTTTTGGATTATAAAAATCAACAGGCTAAAAGGTCAAGCAACCAACTTTACTCGAAAGCTAACTGTTCAGCCAGAGGTGTTGATGGTTTTGACCCAAAATCGATCCAAACACGTCTAGACTAAATCAAAACCCGCAAATATCATATTAGGTTCATGTCGTGTGTTGAAATACGGTAAATGACATAATAATAAGGTAGTGACTAATTGTAATGCGTACTCTTTGTGATCAGGAGAGAGACTCGTGAAAACAATTCTAGTTTTCTTGCGATCAAGGTGAGTGTCCAACCAATCAGACCATGTTTTTAGAGCCATTTCATAACGTTTCACCCTGCTAGATTCAACAATCGTCTTGTTGGGGTTTTCAAACGACCCCCACCTGTAGTACAAACCTTTTAGTACTGTCACATTATATTTCTTAATCGTTATGAAAACTCTACACACGTACTAAATACTTACAAAAGTGTCATATTAGGGTCTAGCCACCATGAATATGAGTCAAAAATTAACATGTCCGCGTTAATCCATTGTTTAGCGTGCTTTTCGATGCTCTCAATTTTCATGATCCGGTCATGTACTCGGTGGTTAACCGGATCATCACAATTTGATTCTACCAACAATGGTTCCCAGTAAAAATCAATGGAAACATTGTATTCCTGCAGATGTGACATGTAAATAAAAGTTAAAAAGTGTCACATGTAAATAAAATTCAAAAAAAGGTCACATGCATGTATAGTGTATCTAAGGAGGAGACAAAAGTGAGTGCTTACAGATGCCCTAAAGGTGATCAATGAGCCATGCCATTCTGCAACCTTATGAGATGGTTCAAGTATCCAAGAGTCAATAAGACAAAGGAGTGAAACCCAATGGTTCTTGCCTACTGAGTCCCCAACAAAAACAACCCTTTTGTCTCTTAGCTTCTCTAACATAGCTGTTCCATTAAACCTACAAGGGTATCCTTCAAAATTTTAAAAACTTATAATGCACACTTTATTAATAATATGTTACATAGGACAAGTCAAGAGTATAGCTTCAGTGGAGTATACGGAGAGGTGGTGTCCGGAAGTGGACGCCATTCGAGCTCGGGCGTTTGTGATTAGTGGCGGAGCTTGAAAAAAAAAATCCGTGGAGACTAAAAGCCACTCAGACCCTTAAAACGGAGTGGCAGACTCAAACATATAAATAATGTCCGGATTTCAAAATGTGGCCCTCAAACGCATATTATTTTTTTATTTTATTTAAAAACGAGTATTTGAAAGTGGACGTATTAGGGGGGGGGGGGGGGGGTTATGGGATTTGCCGAATACAACTTTCTACGCATTTCCAATGGAAACTACACAATGGTTGTAATAATTTTGATTACTTGGAGTAGTTTGAAGTGACATAAATCTATTGATTACTTATTTTGATTGATCAATTTGGATGTTATTATGGTAAGATGCCCCCTCAACCATTATTCCAACTATTTTTTTTAACTAGATATGAATAACGGTCTTAAACAAAAATTTAATAAGCAAATCATCAAATTTAATAAACAATCTCAAACACCTCATACATACATGAATACATACATACATACATACATACATACATACATACATACATACATACATACATACATACATACATACATACATACATATTCATACATACATATGCATAGAGCTATAGAGAGAGAGAGAGAACCTGGGAAGATGACAAGCATGAGGCTGCCATCTCCAATATTGATACTCGAAATCTTGTCTTCCATACTTTTCACAAGCATAATCATCTGTCATGAAAGAGCACTGCCTCCCCTTATACAAAGGTCTTGACTTGTTATCATAAACCCAACTCCCGTTGAAAAAGTCACAATCTTTAAACGAATAATAATCAGCATCCGCCATTTCAGTTTCTCCATTGAATCCAAATCTTAATAATATTCCACTAGTATCATCTCCACTTAAGTAAACAACCACCATTATCACTCCCATTACAACCATAAACCCTACTGAATGATACCCATGAACATTCACTTTCTGTACTCCTTCTATCATTCCCTTCATTTTTTACTCCTTTTCGCAGTTGATCTTGATGATGATCAACACAAGAGAAAAGAAGAATGGTACTGAAGGAGGAGAAGAAGTAGAAGAAATAATGATCAAGAATATATGAGTTTTTTGCAAAAATGGTGGTTTTTTTAACAAAATTTGTACAAATGGTAGGTGTCAGAAGAGGATTTTGGAAATAGGTATTCCCGCAATCTTAGATTGCGGGATTGATGATGTGGATTTCCAGCGTGGAGGAGCTGCTGGTCTGGTGAGCCAAGGTGGACGAGCTACGTGGAAGTCCCGCAATCTAAGATTGCGGGAATGGGTTTCAGGTACAGTCTCGCAATCTAGGATTGCGGAATTACAACAGCCCTTAGAATGTGTTTGACAGCCTGCAAATGATCTTCTTTTGGCGCAGACATGTATCGACTTACTATGCCCAGGGACGGAACTACAGGGGGGTCAGGAGGGTCCGTTGACCCTCCGGCGACCGTCCGACAACCCTCCGGCAACCAATGTTTCATGACGTTTTCGCTAGCAAGTGCCTCTTACATAGTCGTTTTCTTTTGTTTTGACCCTTCTTGTTGTCCTTGGAGTTGTTAAGTGAAGAAAACAAGAACACACAAACACAAAGCGGTAGTCTGCAACTTTGAGTTGCAGAAGAATCCAAAGGAAGAAGAGAGGTAGATGATGGTGTGTGTGTGTATTTTTTAGTGAAAAGTACACATACATAATATTAAAGTTTTACTTTCTAAATATTTCTTTTTAAATCTTAGGTTAAACAGACTAGACTAGTAGAGTGTCAACTCAAAAGTCAAAAGGCTGTTTTTTTTTCTTCAAAAGTTGACTATCAAGTTTAAATGGTTTTGGTTTTGAGGTGTTTTTTTTCTAAATCTATTGTGTTTTTTTTTTCAAATTTGGTCTCCATTTGTTTTACAAATGACTCAACAGAAGATTTGACATTTCAAATTTGGTCTCCATTTGTTTTACAAATGACTCAACAGATTGCCCAATCCCGCAATCTAAGATTGCGGGTCTTCCACATCAGCTACAACCTCGTCCAACTCGTCCTACCTGGAAATCCACATCATCAATCCCGCAATCTAAGATTGCGGGAATACCTATTTCCAAAATCATATTCTGACACCTACCATTTGTACAAAAAACTTGGGAAAAAACCCCATTTTTGCAAAAAACTCAAGAATATATAGTATTGTTTATGTTTTTGGTATTTATTACACTTTGGCAGTTGATCCGATATTCCTACTTATTTATTTTTTTAGGCTTATAAAATATTCTATTATTACTGACACCCATACAATATTAATGCAATAAGATTTGAAAAATAATGTAACGTTTCTCAATGAAAAATATAATATTAAATTAATATAACTTTTTTATTGGCAATTATTAAAAATATTAAAAAATTACGATATGTGTCAATTAGATCATACTGTAGATTCTTGACGGTGTGGGGGCGTGGAAGGGTGTGAAGCCCCTTCACATCACTATTATCATTCGGACGGTCAGGCCTTGCGTGGAGACTGGCATGGAGCTTTGTTGATGGAGATCTCTATGGGCGTGGGGCAACAAGCCAAGGTGACATGGCTGGTGCTGATTGGACCTTATAATTTAACCGTTTGTCAATGGTAGGGTAATTAAGTTTTTTTTTTTAATTTACGATTTATTTTAAATTTACCTACTTAAACTTTAACCCACCATTTTATCTCAGTACCTTATCGTTTCTCCACCTTTCCTCCACCTTTCTTTCACCCAAAATTCAACTCATCAACCGTGACTCATTGGACGGAACAATGGGAGATCCCTCCACCTGGCGGAAGTACCAAAACTATTGAACCTTGCCAACATCCGCTAGCCTTTTGAGAGCACGGGAGATAATACCAACTACGCGAAGAACCATTACACAAACGGATAACATTTTTCCATAAACTATTACCTTCGACTTTGAAGCGCCGTGACCACTTGAGAAGAAGAGCATCATTCATAACTTGAAGCTTTGACACCCCAAGCCCACCCTTCGTCTTTGGAGCCGTAATAACATCCCAAGCCACCCATGGGATCTTCTTCTCCGTGTTAGAACCCGCCCACAAAAAATGTCTCATAATCGCCTCTATATTATCGATCACCTTCTTAGGCGCTTTGTACAAAGAGAGGTAATATATGGGCAAGCTCTCGAGAACACTTTTAATGAGCACCAATCTTCCGCCAATCGAAAGACACCTAGCTTTCCAGGATACTAGTCTGTTTTTAATCACTTCGACCACCGGTTCCCAATTTTTCACACGGGACATATTAGCGGCCACTTTAATGCCAAGATATACAAAAGGAAAGACCCCCCGGCGACAACCCAAGACTTCCAACATATCATCTACCTCCGTATTTTCAGTCCCAACCCCAAATAAATTGGATTTGGAAATGTTAATCCGGAGACCCGAGCAAAGATGAAAAATGCGAAGGATCCTAGCCGTGTTTTGGAGATTCTCTCTAGTCCAATCACCCAATATTAAGGCGTCATCCGCATAAAAAAGGTGTGAGAGAACCTCTTCTTGGTCATCAAAAGTAATACCTTTAAACTCCCCGAGAAGAATAGCTTTCTTGAATAAACATGATAGCGCCTCCATCACGAATAAAAATAAAAAAGGCGAAATGGGATCACCTTGGCGAAGGCCCTTTTCGCACTTAAATTCGAAAGTAGGGGAGCCGTTCACTAACACCGCGGCTCTAGCCGAGACCAAAATGCCCTTAATCCACCCAACCCAAATATCCGGGAAACCCATTTGCGCCAGAATCGCCAATAAAAAATTCCAATTCACGTTATCATATGCCTTCTCAAAATCAAGCTTTAATAAAAATGCCTTTCTGCGTTTCTTTTTTAACCACTCCAACACTTCATTTATCACAAGCGGGCCGTCTAGGATAAAACGGTCCGAGAGAAACGCTGACTGGGTCTCCGAAATAACACTACCCATAACCTTTTTAAGACGGTTAGCCAGGACTTTAGAAATGACCTTGCTAATCATCCCTATAAGAGTTATGGGTCTGTAGTCTTTGAGTCCTAAAGGCGATTTAACCTTTGGGATCAAAGTAATAAAAGAAGAAGCACAACCCGGATTAATGAAGCCTGAGCCGTGAAAGTCAGCCATAATACGACAGAAATCGTCCTCCAGCATACTCCAATAATGTTTAACAAAACGAAAATTGAAACCATCGGGCCCCGGCGCTTTACTCGAGCCGCAATCGAACACAGCAACTTTTATTTCTTGTCTAGAAAAAGGCGCAATAAGGTTAACACTATCTTCGCCAGAAATACGTTTTAAACCTGGGCAAAATAAGCGCGGCCGAGAACCATGATCTTCTTTAAAATGCCTTCTAAAAAAACATAAGACTTCTTTCTTCAGCAATGGTGGCTTTGAAATCCACTTCCCGTCAATCAAAATACCCGGAATACCGTTTCTCGCTTTCCTCCCATTGATTACATTATGGAAGAAACTCGAGTTTTCGTCACCAAGAGCAGCCCATTGGACCCTAGACTTTTGTCTCAAGTCTCGGGTTCTTCTCGAATTGATTTCTTCTAAACACTTGACGCATTCCGACCAAACCCAAACTTCCGTTTCATCTAAATTCTTTTGATCCATTTGAAGTTCCAGCGCCTCTTTTTCACATCTCAGAAGAGACTCTTCCTCATTTTCCTTACTGCTCCACTCTTTGTACCACTTGGTTAGGCATCTTCTAGTTTCTTTAAGTTTATACACCAGATTAAGATCCATCGGCCCTTTATCTACCCACTTAGAGAAAACCTCCTTAACTATGTCATCACAACCCGGTTTGGATAACCAAGAGTCAAACCACCGGAAGGGTTTCGCGCCAAAATTAGTATCCACCACCGAAAAAACGACCGGAGAATGGTCTGAGAGGCCCTTGTTAAGAGCCCTCACACACACACTAGGCCATTTATTGAAAACATTGTTGCAAACCAAGAATCTATCGATGCGGCTTAATTTTTGAATACCTCTTCTAATTGTCAAGCAAGTGTACCTTAAACCTTTTAGTTGATACTCACGGAGATCAGCCTCCTCTATAAAAGTGTTGAAATCTTTAGCACACACGGAGTCAAAAACAGAATTCTTCCTTTCGTCTTTGTTTCGAACCGCATTAAAATCGCCGCAAAGAATCCACCAACCCTCTAAAGATCTCATGAGATGTAAAATACGACCCCATAACTGTCTTTTATCACTATTTGTTTGTGGCGCATAAACATTCAACATATTTAACCTGGCCGACCCATCCACAAGACAACCCGAGACACACAGAAAATTTTTATCTTTAATGACATTGTCTTTGGTGAAGATTTTTGGATCCCATACACTTAAAATACCACCCGAGTTGCCAATCGCCTCAACATGATCAAAATCGGCTCCAGAGCCCCCCCAAAAACGAGAAACCAAACCAGCGCTAACATTACTATTCATCGTCTCTTGCAAACTCAAAAACGCAACCCCATTATCTCTTTTAATCTTACTAATCCACCCTGCTTTACCAGAGCCCCCAATCCCTCTAATGTTAATAGACAGACAATTCATCGATTACCTTTTTGTAAGCCCTCTTTGATAATAGACTCCTGAACCAAATTCTCGAAATCACCAAGCTGCACCCCCAATTTGCTGCCAAGGGCGACCGTATTCTTGACCTCAATTTGCTGGAGAAGTCGAAAACCCTCATCATCATCTTCTAAGCCCGTGGCTGGTGTTGAAACAACCTGCTCGCCTTCACCTGTATCTTCGAAGGCTTTCTTATCAGGGACAGGAGTAAAGAAATTATCTACAGTATCTTCAGCACAAGACTCTGAAACTGTTGGCTTGTGATTTAGGTCCAAACCATTACCAGTCTGATTAGTACGAAGCCCACTTCCCACCTTGTCCAACTGAGATTCGTTTAGGCCCAATAACGCGTCTAGCCCAAACAAATCCTCATTGTTCTTGGGCTTTTTTAATACCTTTAAACTCTCCTGACTGCTGGTATATCCCACACTGGGCCGATCCAGATCAGATTTTTTAAATTTTTTTCTTTTATTCACATGCCCAAAACCATCCGTCCCATTAACCTCTCCATTAAAATCACCGACATTTTCAAAAGGAAACTCTGACCCAGGAATGAAACCATCATTGTCACCTTCCAAATTTTCATCCAAATCATTGATTGGCATTAAATGAGAATCATTAACGCCATCAATGGTATCCCCGACATTCTCGCAATCAATCGGAAGGCCAACCGTAACGTCTTCATCAGAAACATCGTCTCCGGTTTGACTGCCATCTTCCTGCTCCGGTGAGTCGTCAACAGGTGTCTCCTCTTCCATAGCATCTTCCGTTACCGGACTACAACCCTCCTCCGGCTCCAGAAAATCCGGTATCCATGCACCATGCTCCTCCGCCACCCAAACACGGAATTTCCTATCTCTCCAATTAATAAGGATTTCTTCGGTGATACGATTGCCATCACCCACTAGTACTCCAATAAACTCAACAGAGAGGTCTACATCATCCTCCGATCTCGAAGCGCCATGTACCACCCTTCCAAATAATCCTCCAACTGACTCGATAACATCGTTATTCAACAAGTGAAGAGGAATGCCTTGTAATTTTAACCAGGCAATTCTCTCAAAGCCTATTGTTTGTCCCTCCCAAATTGCCACCTTCGTAAAACTCTCCGGAACAGTAGCCGCTGCTGCTGAGAACTCAGTAGCCTTCAAGTTGTCGCTGAAAGAAATAAGGATCTCCAAACCCCCTATGTACTGTACATTAACCGCCACGAATCCCATATCATGCAACAAAATCTTAATGTTTTTCAAAAGCACCAGACTAGCCATTCTCACCACAACAGCATGGCCATGCATGGAAGAAAAAGCATTCACGCTGTCATCGACATGAATCGACTTCCCAACTAACATATCTTTAAAGGACCTCTCTCCCACTTCAGTCTTCCCTAACTTGACTTCTGGCTTACCTGAACCTTCACCAGTGGTCTTGTTAGTAGCATGGTCCCTCACCGGTCGGTCTTCTTTGAAACTATTGATCTCTCCATCTTCAAGGACGAACCTTGCCACGTTGAACCACAGTTTACTATTGCCCATTCGAATGTTTCTTAAATTCCTTAGGAGATCTTCCTTGTCTTTGACGTCCAGCATCGAGATAAAGCCAAAGCGATTTCCATTTTTATCCCTTTTTCTTGCAATGTATAAATCGAAGATTTGGCCAAACGGACGAACGAAAGCCGCCAAATCTGCTCCACTGCCTCCCTCCGGGATGTTGGTGACAAAAAGCTTTAAAATCCGACGTTGAATACTCTCCGGAATAGGTTTCCGGCGAGTGTCCATAGAGAGCGTTTTGAGTTTATATTAAAAGAAAAATAAAAAAAAATAAAAAAAATGATAGAATGAGAATCATGATGTCATCTTAATTTGATTCCTATTGATTATGGAACTTACTTTGAAACTAAAATGGTTTATGGGAATGAAATCTGTAACCTATATATATCTTTTTTTATTTTAAAATAAACCATTTTTTTTATAATAAATCTACCTTGGGAAAAAACTTACTTTAAAATTCACTCAAACTTATATACGACCACTTTTATATATCCTTAATAGAAAATATTTTATAAAAACTTGTTTTAAAAATATGAGTACACAAGAAAAAAAAAACTAGTCATTCTAAAAGATTTACTTTATATAGTGTTACTTTTATTACACATGATACTTGTAACTTTATATATATTTGAAATAAATTATAGCATTGTATTATGACCTTCATCAAACATCATATCTTAAAGAACTGAATGATAGCTAGCGAAGTATCTCTAATTAGTGATCCTCTATCTACACTCATTCATCCTCTCTGTAGGAGAAAAACATTTCTCCTAAATTCTAATTATATACTCTGAACATAACATTATATACTCTAATTAAACGAAACCTTAATGTCAATATATATAGCTAGAGTGACACTAGCTATTTATTTGTATAAAAAAATTAGTTATCTTTTTGGCTTAATTTTTTTGTACGTTGATAAAATCATATTTTAGTTCATTAACACACTTTGACGGATTTGTTAAAAAAATGTCATAAAAAGTCATATTTTTATAAAATGGAAATTTTGTTATAAAGATCAGTTAATGTATTTAGTTGATGTATTACAAATTAAGTGTTTTCACAATTATTATCAGTAATAATATAAGTAATAATATAACACTGAAAATTTAATAAGTTACAAAAAGATACATATTGTTTTTTCAACTAAAATTTTAAGAATTACTAGCGCGTTTACCCGCGCGTTGATGAAATGTGTATGTGAATATTTATTCTTTTCTTTTATTTTCATTAAAAAAATAAAAATAAAAAAGATGTCAAACTAACCATAATTGAAAATAGTAAAAGAAAAAGAAATTAAGAGAGAGGAGAGAGAGTGTGTGTGAGTGGTGGTTGTTGCTTTGCATTTAATAATCTGAAACCTGTGTCAAGTCAACTTTTACTTTAATTTATGTAGGGGGTGTATGAATGATGGATATGATGTCATAATGATATTAGAGGGTGTATCAATCCCATATCCCTTATTAAAAATATTAAAAAATTACGATATGTGTCAATTAGATCATACTGTAGATTCTTGACGGTGTGGGGGCGTGGAAGGGTGTGAAGCCCCTTCACATCACTATTATCATTCGGACGGTCAGGCCTTGCGTGGAGACTGGCATGGAGCTTTGTTGATGGAGATCTCTATGGGCGTGGGGCAACAAGCCAAGGTGACATGGCTGGTGCTGATTGGACCTTATAATTTAACCGTTTGTCAATGGTAGGGTAATTAAGTTTTTTTTTTTAATTTACGATTTATTTTAAATTTACCTACTTAAACTTTAACCCACCATTTTATCTCAGTACCTTATCGTTTCTCCACCTTTCCTCCACCTTTCTTTCACCCAAAATTCAACTCATCAACCGTGACTCATTGGACGGAACAATGGGAGATCCCTCCACCTGGCGGAAGGGTGATTTGGACACACGTCCTTTGTGAACTCAACAATAACCAGCCACTGTCTTTGCCACCACTACCTCGTGGTTTTTTGGTCTTGAAGGAAAATTCCACCTGTGCTGAGGTGGATACCACATATCAGTCAATCCCCCCCCCCTCAAGGGCATGACCTAATCCTTGAGTTTTAAGGAGGGATGGACTGTAATTATTAAACATGTTTCTAAACAATTGTAACGCTTTCAATCCAAACCACCTGCATTTTGAAAACCGACAACCAGATATTAATCAAACGAGCTCGTAATTTCTGAACCAAGCTATTAACAAGGTTAATTATTGACCAATTCTCTCAAACATCACTACAATTCTCACAAAACCCACACCTTTCACAAGCTTAAAACTTTCACAAACTCTACCTGAAACCTAATCGTGTACAAACAAACCTAGATACCTTAGAAAGGATATGGAAGAAGAACATGGACCAAGGGTCGTGCAACCTTTTTTTTTCTTCACAGAGTATAATTAGTATTTTAAACAGTATATTATTTTTTTCAACTATATTAATTTCTTTTTTAATTTATGTTTTGTAAATAGGTACCGACTAAGAGTAAAAAATATTCTGGAGACGTATTTGTGAAAAGTTTATGCCACTAGGACTGGGGGAATACCGTAGTAACGATTCGTTTTCCCGAAAGTGGACGTCGATGCGTACAAAAATAATTAACCTCGACAACATTACAACCGCCTTGTGAACAATCGTATAAGATCAAGCGGTTCAAACGACATCAACATCAACAAGCGTACAATCTACTTAGAGTCCAATACAGTGTCTTGTTTAACATGTATGATGTTTGGGAGCTACTTCAATATCACCAAAGTGACGTCTTTTTCTGTAAGGGCAGTCGGGTTGATCATCTATAGGGTCCAAGACAAGATCGAGCACACCAGAACCGAATACATCCCAGGAAGCCTCGGATGCTTAGTCCCATTTAAACCTAGATGATAACACCGACGACTTTCATTTTGAAGAACCGAAAATGTTGTCATGTCCGCCCGGTAGAGATAAATGCAAGGCAACATCAAGAAACCAAGGTCGAGCAACCACCTCCTCATCTACATCTCCATTGGATCCTGATGCGAGATCACACGTTGAAGGTTTTGAAGACAAAATCGTTAGGTTACTCTCGATCAAAGATCATGAAGTTCAAGAAAGAAAAAAAGAACAAATGCGAATGCAAATGGAAAATGACTTCGTCTTCATCGAGAAAGAACTCTCGCATCTCTTGCCAACAGAGCTAGCCATTTCCGAACGTCGGGAGCTAAATATGCCAACATGGACTACTTTTTTATTTTTATGTTAGTAGTTTTTATTTTTTTTGTAATTTTTTTAATTTCTTTTGTATTACTTTTTAGTTTCGTTTATAATTTATTATTTTTTTATTGTTTAAATTTCTTTAAGTTATTTTAAATTTTATTTTATAATAAATATTTTAAAATAAAAAGGAGAGTGATAATTGAACCTGGATCAAAAGGAACAACAAGTTTTTTCCCAACCACTCCACCACTACCTCGTTGGCTATTACATAATGTTAATAATATATAAAAGATATAGAATGTGCATTAAGTTATTAATTTATTTAAGAATTAAGAATTCTTCTATATATTAAGTTAAAAGACACTTCAATAGTGTCTAACTGCTAAAATGTGCCACACACAAGAATTACTGTTATGTCCTCTTCCAACTAGCTAAATTGCAGATTTGTTTTTGTTTTGCTACTTGACACAGTAACAGACATTCTCTTTCAACAACGGCGGCGGGTTTCCGCGTCTACGGCGGAGCGCCACCATAGACGATGGAACGTCCGCTTCTTGCGCCTGAATTGTCTAAGATCCAACTCGAACCGCCGTCTGTTGCAGCGGATAGGGTTTCATACCTACTTGGACACAGCAACTCCCACCTCGGACACAAACCACACCATCGAACACCCATACCTTGGTCGGACACTTCAACGAACACACGGACACAACACTCCACTTGGACACCACTTTATGACTCGGACACCCAACCTATCATCGGCCACTTACCACCATATCGAACACAAGCCAACACCCGGACACAAGCAACCACCCGACCCGGGCACACAAAATTCCATCTTCCCCGGGCACACAAAATTCCATCTTCGATACACAAATTTCGAACACCAACCCGTCACCCCAAACTGACAACCACCTCAACCACCAACTCGTCACCCCAACCGGACAACCACCGATCCATCACCGTCTAGCCTCAGGGATTTCTAAAGTCTTAGGCCATGTTTGGCTTTCCTTATTTCACCTCCTTATGACTTATCTCCTTAATAAAAAAGGAGATAAGGAGATAAGTTTGTTTGGGTAATGGGTTGAAAAGAAGGTTTTTGTGGGTTGAAAAGTAGATAAGTTATAAGTAAGAATTTGTGACTTTTTGATTAAGGAGATAAGGAGGTAGAAGAAGGAGATAAGGAGATAAGGAGTTGGAGAGCCAAACATGCTCTTATAGATCTTCAGCAAGAGGGTAACAAACCTTTGTGTGAAGGTTTGTTTTATATAAGATAAAGAGAAAGTTGGGTACTCAAAAGGCAGAGATAGAGGATTTGGTTTGAGTGTTGCAAAGTGACTTCTAGCTTTTGCTTTTGAGTTTTTAAAGCATGGAAAAGTAGTTTTTGAAAATTTAGGGAAGACTAACTTTTCAAAACTACTTATAACTTTTTGTGACAAGTTATAAGGAGGTGTTAAAAAGTTTACCCAAACACCCTCGAAAAGTGAAGCTTGAAAGTAGAAAAGGAAAAGCGAAAAAAGATGAGAGACACACGGAAAACACTATGAAGGCGGACATGAAATTGTTTTCGAATTGGATTATGTCTTATAACATTTTAGTCCCTGTCGTCAACTGTGAAGTGAGTTAAATAGTGTGCTTCTTCGCCGCGCAATGCACGAAACATGTATGCACAACAGCCATGCCCGCGCCGAAGCGCGGGCCAACCCGCGACAATAACATTCACTTAATATTATCTTTTGTGTCCACGAAACTGTCCACAATTACGTGAAAGAATGCAGGAAAATCGTTGCCCATAGTGCTACTAAACACTTCTGCACAACAAATGTGTCCCGCCGCTTTGCGCCAGGTTAACAAAAACCATAGTTTATATTAAAATAAAGGAGAAGTTGATAACTAATACAAAAGGGCTTAAATTAGTTATAGGGTAAGTCAATCTCCCCCCAACAACTATATTAATGAGATGCTTTAGTTTAATTCATTTATGTTTAGGTGTCCTTTTCTTATTTAAGTAATAAAGTATTTATTAAATATAAAAAGTAGTATTCGTCCATTAAAATAATTTGTTATTTCCGACCGAGTTTAGTCAACTAAGCTATTACGTTTATTTTTATATTTAATGAAAGCTTATATTGGTTTAAGTCAAAGATGTTTAGTTTAAATAGATTTGGCTCAAGGTCTTTGAGGTTATGATGGTGTAAAGGTGGCCTTTTCGGTGCCTAACTTGGGGCTGCAAGTATGCAGCAAGTCTACAAGTTTGTCTCTGTGGTCATTTGGGTGTGAAGGGCATTTAGAGATTTTGGTTTAGTGATTTGGGTCGCAAATATCTTTTGGTGTATTACAAAGTGAAGTCTAGTTGATATGTAGATAGGTTCTGGTTTTATTCGCTGTATGGTCGTATATTTATTTGGTAACTGTTTGGCTAGCCTCTAGCTAACCGTTTTTGGTGATTTAATGAAATGGTGTTTTGTTGGCCGTTAAAAAAAAATTAGTTAGATTGAAAAATTTTATATTCTTTGGATAAGGTGGAACTTTCTGGAGCTCGATAATTATATATTTCTTTCCTAATTCATTTCGTACAGATGAAATCTGAAAAGAAAGAATAATTTTTTTTAAGATAAATTAGAATATTAAAAGTCTATATTTCTTTCGGCCCAAACTTGTACGAGGCCTTAGCTATAAATAGCCCAATACGCATGGCTAGCTTGCATTTTAAGCCCAATAAGGATCCCACCTAGTCATACAACCAACTAGAGGTGTACAAAAAAACCGGTTTTTAAAAAAAAAAAAACTATATTGGAATCGAAACCGGTTTAAAAAAAAACCGGTTTTTTAAAAACCGGTTTAAAAAAAAACCTATTTAAAAAAAACCGGTTTTTTTTCAGTTTTTCATCACCAAGGAACAACCGGTTTTTTTTTTTGAACGGCCAACAAATTGGAATCACTCACGGAACACTGGAGTATCATCGTGCCACCAGTGTTGCCACGCGATCATATTCCACCACCAAGTCACCAATTCAGGAGGAAACTCATAATTATGAGAAAACCCCCTTTGTGAGATTCGAACCCAGGACCTTATGGCCCTTAAGTCTTATCTCACCACCAAGATTTTTAAAAAAAAAAACCGATTTTTTAAATAAAAAAACCGGTTTTTTAAGTTAAACCGGTTTAAAAACCTACCCTAACCGGTTTCACCGGTTTGGGTTTTAATCACTAAAAACCGGTTTTAAAACCGAACCGGTTTTAAAAAAAAACCGATTTAATGTGGAGTAAAAAAACCGGTTTTAAAAAAACCGGTTTTTTTTAAAACCGGTTACCCGGTTTGTACACCTCTACAACCAACGTTCCAACTATCCAACTATCCAAGTCCTTTAAATTATAACCTTATTATTATTGGAGTTATGATTGTTTTCAGATTTAATATTTCTTTACTTTCTAGTTTCTATAATATCTTTTTTAACACCAAAATAACTTACTAACACATGACTATTAGTATGCTAATCATCAAACATATATATTTTAACAGCAAAATAACCTAATATGACTTTGTTAACCTATACCAGCTCATTAACAAATGAAAAGATACATTAAGATAATTCCATATACTAATCATCATACACATATTTTAACACCAAAATAACTTATTATGATCTAATGTTACTATGTCTAGCCACCGAGCCAATCGCTACTTTCTATTTTGCCACTATTTGCTCTCCATCTCTACAGATTCACCACCTATATACAGAACCACTTGTCTATTCACTATTTTTCTCACAACCTATTCCCATGTGCTTTCAGCCACATGCTTGGTACTTAGAAGTTAGTTTAAGTTCTTACTCAAATATTTCTCCTAGTTATAATCTAACATTTCTTGCATCGAGCTTGTTCTACAACGTTCGATATCTCACATAAATCAAAATTCACTTAAATATTGGGGGCCTTGTTGTTTTTAAAATCCTCACAACGATAGGCTCGGTTGATCAGGTACGATCCATATTGGCGGAAGCTTGCCCCTTTCGGTTGCCATAACTTTTTAAGAGCGTTTTTTGAGGTTTTGAGTATTGTTATGTAAGTGTGTGTTTCAACGGAACCTAATAAAATATATATGTTTATACTACCATTTTGGTTGAAAAAAAAAACAAGCCACATTTAATAGCCTAAAGGGGTAAATAGACTATTTGGTATTCTTTTAGTTAGCATTTGAGTCATGCGTGGAACCTGTTCTAGTTATTCAAGGCCCAGGCCCAGCTCATTAAAGCAATATATGAGCCCTTGACTTCGGAGTTCTGGTATACAAGTTGGAATGGTGGATGCATTCGTTTTAAGCCCTTAACCATCAAAAGGGTTATGGCCCTAATGGGTAGACATCAAACTATGTGAGAACCTTGCTTAATTAGGATCATAAAATACATGATTAAGTCGACATACGTATTGCATAAAATAACGTCATAAAAGTGCTAATCCTTCAAGTTTTAGTCAAATAAAAAAAAAATAGTTAGCCACATTTTCTTCCAAATTTGAAAAACCATATATCAGGATTTAAACATTTTTCTGTAAACATTTTATTGCATAAGTCGACTTACGTTTATGTTTCTGCATCTGCGTTGTTTAGCTGGTCATTTAAAATAAAAAAGGGTTACTTTCTAGATTTTTTTTTTAGAAATAAAAATGGAAAAAAAAAACACTAAGAAAATGTTAAATGCAGATCTAGAATTGAGCGATCAATACATAGGATTTTCATTATTGAAAAATATAGGCATATAGAAGCTCATTCCATACATCAGGCACACCAGGAAGACACCAATGTATACAATCTGAATAACTACTTGGGTTTGATAACTGTTCTTCACTCAATGCACCCCATTGCTTCCTATAAATTGAAGGATGGCCTTCTTTTCTGTATTCTGAAAGTTGAGTTATGTTAATGAATTCAACTTTCACACCTCTTGTTTTCAGTTCATCAATGGTGTTTTCTACTATTCTCATCATGTTTGGATCTGTTTCGTTGCTGGTATACCCTTCCTTGGTAATCAAATCAGTCTCACTATAACAATTTTGGTCACTTGATGCACCCCATTCTTCAGCCCTACAATCGATAATATGAGCTTTTCTTCTCTTTAGAATCAAACATTTGATCACCCATTTGCTCTTATATAAATTGGATTTTGATAATCCGAACTATGATCTACTAGGCGATAATACTTTATATTGACAATGTGGTCAATGATACTTATGACTTTTACTTTTGTTGCTAAGGCTATCATGTTATGATAAAAAAAATAACTTCTTCACTCCCTCACTTTTTATTTATGTCTTTATAAAACGATTTACAATACACTGTTTGAGATTAAAAAAAAAAACAATCATTTGTCTATTATGCGCAAATAGAGTTACTTTTCTATTAGAGTGGATTTGCCTTTGGCAACGAAAATTAAAGTTAGAAGTATCACTAGTCATATTATTATCGGCAAATATGATATAATATTTTATGAATTTAAATCCAATTTACAACTATATAAAACTTTTCTATAGCATATATTTGACGCTAAAACTTGAATAAATTGAATTGTGTTCTTACTTTTCATGAATAGGTGACATGCTGATGAAAAACAACCGAGTCTTTGCTCGATCAACATGTATCTCTAACCAGTCCGACCATGTTTTAAGGGCCATTTCATAGCTACGTAGATTCTCCACTTCTTTATATATCCCGTTTTCATCTTTAAACGAACCCCACCTAATCGTCATTAAATTAAACATCTTATTAATTTTATATATATATATATATATAGGATTTGGTTCAAATGAGAACCTTTCCCCAAATTGAGAACTGAGAGAACCATTCTGGGCCACACATTTCTCTAAGGCAAAAAAAAAAATTTTTTTTTTTTTTTTTTTTTTTTTTTTTTTTTTTTGCAAAAATCGCTGCTTTATATGTAAGAAATTTTTTTTTTTTTTTTCAGTATACACATGTGTATAATTACATTATACACATATGTATAATGCAATATACACATATGTATAACTGAAATATACACACATGTATAGCTGAAAAATGCTATATACACATATGTATAATTGCTATATACACATATGTATAATTGACATATACACATATGTATAAATGAAAAAAAAAATTCAAAAAAAAAAAAAAAAAATTCTTGCATAAAAATGTGCGATTAAAGCAAAAAAAAAAAAAAAAAAAAAAAAAAAAATTGCCTTTATATGAAATGTGTGGCCTAGAATGGTTCTCTCAGTTCTCAAATAGGGGTTGGTTCTCTTAGGATCCCTACCCTATATATATATATATATATATTGCTTTCTTTAAGCAACATACAAATTAATTGTAGTATATTAATGAACAACTTGTGGATGTTTCTCCAACCATATAGACTTTTTATGTAATTTACTATTTGATAAAAGAAAGTTAAGCAAATTTCTAGATTGAGTATTCACTTACAAGACTTTGATATGAGGTTGTTTCCACCAAAGATAGGAATTGAAAACTAGTATGTTTGCATCAGTCCAAACCTTGGCATGCTTTTCAATGGACTGTGTCCGAACGATCCTTTCAGGTAACCTATGGCTCACTGGGTCGTCTGAGTTAGACTCGACCAACAAAGGTTCCCAATAGAACTCAATTGACGCGTTGTAACCCTTCATTTCGTCAGATATTCACCCAACAAAATAGAATCTTTTAAATTATATGATAGTTCGGTAGGTTTAACCAATATATGAAAAAAAACAAATCTCCGTATTTTACTAATGGTAGAGAAGGTTTTTATTTAATTACTTACAAGAGCTTTAAAGATTATTAAGTTGGAACCAGTGTTGTTCATGAGTTTCATGTTTGGATCATGAATTGATGAATCTAAAAGACAAACCATTGAAACCCATTGACCTCTATTTAAAGAATCCCCTACAAATATCATCCTCTTGTTCCTTAGCTCCTCTAACAATCTTGTTGCATTGAATCTAACATGAAAGCATAACAATTATAGACTACTTTAGCAAAATGAATGAAGAATTAATGTCAACTTAATTATTCTACATTGGATAACCTAACATTTAATTATGGGAAACACAAGACTAACTAATTCTTTAGCTGTCTATATAGTCTTTTACTCGGCACCAACACCTACATAGATGCCAGTAAGGTTGTTCAAAAAACCCATGGCTCAAGGCTCGCTCAATATCTAGCTCAAAATTAGTTCGTTTATAAATGAGCCGGGGTAATTGGCTTGTTTAAATTAAAGCACATATTTTAATATGCATAAGTTAGCCCAAATTGAATATAAATAAATTACAAAATATGTATTATTTGTATGTCATTATTACGGTGTGTGTAAAAAAATATAAATTTAAATAAACAAGCCGGCTCAAGCTCAACATGTCAGCTTGTTCAGATAAATGAGTCAAGTTAAGCTAGCTCGTTTAAATTTAAGCCCTAGCTTGGATCGTCCGTTTACAGCCATAAGTGTGTACCTTGGACCAAAAAATAGTTAGTGTAGTGTTTTGTACTGCAATAAAAATTAAAACATAAAAATTAGTTGACATAATGTCCCTCAAAGAAACTTGTCATGAAAAGAAATCATGAATCCAACTCACGCACATGATCGATTGTAAGGTGTAACTAATCTGATCTCCATATAGGTATATGACAGATACTTGAGGGTACACACGTGTGTGTGTGTGAGAGAGAGAGAAAGAGAGACCGACCTTGGGAGGTCACAATGGTGAGGTTGCCACCTCCAATATTGATAGCTCAAATCCTGTCTTCCAAACTTGTTGCAGGCCAATTGATCCGACATAAATTTGCATTCTTTCTCTTTGTAAAGGGGGTAGGACGTGTTATCAAACACCCATTTTCCAGAAAACAAATTACACTGATCAGACTCATGCACTGAAGAAGAGCCAGAAGAAAATGTAACGTCTAAGGCTACCGGAATCATGTTAAAGGTTACATATTCGCGAGCTATATAAACTGCTGTAACCAAAAACACAGCCAAAAGAAGTGAAACAAAAAACTGAACGTTACTAAATTTTACTGATGCTCCCCATGTTATGGCTACCATATTTTGGTTTCTTGACACCATATTCACAAAAATATATATAATCTTTTTGTTGCAGTTTCAGGCTTCCATTTTGGGTTTTCTCCCCTATTTAAGTTTCCATTAGTTGGTGGGAAGTTATTATTCTTTTATAAGAATTAATATGTTTTTGAAGCTTTTGATTGATGGGTTAGGAGTAGTGGCCAAGTTGGAAATAGATTAGTTTTGAAGTACACCTGGTCAACATGATTATAATAGCTTTTATGTTGCTAAGTTTTGAAAAATTAATATTGAATTCCATTAAGTTTCTCTTAATATTACCAAGCTAAAAATCATCGAAGACATTATAAAAGTATTGATCGATGTGATAATATAATAAATAAAAGCATGAACCTTAAACTGTTATATGATAAATGTAGGGCTATAATGTTATAAAACAAAACCTACAAAATTGCCTACATATCTGATTCCTCTTATCACCAATATTGTTCGCTTTTCTCTTGATAGTTGACCATTTAAAAACTCACAGTTTCGTTTTTTGGGAAGGAAGGGAAAATCACGAAAATAGCCCGTTGACCAACCCCAAAGAGACGGGTCATCAAGTTCGAGGCACCTAAAGCGTCTCCGATTAGGTTTCCCGTAGGGACCAATACAAACCGACACCTCATCACTCACTCTCTCTCTCTCACTCCTCATTTTTTAATTGAATTAATCATCATTTAAACTCATCTATTTCATCACTCAAGTCACGTAAGAGACGTCTCTACTCACCATACAAGAATAACCTTACCTCGTCTCCAGTGCTCCTCCTCTATACACACATTCGGAAATGTCCATACAGGTCGGCGGCGCTGGTTGCTTAATGATGACAACGATGAGCGATGGCTGGGGAGACGTCCATACAGGTCCACCGGAATTTATAGTCAGACATATCGGATGTCTTTTCAATTTATAGTTCTTCTTATTTTTCGATTTATATTCTTTTACTTATCTATTTATATCCAAGCAAATACTGATATTCATTTATAGCAGACACTATAAATCCAGTATTTCTATAATATATGCTTGCTTGGAATAATTCTTTCTTGTTTATATTTATGTATTCGATTAAAGTCTATACTTTCAGTGTCTGAAAACACATTCTGATAAACTTATATATATAGGCAATCTATCATATGTTCTTAATCCAACTTATTATAAGCGAAGCTTATTTCATCGGAATATTTGTATAGATAGTTCTTGCCAGAACAGTGATTTCTTATAATAACTCTCACAAGCCATTATTCGGAATAGGAAATCCATTCTTCTTTGGCCAGAGAGTTTCACTGGAAAAATGAGCATAATTCTATTCATTTTTCGTTTATACTTCGATTATACCTTGCGAATCTCTACGCGATTCCGCTTGGTATCAATTATATTTCGATATATTCATTAAATTATTTCTTTTGATAATTCGTTGGATTCTACCATTTCTGGTTCTGAATCCATATAGATTGTTATCTATTATATTCTTACAAGAATCCTGTGACTTGGTGGCAAATGTCCGGATATACCTACTGTAAGGGTCCAGATATCTTTTGCCACCGAAATTGCACAAAGGACATACAATTATCCTTGGTTGGCAATCAAAAATCAATAAACTGATTTCTATGATTCGTAGAATTTAACCAATCGATGGTTTTTATTCTACGAATATATCTTTAGTCGTATTTCACGAAGAAATTTCAACTAGATTGCCAGTTCTGTGGTCGTATTCTCCACATATAATACGCTGATGGTTCGAATATATATTTCTTTTTATTATTCATGTTCTTATTATTTCTTTTAATATGCTCATGACACAGACAAACTGTGATCTTGATAAATTCCTACTCGAATGTTCCTGTGCCTGTGACATTCATAATTATGTCGCGATCATAATTACTATTTCACCTCACCTAACATTCCAGTATTTGTTTATCTTAATCACAATTGGTATGTGTCCTTCACATATTATTCTGATATTCTTTTCTTTATTTTCTCTTGAATTTGAAATTATATTAATCCGGAATAAAACATGTTGATCCGAGTCTAACGAAATAGACTGTCAATCGTTCAAGAATTTGATTACGCCAAAAGATGTCCAATATAACTATCCAATCTTTTTAATATCCCTGACTTGCTCGAGTCATAGGATTAAGATGGTACTTATATTGTCGCATAATCGAGCGAGTAAGAATTCGGTTTCTTTTGATAGATTTGTCACGAGAACTCGAAATAATAATATTTCTGTTCAAAATTTTACTTAATTCTGGAAAAGATCGAGGATGACATATAACCGAGATTTCTATATATCTACAAAGATAGATTTAGATTATAAACGGGATATAATATTCATCGTTTATATAGGAATAATATCGAGGAATTATACAATCGAACATAGATATAAAATTATACTGAAAAGACTCTTGGTATATATACGAATACGGATTTGATTAATAAATCTCCATGAAAATAACATTAAATATGGTATGAAATATGTTTCGGTAAAATAATATGGTCATTGTTTACTATGATTTTCATATTTCGACATAAAAACTTTTAGGGAGGATTAATAATAATAATAATACTGGTTTAGTATAAAAATAAAAATGACCGGAAATGAATTCAGTAAACTTCGAAGTCATACCGAAAAGATTTAAAACAACTTGAATTATCGAAGAATCTGTCCGATTTCTGATTAAATAATTGGAGGAAATTGTTTAGAAACATAATACTCATATGTCTTTAACATATCGGATTTTATTGAAATTTCAGAATTTAAAATAATATTTCTAGAAACTCGATCATAGGAATGTTCAAGTCGGAGCGTAATATTTGTATTCTATTTATAAATATTTGGAATAATCGTAAGGTTAACGATCGGAATTTCGATAGGAATAGTCATTAAGACTTGGAATATTTCCATTAATTCATACGGAATTTCTGGAATATACAACGAATGATTTTTGTAATATTTAATATCTATTTAGATATATATATACTTTTATAACCTTCGTCATTTCTTATTTATATCTCGATTTATTTTCTGATTTCTTTTAATATATATCTGGTTTCTGTTCTGTATTGTTTCTCAATTATTATAGCCTTAATATCCTGTAAGATTTCCCGGAAATTATATGTGCATGTAAATTCACAATTGTGTACATAATTGTCAATTTACCCCACATAATCATTCTATTAATATCCTGTAGTGGATTCGTTTTAATTTCTAATATACTATTATGGTTCTCACCAACTTTATAATGGTTTGGCATTTAGGTACCCAAAATTTTATCCTCTAATATTCTTTTACCTTATACATATTTCTAATCAAAATTTCTTTTAAAAGACATTTCTGGTAGATCCTGGATTAATAAAGATTTCGAGACTGTCATCAAGCGCCGCTCTGATACCAATCTGTAACGACCCTGGCAGTCGGTGCCGGGTCGTCGGGTCGGGTTATCGGAGCTACGCAGCGGAACTCAGGATATTGACAGTCTTGACTCTTCCAGGATCCACGTCATCATATCTGTTGGGTTACCTGAACACATGCCAAAAATAGTTTCTGTCAACATAAAGTTGGTGAGGTCGTGTATTTTATAAAGTGAATGGCCAGTTCATTTATTTATAATTCTTTTATAATGTTCTTTTATAACATGCTTTACTATTCTAATTCTGGAGGGGAAAATATATTCTATTATACCAACTCGATTAAATTATACCGATTATATGTCAATCTATTATATTCTATTAGTTGCCATTCCTATCGATGGTACCACTCTGCTTGTGGTAAATATAATTATTCCTACCCTCTTCTCGGGTAAGACTGGTTCGTGTCCCCTAGTCGGATAAGAAAGGAAATGGCGATATACCGGTCAGTACTGTCCTAGTCGTTTCTATTATCCCCTTTTCTATTATATTTCTTTTATAAAATCTATTATGTAAAGCATTTCTAGGTTTTCTAATAAATGACATGTATTTCCCCTAAAACGTTTAATAAAACAGTAAAAGTGGGGAGTTCACGATACTCACAGGTTTGCGTATAATCTTCTATAGTCTCTTTTATTACAATTATATGTCATATATATATCGATACGTTTTACGCGTGGGACTTGTTAGATTGTAATACTTAGGATATATATCATATATACAATTTATACATATAGAATTCGGTATATATTAGATAGTCCTAAACTCGGGGTTTATTATTGACACGACACGGACATCCTAAATCTAGCTGGCCATTACAGCTTGGCACTCGTAGCTAATAAAGCTGGCCATTACAGCTTGGCACACGAACCTAAAGGACTCTAGACACGAACTTACCCGGATGCTGGTTCGGCAGAGCATATTATTATTAACCCGAGTCTAGTATATCGTTCAATATATCGAATCTTATATATATAAACATATATATTTTATATATGTTTATTATTCTCTTATTATTATATCAAGTCCGTACGTTCCCGTATTATATATATATATATATATATATATATATATATATATATTCGTATAATTCTAATAATCCTCGTCTAGCTATTGGACCGGGTTCTATTCCGGGTGTTGACCGAGTCACTGAGTTGACTCGGTACCGACTTGTATCCTCCAACTCGTTTATCGGTTCCTCATAACAAATAACAATCATAATCTTTAGTTAATAATAGATTATAACATAATATTTGATAACCAATAGAACGATTAGAGATGTATTTACCGGGGATATGACCAGATCTCGTCGGAATATAATTGGGAGTTGACTGAAGGTTCGCCGGAGAACATATTACTAATCGGAGATACCTTGGAACTCAATCGAAGACTCAATCCATCTATCATAACATAATCAATATAATACCACACACATCGATGTGTGTGGTATATTCATCGGATATGTTTTGTGAGTGGCTCGTGAGTACAATTACCAAACAGAAGAGTGATATATTTCTTATCAAACACAATCTATGAACCGAAGCTATAGAAACTCGATGGTTTCTGTAGGTCCGATAACAACCACATCATTCGCCTATATCACTGATCATGATTCGAACTGGTTGGTTCCAATTAACCGGTGTTCATAACTGAAACAGAGGTGGAGTTTAGTGGGTTACAAGGATTGACGGGTATGAAATAGAACAAAAGGATGGTTCCGTAAAGCTTATAGGGTACTAGTCATGAACCGAAGAGTGCTCGGAATACAACCATAATCAGACTGGAATTACAAAGACCCGGTAACAGTCACCATAACCAGTGACTGTCCGGTTGCGTTCATAAGAACCAAAGGGAAGAACAGGGTGGTTCCGGTATTTTCAGACAGAGAGGAACAGGTCACCGGTTGTTTATTGGGTTGGTTTATTAACGTAGGAGGGTTCTTGGTGGTTTGATGTTGACTCGGTGACAGAGGGTTATTATCGGGTTGGGTTTAATTGATCAGAGGTTACCGGGTTCGATTTGGAACAGAAACAGAGATACGAGTTGGAGGGTGGTTACCAGGTTATATTGGGTTGGAGAGGGTTACCGGAAAGGGGAAGGGCGGCGGCGCTGCGGCGGCCGGAGATGGAGGCGGTGTGGCTGCTCTCTTTCTCACTGAAAGACACCCATGTGTGTGTGTGTTGTTTGTCTGCTGCGAACAAGGAGAGAGAGAGAGGAAGGTTATAAGAGGGAAATATAATAAGGGGTGTTTGGCTACAGGGATAATAACTGGGACTCGGGTGTTTGGTAACGGGTATAATCAATAAAATAAGGAACGTTTGACAACGTTTTAATAGCAGATAAGGAGCGTTTAGCCGAGATAATAAAAATCCAATAATTATTATCTATATAATCGGTTAAAACGGTTGGTCGCGAGATTCGAACTTAATTATTTTATTAAGTAATCGGGTGGTCAGGTACGACCCGACCCGTTTAAGAGACCCGTAACACCTCGAGGTGTTACAACGATAACATTCGGAGACGTCTCTGAGACGGAGACGTCACCAAGACTGGGGAGACGTCTTCACTGGAGATGGAGACGTTCACCGTTTCGTTTACCACAGAGACGCCTTAGAAACAGAGACGTCTGAGACGTCCTTTTGTTTTAACATTTTTTAACGACGTCTGAGACGTAAGAGAGATCCAGACGACGTATGTTATTGGTTACCGTTTTATGGTCTCAAGCAATCAGCGTCGCCGACCTGTCTGGACGTTTTATCTTTTTCAAATTATTTCTTCAATTTTTAATACAAACGGTAATTATGTGAAAATTGGCAAAATAGATTGAACAATCTAAAAAGGGTTGGGGAGAGTTTCCGATGTCTATGATTGTAAGACGTCTCAAAGGGTTGGGGAGATAGAGAGAAGGAGATGAGGAGAGAGAGAGAGAGAGGGAGAGTAGATCTAACCAATACCTTTGATTTTTGTTGCCTTGGTGAAGACTTTTTTAGAAAGTCAACTATCCTGGTACTACTTTCATCTGAGCATGCTTAATTGTGGAGTTTTCATGTGCTCCACAGTCAACTAAGCCCAAAACGCATTGGTGATTTAAGAGGGATTGGATTACTTATGAACCAATGATCTCTTATGTCCACGGCCTATGTGGGATTTGTCTAGGGTGTCGCGTTAGTTCATGTTAATATTCTCGGTAATCGGTATCGTTACATAAGGCGACAAGCAAATTCGTTGATATCTTTTTTGCCCAAAATTTCATCTGATACCTATCAAAATTGTCGACGTATCATCGAAGGTTAACCATGGGTCGATTGGTAATCTTATCAAAAATTTAGAAGGAGCAGGTGTTGTTTATTGATAATTTTATGAAAAATCAAATATTTGAAAAACCGACAATGTCTGAAAAGTATAATCTTTAATATCTAAGGGGAAGGGGCACTACCCGTGAGGTTTTTTAACTTTACCGGTTTCAATCAATCCTGCACTTCCACATCACTTCACTGAAACTGTTTTTTAGAGGCAACACTCTACTGGTTCTTTACCCAATCATTAATTATTTTCACACATATATAATAATAATATTAATAATACATTTCTCACTCTCTTTCTCCTCTAAAATCACCTACATCACTCATTTTTTTAATAATACTTTTCCCCCTTTCTCTCTCCTCTAGAACCAGCACGGTAAGAAGAACCCGTATTTGGTTCACGGGACCTCTACCAACACTGGTGGCGGCGGTGTTACCATGCTGGTAGTGGGTTACCCGTGATCTTTTCTTGTGACGCCCCGTCCCCCCTAAAGACTATGTGTCGATAGACATAGACATGTTATCGTTGAGGAATGTGCAGTCATTTATTATTTTTTTCTTTTTCAATTTTTACAATGGAAAAAACTCGATAATAAAAATGTTTAACTGTAAAAAAAAAATCTTTTGCTTAAATTAATGTAACAATTAGCTTGAAACTAATAACTAAGAACATTATTAAAAAAAACCAGTTGAGAGATAATTTTAGTAAATTGATGAAAAGCTAAGGAGATGTAGGTGGGTTCTTGCGGACTTTAGTTTATTGGTGTCGTGGGGTGGCAATAGGACATGGTTTTAGGTTGGTGCCGTTGGGAGTTGGTGACATGTCTAAATGGTATTTGTTAGCTTTAAGAATGTCTCATCTCTATCCTCCAAAAGAAAAAGAACGCATCCACTTTGCATCTCCAAATATTATCCAAACAAAGTATAAAACATCTTTCTAAAAATATTATAACCAAATACAAGGCATCCGAACCTTTTCTAAGTAACATGGTTTTTCTCCAAATATAAAAGTTTGGTGTGCATTATTTTTTTATGGCTAAGCTTGCTATCCTTGCTATTAGTAGAACTTGAATCCCAGACCTTCATATTAGTAGAATGTTAGACTACAAGTTAATACCATCATATCATAACGGATGGGGCATATACATGTGTTTATAATATAACTTTTTTATACTTTGTTTCAACTATTTTAGGTGCGGCATAACTACAAAAATGGGTATATGAGATGTTAATATTGTGGTGTGTGGTTCAAAAATCGCTTATTGAAATTAACTGAATCGTATAAACTTAAACAAGTTGGTAGTGTGGCCATTTTAAAATCCAAACGTTTCAGTGTACAATTAGGTTTTCAGAAATTGGGGGTATAGCGATGCAGTTCATTCCAATAATACATAATTTTAAATGTTTACGTAAGAATAACTAAAAGATAATTTTACATAATTTTAAGAACTCGCGTAATATTAGAACATATGGTATAATTCTTTAAAACATGTTGTTGACCTTAAACAATTACTCCCACAATCTTTAAACGGTCATAACTTATTGATATATAAAAATACCAGGATATGTAGGGAGGTAGGACTTCTCTTGTGTACTCAATATTCTATCCCAATTCCATTCAGAATGATATTCGAGTAATGTTACGTCTATTTTACAAATTGTGTTCACGGAAAGTAATGCCATCGGAAGCGACGCAACTCAAAATGGTAAGGCAATCTCATTAATAACGAAAATAACCATGCTGGATCGAGAATTTGAGGTTAATACATCTAGATATCTTCCTAATTTAAATCATGTAACGAATCCCTATTTGAAATTAACATAGCGAATCCCTATTTGAAATTAACATTGGCATAAACATCTAGTCTAGATGAACCGATATTACTAAATATACCAGTGGTTTGAAGCGTATATTGGCATTGATGGATCTTAGTTGGTGCTAGGCCGAGCCTCGACCGTCTAGTTTTTCGCATCGTAGTTAAAACTTTCCAAACATTTACATGTATTGAGTCTGCCTCCTTGTTTAAAACTTTCAGCCATTGTGTATCGGGACTCTCTTATACTGGGGTCAAACTTATTAGGGAAATAAACGGTAGCCGATAAAATTGTTATTACCTACCGGTATGCAAGACCGTCCCCGGGAACTCTCAAAACAATTTGGCTCCCGTGCGACATAAAAATCTGAGCCTAGAATATAGGGGGAGTGAATTAAAAAACAGATCTTGGTGTTGGAGCTGGACGTTAAACTTAAGACAAGGGATGAGATCGGTACTATACCCTTACCGAGCCGTACAGATACCGAAAATACCGATACCGACTTTTCAGAAAAGTGGGCAACGAATACCGTACCGAATCTTTTGGTACGGTACCGGTATTTGTTACTAAATGCTCTCATTATATGGTTTTTGGTACCGAACCTGTAACGATACCGAATTACTGAATAGATTAACATGGACTAGTGTGACACCCTAGGCAAATCCACATCGACCTTGGCCAGGAGAGATCCCTAGTTCATACGTAATCCAAAGCCTTTTAAATCACCAAGGCGTTTTGAGCTTAGTTAGGCTATGGAGCACACGAAAACTCCATAGTTAAGCTGCTCAGGTGGGAGTAGTACTAGGATAGGTGACCTCCTGGGAAGTCTCCACCAGAGCAACCAAAAACAAAATCATAAGCTCTTGGATGGGCAACTAATCGGGGGCAAAGTGGACAATATTGGTGGTAAGAGGACTGGATGTTACAAATGGTTTCAGAGCCACTCTTGAGCCTTTTAGGATGGTGGGGCAAACTTCATCGAGGTTAATGAGTCCCTAAGGAGGGTGATTGTAACGATATCGAATTACCAAATAGATTACCATAGACCATTGTGACACCCTAGGCAAATCTCACATCGACCATGGCTAGGAGAGATCTCTGGTTCATAAGTAATCCAAAGTCTCTTAAATCACCAACGCGGTTTGGGCTTTGTTGGGCTGTGGAACACATGAAAACTCCACAGTTAAGAGTGCTCAGGTAGAAGTAGTACTAGGATGAGTGACCTCCTGGGAAGTCTCCACCGAAGAACCAAGAAAACAAATCTGTGAACTCTTAGATGGGCAACCCATCGAGGGCAAAGCGGGCAATATTGGTGGCGAGAGGGACCAGATGTTACAGAACCAGTAACGATACCAAATTATTGGAAAATTGGGTACCGAACACCGTACTGAATCTTTTGGTACGGTATCGGTACGATATAATAAATAGATGTGTGTGTGTGTGTGTATAGTGTAAGGTTCAAGAGTCCTCGGGGGGACTTCCCAAATAACTGTACGAAGGAATTCTACCTTACTAAATACCTTAAAAAAGTAGATAATTGGGGAAACATACATTTAATGTGTTAAATATATTATAAAAAATCAGTTAACATGTAAAAAAATGTTTTTTTTCCAAATATAGTTCCAGAGCTTTTGCATATAAAGATGGGGAGAAGTCATTTAATTAAAAAAAATCTCTTTTTGTAACAATATTTTTTTTACTTTTTTTTTACCTTTCTGAAACTAATTTTGAGCATTTTTTAACTGAAAAAGCTTGTACATGTTTTTATACGCAAAAGCTATGATTTTTTGTTTAAAATAATTATGCAATTTGTTAGTTTTTTCTTCGTCTTTACTATTGAAGAGTTAACATATTTCTAATACTAATAATTGATGTGTGTGGGTGTTTCAAGAAAACTTAACTTCTTTTCAAAAAGGGCAAATTCCCGAAGGAGGTGCCAAAAGCTTTGGTGAAAAGATGGGTAAGTTAGAAAACAATAAGACACTTGCAAGTTTTAAATTTATGATTTTAAAGGATAGTTGCTCAACATTCTAAACCCAACACAATAGGCAAGCGCACCTATCGCATATAGTATAGAAATGTGCAAGTACCGAGTATCGAATCCGTGGACACGATTTTTACTACTCAGCTTCCTAAAATTACTAAAAAGACTTTTTAAAATGCGAGGAGAAAAGAAAAGTAAAAAGAGAGATGTAAACTTTTAAGAGAAATCAATGACAAAATAATGGTGTTGCATCAGGATCAGATGGAACCTGGTATGATGATAGTTATCTTTATTTTAATTGGTGTGTTCGAGTTGTGCACTTGTGCTTAAACTTAGAATTGCTACTGCATTTTCTAGAGGTGACTGTTTTCGCATAACTGTACAAATAACTGTGTTCTTAATGTTATTATGAGGGTCTCCCGAACCGGGCAGCTCACCTCTCAACACTGAAAAGAAAATGACTCGAGACTGTGTTGACTCAACCCCGAATTACCTGCCTCCCAGTGTTGCGATATAGGCATCAAACTACTCTAGACTTTTATGAATAACTTGTCGGTGACCGGAGCATGACCAAACAAGAAACCACCTACCACCTATGTCCCGGCTGCACAACAGCAGCCCTCTGCACCTGCGGCACCTCAAACAGCAGTCGCTGCACCTGCAGCACCAGATACAGCAGGTGTTGCTGCCTCAGGAGCTGCTTCGACTTCTGCTACTCCCAGTTCACAGCCAGCAGCTTCTGCTACAAATTTCCAGCAGCATATGGCTGCTCCACTCTCTTCCCAGCCAGCAGCATCAGCTGGCAACATACAGCAACATACGGCTGCCCAACCTGGTACGGAAAATTACCCCACACATTCACACCAGCCCATTAACACCCACCACATGACTACCAGCTCAAAAGCCCGACACACTTTCCTCTCCTCTACCATATCTCCTGTCCCTAACACATACCAGAAAGCATTTGCTGACCCTAATTGGTTACGTGCCATGCAATCAGAATTTAGTGCTTTGCAGGAGAATGATACTTAGGAGCTTGTACCACGACTAACTAATCACCCTGTTATACGCTGCATGTGGTTTTTTCAACACAAGTTTAAATCAGACGGGTCTTTAGAACGATGCAAGGCCAGATTGGTCGTGAATGGGAAATCTCAAACAGTGGGCATTGATTGTGAGGATACTTTCAGTCCGGTTGTCAAACCGGCTACTATACGGGCAGTATTATCTATTGTTGTTTCTCGTTCTTGGCCTATCAATCAGTTGGATGTCAAGAACATCTTTTTACATGGACATTTGAATGAAACTGTGAATATGCATAAGCCTCCAGCGTTTGTGGATAGTAGGCGTCCAAACTATGTTTGCCAGCTCAAAAAGTCGCTATATGGGCTCAAACAGGCTCCCCGAGCTTGGTACACTCGTTTTGAGACTTATATTTTATCTCATGGGTTCAGAAGCAGCATGTGTGACAACTCATTATTTATTCTTACCCGCGGCACTCAGACTGCATATTTATTACTTTATGTCGATGAGATTGTATTCACTGCTTCATCTGATGAGTTATTACATGATATTATTCGCACACTCTCACGAGAGTTTGCTATGACAGATTTGGGCTGCTTACATCATTTTTTTGGTATTCGAGTCACACGCACCTCAGCATGATTATTTTTGGATCAGTCCCAATATGCCAAGAATATTATTTCACGAGCCTCTATGTCTTCCTGTAAGCCCTGTGCAACACCCATCGACCTTAGTGCTAAACTGAGTGCTACAGATGGTCCACTATTCAGTGACCCTACTTTATATCGTAGTCTGGCTGGAGCACTTCAATACCTCACATTTACTCGTCCAGATATCTCCTATGTTGTTAAAGAAGTTTGCTTGTTCATGCATGAGCCACATGACCCACACTTTGCTTTCCTGAAGCGCATACTTCGGTATCTTCTGGGCACCATTGATTATGGCATACGCATTATCCGCTCCACCACACAGTCGCTAGTTGCTTACTCTGATGCAGACTGGGGCGGATATCCAGATTCTCGTCGTTCTACGAGTGGATATTGTGTTTTTCTAGGAGATAATTTAATATCTTGGTCTTCTAAACGCCAACCGACCATTTCCAGATCTAGTGCAGAGGCAGAGTATAGAGGAGTTGCCAATGCCATCACTGAAGCTACTTGGATTCGCAATTTGCTACTCGAGCTTCATCTACCTTTTTGGCAAGCCACTGTTGTGTACTGTGACAATGTTTCCGCTGTCTATCTCTCGGATAACCCGGTTCAGCATCAACGAACAAAGCATATTGAGATTGATATACATTTTGTTCGGGAAAAAGTCCGTGTTGTTCACGTCCGAGTTCTTCACGTTCCATCCTCACTTTAGTATGCGGACATTTTTACTAAGGAACTTCCTCGGCATTTATTTCAGTCATTCAGGTCCAGTCTGAGTGTTCTTCCCAACGGTCGCTCAAACTGAGAGGGAGTATTAACCAACATATTTAGGCGTACATTTAGAATTGATTGACTGATAGAATATTTGTTAATTATATTTTCTAATTTACGTGATAGGATCATAATGTATTAACCAACATATTTAGGCGTACATAAAGAGATGTTTTGTTGAATAGAAGATCATCAAATTATCATTACTTTCAAGTCTCACTTATATGCCATAGAACCCACTTTGCTATCAACCATAAGAATAGAGGAATCTCTAGTGGAAATGGAAAATTAATTAAAAGGGGTGATCACTAGCTACTACCTAACGTTGGTAGGGTTAGAGATCATAGTCTCATAGATGATAACATAAGTATCAACAATACCTTGTTTACTTTAATTTGGAAAAAAGAATAATAAAAATACATCTATACATATAATATTTAGGAGCAATTTTTGACACATGACATTCATTTACCCCCCTAGCAATTATCTCTCCTCATTGGTGATGCCACATGGCACCTTTATAGAATTAATAAAATTTTCTTTTTTTTTTAATCAAAAATCGAGTAAAAATATATATACTCGTCTAAAACATACGGACATATCATACACACAATAATCAACGCCTCCTTCAAACCTACTAAACCCTAATCCGGCGATTCAAGGGCGATTCAACCTAATCATTCATCTCCAATCCAAGGTAATCTCTATTTGATTGTTATTTCAATAAATCTTTGTGATATATCTTTTTATTCTTTGTTTTGTTTGACTGATTTCCATATATGTTTTTTAAACTTTCGATTAATGTTAATTTCGTCTGTTTTCTGTTTTACTTATTATTGTATAGTTTTCGATTGTTATTGTTCATTGTTATTAATCTTTTTTTTTTTATATATGATTTAGGGTTACTTTTCGATTTTTGTTGTTCATTGTTATTAATCGTTTTTTTATTTGATAGATGATTTAGGGTTGATGTTTTATGTTTAATAGAGTTAGGTGTTTTGAGGGTTAATGTTTTAGGTTTCTTTTGAGTGTTAATGTTTTAGGTTTCTTTTTAGGGTGCAACTGGTTTTGATAGAAAGCTACGAAACACTAATTGTTTTGATTTAGGTATCGATTTATGGGGTTTTAGGGTTCAACTGATGTTATAATGTGTGACTGATTTGGTTTTTTAAGAAAGCTACAAATCAGTAATTGTTATCAGTTAGGTATCGATTTATGGGGTTTTAGGGTTCAACTCATGTTATAAGGTTTGACTCATTGTTCTTTATTTTTGGTTTATTATTATTCAACATTAATCGTAGTTTTATGTTTTAGGTTTGTATTTAGGAAGAATGTTTTAGGTTTTGACTTAGGGTTCAATTGATGTTTTAATGAAGCTACAAATGGATTCTTATGATACAGGGTCTGTATTAGGTGTTTATGTTATATGTATTGATTTTTGGGGTTTTAGTAGGTTCAACTGATGTTATAAGGTTTGCTTGATTGTACCACCCTTTTAGTTTATTATAATTTAGAATGATTTTGACTTTAGGATTTAGGTTTGCACTTAGGAAAAATGTTATAGGTTTTGATTTAGTGTTCAATGATGTTTTAAGGAAGCTACGAATGGATTGTTATGATCTAGGTTGCCATTAGAGGTTTATGTTTTAGGTATCGATCTAACGTGTTTTATTGTTCAAGTGATGTTATAAGGTTTGACTGAATGTTGTTTATTTTTGGTTTATTATTATTCAACATTATTCGTACTTTTATGTTTTAGGTTTGCATTTAGTAAAAATGTTTTAGTTTTTGATTTAGTGTTCAATTAATATGTTAAGGAAGCTACGAATGGATTCTTATGATTTAGGTTGCCATTACAGGTTTATGTTTTAGGTATCGATTTAAAAAGAAATTTATGGTTCAAGTGATGTTATAAGGTTTGACTGATTGTTCTTTATTTTTGCTTTATTATTATTCAACATTATTCGTAGTTATATGTTTTAGGTTTGCATTTAGTAAAAATGGTTCAATTGATTTAGTCTTCAATTTATGTTATAAGGAACCTAGGAATGGATTGTTATCATACATGGTCTGGATTAGGTGTTTATGTTTTAGGTATCCATTTAAGGGGTTTTATGGTTGAAGTGATGTTATAAGGTTTGAGTTATTGTTCTTTATTTTTTCTGTTCTTGAAGATTAACAATATTCTGGATTAATGTTTTAACTGTGTATTTAGGAAAAACATTTTTTATTCGGTGATACAAAGATTTGATTCATTTTATTCGTGTTATACTCATCTAAACATTACTTTGCTGATATGTATTTGCGATTATGTTTTGTGGTTGGTACAGGTGCATACATGTTCGTTATACAATGGTTTATGGATTTTGGTGTGAGTCGGAGGCTAACAACCGTGTTTGTATTGTAAGATATCTGTTACATGCTAAAATGTATATAGTACAGTATGTTTATACTTTTCCTAATAATATTTTAATGTTTGTAATTCTAATCAGGCGTTACCAAAACTCTATCATAAGTGGATCGAAGATTATGGTTATCCTACCGGTAATACAAAAATCCGTACCTTGGACTCTAAAGTCTATGATATTAAAGTGTTGAAGATTGGTGGCAAGTGGTTCTTCTACAATGGTTGGAGAGCAATGATTACTGAATTGAAGTACCCATCTGGGTGTAACTTTCTATTTCAGTATGAGGAAAACCTTCGCTCTTTCAGGATGATTACTTTCCATCAAGATGCAGTGTATGCAGCTGGTAACTTTTTTACTGCAGATTGTCCGATCCTTATACCACTGAGAAGCGTCTGGTATGTGTTTTTTTCAATCAAATTACATCATTATATTTTATTATACAATATTTTGATACAAAAACTTATTTTAACCCCTGTCAACATTTTTTGGTGTTTTTTCCAGCATGTCAGTTGTTACGTTGTTCATGGTTTATTGAACAGACAACTCCCGTTGGACCCAATTGCAGTTAGAGCTGCTCCACGTAAAAACTTTCAGATACAGCTAGCAGTTGATGATGGTTTCTTTTATGTCACTAAAGGATGGCCTTTCATTAAGGAAACTTTTTCAATCACACCTGATCATCTCATTGTCTTCGAAATCATTGATGAGGTCTTCTCTGTTTTTTTAAATATAAATTCTAAATCTTTAGCTTTATGTTTTTTGCTCGCTGGATACGTCATAAGGCTGATAAGATGAATATATTTCTTTTTTGTTTAACAGAGCACATACAATATGTCGCTTTTTGAGAAAAACAAGCTTACTCTTCCTCCTGAACTTAAATGGGAAGCTGAAGTTAAGGAGGAGGATGATGATGAAGATTACTTTGATGAAGACATCATTGTCCTTTCTACTGATGATAGTGAGGAGGTTGTCGTTTCTGATGATTTCAGCGAGGAGGATGAAGAGGACACTGATATGGAGGAAGAGGATGATGATTCTGAGGAAGAGGAGGATGTAGGTGTGCCAGTGGTGTTCGTTGTTGACAAGCACTATGTAAGTGCAATCATTTATTTTTTAAATGTATTAACTTAGATGCATTTTAGTCCATCAGGTTTATTATAAGTCTTTATATGTTAGTGCAGCCATAGTAGTGGTTTATAAGTTGACGACCTCCTAATATGGGTCAACTGTTGTTACTTAGTCTTATTTAGATGTTAGATGTTAGGCTTTGGTCAAATATGGGTCAACTGTTGTTGCTTATTTAGATGTCAAATATGGGTGAACTGGTCTAAATGTTAGATGTTAGTTTGTGGACAAATTAACCACACCTGTTGTTACTTATGTAGACTTGTCAAACAAATATGGGTCAACTGATTTATTTGTTAGATGTCAAGTGATTTAGATTCATGTTAGTTTCAGCTACACAAATGGGTCAAATCTGGTCAAATCATCAGATTACACAAATAGGTTACCAGTTGGTCAAAAATATATATTGGATTCAAATGGGTCATCTGTGGTCATCGGTCTCAACTGCACCAATTTAGTGGTTTATTTAGACTTTGTTGACCTTATGAGGTCAACCTGCACTCAAATGGTCTTTACTTGTCATATGGGTCAAATGCCATTTACTGATGATTTGAGTGCAATCATTTATTTTTTAAATCTATTAACTTAAATGCATGTTAGTCGAACAGGTTTATTATAAGCCTTTATATGTTAGTGCAGCCATAGTAGTGGTTTATAAGTTGACGACCTCCTAATATGGGTCAAGTGTTGTTACTTAGTCTTATTTAGATGTTAGATGTTAGTCTGTTGTCAAATATGGAAAAACTGTTGTTGCTTATTTAGATGTCCACAATGGGTCAACTTGTCTAAATGTTAGATTTTAGTCTGTGGACAAATAAACCACAACTGTTGTGACTTATGCAGAGTTGTCAAACAAATCGATGTCAAGTGATTTATTTGTTAGATGTCACTTATTTAGATTCATGTAAGTTTCAACTACACATCATATGTCAAATCTAAATAAAATCTTTAGACTACACAAATTGGTGACCAGTTGGTCAAAAATATATATCTGATTCAAATGGGTCATCTGTGGTCATTAGTCAACTGCACCAAATACATAAGTAATATTTATACTGATACATGCTCAACTACACAAATGGGTCATTTAGAGTGTTACATACTCAATTTAGTGGTTTACTTAGACTTTGTTGACCTTATGAGGTCAAACTGCACTCAAATTGTCTTTAGTTGTCATATGGGTCAAATGCCATTTACTTGCCATTTAGAACAAATTAGTCATAGTTGTTATATGGGTCAAATACCATTTACTTGCCATTTAGAACAAATTTCACCAAATTCCTTTTAATGGTCATTATAGTTTCTTGACTTTATATGGTTACTGTTTAAATTATGCACCACTTATGTCATATCCAAATGAGATGATCAGCTATATGTATATATTTTTATTTAATAACTTTCTATTCTTTGTTATTTGCGTAGCGTATGAAGACCCCTTGGGCAAGGGAAAACGGGTTGTGCAAGAAGAGGGGTTTGACCATTCGTGATGGTGAGGGTTTTACTTGGGGAGTGTCTGTTGGGAGGGAAGGTGAACCTGGAAAGTACCGTTACAACATCAGAGGTATGTCGGCTTTTGTAGCTGATAAGAACTTTCAGCTTGGTGATCAAATGCATTTCCTGTTTTTCCAAAAGCAAGGTGTGTTCAAGTTCTCTAATGTTGTTAGCGGTAATGGTAGTTAGTTTGGTTAGTGGTGGTTGTTATGTGGTTTGAAGACAATACTTTTTGGTGGGTAACTTTTTTAAGTTAGAACATGATCTATCGTTGGTAGTCACAAACATTTCCACGTTTACTGCTCATGTGGTAAGTCGTGGTTTTTGGGTTTATATATATGTTGATAAACAATAATTTTTTGGGTTATGTTTTATATACATATGATTGTGCTTATGATGTATGTTTAGTAGTCGTATATTGTAATGTTTTTGGGTTGTTTAGCAAGTAAGTTAGCAATGTTTGAATAAGTTAGTAATTGTATTACCTTAGAATCTAAAATATTTGAATTTTCATTTTAAAATTTTACATTTTCATACAAAAAACTATATTTTGTAACATTGGTTGTCCAACTGTTTTTAAGAAAAAGGTTTTTTTGAACATTAATGTTGTAAACTTTTGGTAGGTTTAGTAGTCATGTATGATTGTGCATATGATGTTTGGTTTGTAGTGATATATGTTTATGCTAATGCTATTGTGTTGTTTATTGAGTAATTTATGAATTGTGTACTGTTTAGGTAGTCATATTACAATTACAATCATATTTATTTTTATACAAAAAAAAGTCATCATACATTCTATGACTAAGTTTGAAACATTTTTATATCAGAAACTTTTTTAACAATCATTTGACATTTTATATTTCTTAAATGTGATATTGTTTTTTTTTAAGTAAAATTTTAGCAACGTTGACTTTTCCAAGTCAACCATATTAATGACAGTTTTCCAAAAATATTTTAATTTATTAATTGTAAATAAATATAAATTCATTTTATATTAAGA
Organism: Ambrosia artemisiifolia; assembly: GCA_032199755.1. Classification (NCBI taxonomy): domain Eukaryota; kingdom Viridiplantae; phylum Streptophyta; class Magnoliopsida; order Asterales; family Asteraceae; genus Ambrosia; species Ambrosia artemisiifolia. Next base: position 63,239,360 of record CM063521.1, read on the forward strand.
ATTTTAACTTTTCTCAATCATTGTTAACAAAATCAAATTAAGATTATTACAATTAACTAACAATCAATATAATTGTATCATCAAAATATTTTTGGTACATTTGAATTATTTAAAACATAAGTTGAATGACTTTGTATTTAAAAAATTTAAAACCAATCCTTTATAAACTAAAACCAGTTTTGTAACATTGAAGCATTTAAAATCAATGTTTGACTATGTTGATTAAATTGTATTACACTTTTACAATTCTTTTAAATCTCTTAGTTTAAAAAGTTAATAATAAACAATTTTATTCAAAAAATAAATACAATTATAGAAACTTCAAAATGTATCAAACGCAAAATCCTAGCTATTTAAATAAAACTCAACAACTTAAACTTTTAACTAAATAATGTAAACAGGTAACAATGGTAATTATGATTTTCTTTTTATAATCAATAAACGAAATTTAACTTAATAATGGAAAAACTTAAATGTAAATTAATTTTCATTTCTAAATCTGTTACTTTAAAAAATTTATAACAAACAATTTTATTAAAAATATAAATTCAATTATACAAAGTTGAAAATGTACCATACCAAAAATCGTAGGTATGTAAACAAAAGTCAACAATTTAAACTTTTAACTTAATAATGGAAACATATAACAATGCTAATTATATTTTCATTATATAATTAACTTTAAACGAAATTTAACTTAATAATGGAAACACTTAAATGTAAATTAATTTTCTGGTCAATTGTTATATTTAGGTTGTCATAATTTAGTAATCTTTACTAAAAATAAAAAACTTTACATTTTTATTACATTTTTATGTTAAACCTCTATAAATACATATTAGATTGATCGTACCTAAAACCTATATACCATAAACTTGCAGCATTATGGATCCAAACAACATTACTTTTTTGAATGACATCACTTGGCGTATGAGTAAATATACCATCAAAGTTAAGGTGCTTAGGCTTTGGAGGCGAGCAAATCGAAAGATACCTGGAGAAATTCTTTCTCTTGATATGGTTCTTATGGATGAACAGGTTATGTTTTTAACATATTCTTTTTTTAATTTGTTTTTTTCTACACATTTGTTTGTTACGAAAATTGGTTGTTAATAAATTTTGTTTTTTTCGTTTTTAAACAGGGGTCGAAAATGCAAGCTATTGTATGGAGTAGATATATGAAGAAGCATGAAAAATTCTTACATGAAAATGAAACTTATTATATTTATAACTCACAACTTGCTGAAAACAAATCTACTAAACATTTTTCTAAAGATGACATGCTCTCTTTTACTTTTGAAACTAATATTTCAAAGTGTAGTAAGTTTAATGGAAGCCAATACGGTTTTAATTTTTCATCTTTTGAGTCAATTAAAGGTGGAAACCTGTCTGCAGAACAAAGAATTGGTTTGTTTTAATTATACTAAAAATTGTATTTTAATACTTTTCTATATTGATTATGTATTCGTATAAAACTGTTTAACTTTTTTTTAAGATTTCATTGGCTATGTTGAAGAATGGACTCCACCAGAACCAACAGAAACTAAAGCTGGTTTGAAAAGTAAGATGAACCTTGTCTTGATCGATCTAGAGTATGTATTTCATATCTACTATGAATATGTTGGTATAAAACCCTTTATAACTTTCCTTTTAACATACATTCTGTTTATATGTAGTGGCATCAAAATGACCTGTTCTTTGTGGGAAGAGTATAGTGATCAGATGTTTGAATACATCAAGCAAAATGAAGATGAAGTTCATGTAGTCCTTATTGTTCAATTTGGTAGCTTTAGCAATTATAAAGGTATGTTATATATTACTTTTTTTAGAAATTCCGATTACATATTTTTGTATACCGGTATTTGTTTTACCTGTTTTAATTTTTTTTTTTTACAAAGGCAATGTAAGTGTTCAAAACGCATTCTTTATCACTCGCCTCTTTATTAATGAAGACATTGAAGACATTCGTTCTTTCAAGAAAAGGTAGCATAGTTATCTTTTTTTTGTGTCTTATTTATATGTTTTCAGTTGTTTAAAGATATATAAATATTTTTTTTTTTGAATTACAGTTATATTGAAAAGTTTATCTCCAACGAATCATGTTCTGCTTAACGATCGCTGGGATCGTCTGGTAGCATGAATATGTCTGATGAATTTTTGAATAAAACACCTTTCAGCAGTATTCGTGAGCTTCCATTGATAACAGAGGTTCGTATAAAAATCAGTTTTTTTTCCAAATACCTTTCTTTCCAAATACATTTCAGGGTTATTCGTCACATTATTACTTTTGGTTTTGTAGGTTAACAAACAAGTCATTGTTGTTGGAACAATCAAGGGGGTGGATCCTAACGAAGATTGGTATTACCTTGGTTGCGAGTTCTGTAACCACAAGGTTAAGCCAACTTTGAGTTTACCTGATGATGAAGAGGTGAAGGACGTAACTTCATTTAAACAAGTTTTGGTTTGCACGAATAAAGGTTGTCCCAAACAGATTGTCTCTGCTGATCCAGTGTAAGAATTCTATTTGATATACATAACTTATAATTGTATGATACTATTTATTTATTTTTTATGTTTTAGGATTCATGTTTACGTTTATTAATTTTTTGAGATATAGGGCTGATTTTTTAGTTTTGGTGTTTTAGGTATAGGATTCCAATAAGGGTGCAGGATTGTACTGGAATAACATCGCTTACATTGTTTGATCGAGAAGCAAAAAAAATGTTGGGCATGTCAGCGATGCAGCTTCTTGAGAAAAGCAAACAGGTAACTTATTTTTTTGAGCTTTAAACAATATATGTAATTCTACTTTGTATTACTTATATGATGTATGATCTAGGTTTCTATTGAAGACAAAGTAACTCCCGTTGAGTTTTATGAATTTGAAGAGAAGAAGTTTGCTTTCAAAATTAAAGTAGGGCAATTCAACATTGATAAGAATCTTGATGGTTATGGTATACGTAAGCTTACAAATGATTCGGAAATTGTAGCTTCTCTTGAAGAACGGTTCCTTGACATTCAGGTTATGATTATCATTTAAATATTTCGTTATAATTACTGTTATGAATCCTTATTATTGTTGTTGTTATTTAGTTATTGTTTAAACGCTTTTTACGTTAATCGTTTCATTATTACATTTTATTGTTTTTTAGATCGATCAACCTGTGCTTGAAAATATCGATCTAGGTGAATCTTCAACACAGAATGGAGTGTCTGTGAAGGTTAGTAGTTTACTTGGTCAATCATGTGTTCAGATTAGATTTTAATGTAGTTTATTCTAACAATTTCGACATGGCTTTTAATATTGTAGGATTCTGTTGGAGATAACACTACTCCAGAATCATCTTCTAGAGTTAGTTTGATTCGTGATGAAGCGGAAGTAAAGCGTAGCCTGGACAAAGTTTACGAAACGGAAGATGATGCAAGTGAATCAACAACTAAAGTCCTAAAGTCTGAAAAGTTGATTTCCCCTAACAAATCACCTGAGAACGCAGTCTTGATTCCTAAGGTTGAAAAATAGGATCAATTACCCGTTTTTTGAACATTGGTTTATTGTCAGGATTTTTATTTCATGTGTGTTGACATTTTGTTTTCATTTATGTTTGCTTTGCTTTTGAGACAATTTTCATCTAAATAAATTGCGTGTTTACATTTGATGTTTGTTTATTATATTGGTAAAAATTCTACATGGTTCAATTGTTTTTTAGGATTTAACATTATTGTTGATAGTTTATAAGAGACCCTGTACTCTTATATGGCCAGCTTTATGGTGCATTATCAAGAGTAAAAAGCAGGACTGGCGTGAAGTTACTTATACTTGATGCGGATGACAAGGTGAAGAATAAAACAAAAATGTTTTGTATAAAGAAATATTTTAGTGATATTTGAATAGAATATGTATTGTTTTCTTTTACATTTTAATAAAATATTTCATCTTATAACAAGATTCCAGTCAAGTTCCTAAGGTGCCAATTCCCAATAAGCGTATGTTTCGCAATGACCATCAATAAAATCCAAGGACAGTCTTTATCGAAGGTTGTATTATATTTAAGAGACCCGGTATTGTCACATGGTCAGCTTTATGTCGCATTGTCAACAGTTAAAAGCAGGGCAGGCGTGAAGTTACTTATACTTGATGCTGATGGGAAAAACAAAAAATGTGGTGTATAAAGAAATATTTTGTGATATTTGAATAGAATGTGTATTTATTTCTTTTAAATCTTAATAAAATATTTCTGCTACATTTTTTTATATGTTTTACCCCTCAAAATAATTGTACGTTGGTGAACCGCGTGTAACGCGGGCAAAGATCTAGTATAATATATACATGAAATAAAACTGTTACAACCATTAACTGAACAAAAATCAGTTTCAAAATAGTAATTAAAAATAGGACATGATCAAATTGGAAGTATGATTTTTTTGGAATGATTTAATCTATTGATCTTGGATTTATATGGTCGAAATTAGTTTGAGGGAAAAAGTTAGTTATGAGATGAAGGGAAGAGAGACATTTTTTTATCTTTAATATGAGTATGATATTACTATAAAAAAATACGTGTTAACTGGGGGTTTTATTTCACTGTGTATTCTGCTTGTCTGTTGTATTATTGGTCCACACTAGTGCGCTATGAATGTGTTTATTGTGTTTTTTAGCATGCACGTGTTTTCTCTTTCTAGTGCGTTTTTAGTATGCTTTACATTGTGTTTTACACAACTAGGTTCTGAATTTTTTTTATTTTTTATTTTTTACAAAAGTAAAGCAATAGTATACTCATATTAAACATAAAAAAAACACTCAGATATTATGTCTTATAAATCTGTTCATTATGTTTTTTTTTTAGTCTTTAAACAATATTAAGTCTTTGAACTGGGAATGGAAATCGGCGCCTTCTTCTTATGCAGAATTGACTGAATTATTCAGCCTGCTTCAAGGAATTCACGAGTTAAACTGGAAAGGTGGCCGAGACGTTTGGAAGTGGAATGCTGGGAAAGATGGATTATTCTCTGTTGCGTCCGCTAAGCAGGTGATTTCAGACCTTGTTTCAGCCGATAATACTCCTAAAATCAAGTGGAAATGCTGGGTGCCGTTAAAATGCAAGATTATGGTATGGAGGGCGGTTTGTAATCGACTTCCTACAATCGCTGAGTTGATTAAAAGAGGCGTTAATGTGCAGCAAACGTTCTGTGCCCTGTGCCGCTCGGAGCAGGAAACAGCCAACCATCTATTTACGGGATGTCAGTTTACTTTTGAAGTTTGGAGCAGGGTGGAACTTTGGTGTCACTTGCAGCCTTCGATAATTTTTGATGTTCAAGACATCCTTTTTATGGCGGAAAACAATTCAGTGTCAAAAGTCGCTAGACAGATCCTGCGAGGCATCGTCTACACTACGTCGTGGGTGTTATGGAATGAGCGAAATGCCCGCGTTTTCTCGAGTAAGTCCCGAAGACCGGTTGAGACTTTTCAGATTGTGAAGGCGACTTCGTTTTTTTGGATTCGTAATCGTTCTAAGTGGAAAGATATTGAGTGGCTTAATTGGTGTAATTATCCTCTAGATTTGATGTAGTTGGTTTTTACCTGGGGGTCCTCGCTTTGAGGTCCGCTTGGTGTGTTTTTTTTATGAAGTTTTCCTTTAAAAAAAATGTTTTTTTTAGTCTTCACATATTGTTACTAATAATAATAACTCAACGTTCATCTAAAGGGACACCCTCTGATAAGCTTAATTAATTAATGATTTGATCACTAATCAGTGATACACTATCATAAATTTAACGGAATGCCTGGTCTATGGGAATCCGTGAGGACAGGCCTTCTTAATTAGCAGAATTTAAACGCTTCGGATGGATCGATGAACATCTTTACTCCGTTTGTACATGTTCACCAACCAAGATACCGGCCAACATACATATATTGTCTTTTAAGTGCAACTTGCCTGCGCGCGAGATTCTTTTAATATATCATGTGATGAACACAGACAGACAGGATAACAGCTAAAGCATGCAAAGAGGGTATAAAACAATACAAAGTAAATATTTGCAACTTGGTACTTAAAAAAAAATAGCCTCTTTTTAACTTTGAAGGGATGTCCATATGTATAGTACGTTATCACAAAACCCAACTTGCATTGCAAGGGCAGCTGTAATATTTGATTCCCTTATCTCGTCTCATGCATATCATAAATTTAACTAAAAGAATATTAAATAAAGTCAAAAACTACAAGATTACAGAATATAAAGAGATTGATAAATCTTTAGATGTTATCACAGTGAGCGAGATGATAGAAGTTTAAAAAAATGTTAAGCTGTCAAATTAACAAGTGTTTACGAAATTAAATATTAGGCTTTTGATGTACCCTACCATCCGGATGTTAAGGATGAGATGACATGTTAACCGGTGTTGTACACTGCCTCATTCTTATGTTAAGGAGAGCTAATTAAAGGGGGTTTTGTTAACATGTTAACCGAATGTTAAGAAATTAAACTGATTTTATTTTCTTTTTTTTAAACCACTACGAAATAGGATTAGATAAATTATAAAATGAATTAAACAATTCCCTACAGGCGAGGTGAAGTGAGACGAGAAAATTTAGTTGATCGATTTGACACTTAGACTATACGTACTGGGGCGCTACCCAACTGAGTTTTTAAAACATAGCGCCCGGAACACCGGAACGGTGGGGCGCTATGGTGTGTTTTCCGGCCAAAGTGTTATAGCTATAGCGCTATATACCAAACCAACCAACCAATGGGGTGCTGACACGTGGACGATTGAAACGGTCAAAAATTTGACCGTTGGTTTTTTAATTCTTTGAACGGTAACTTTTTTTTTTTTAGATTTTATATATATATAAACACAATAAACAAACACACACACCACATACAACCATAAACTAAAAAAACACACACACCACAACACAATCATCTCTACAACACAAAACATGTTTCCATACGGTTCACCATTCGGGGTCCCGGGTCGCCCTGGTTCGAGGCCAAACACTACTACTCCACTGCCACCCAATTGGGCGGAGTTTGACCCGAACACAATGCAATACGCCCAACTACTCCAGGGTCACTTTTATCCTCCACCAAACTATGGACAACCGGGCCAATTTTTTCCTCCACCAAACTATGGCCAAGGTTCTCAAGAGGAGGCCGAGCTTGTGCCAGAAACTCAAGTGGAGACCGACGAACCAGAGGGTTCTCAACGGGGGGGGGGGGGGGGGGGGGGGGCGGGCGTGGGAGTGGGAGCGGGCGCGGGAAACGTTCGCATAAAAAGAAAGATGCTACCCAACCTCGTCAAAAAAAACAAATAGAACGTTGGGCCCAAGACGAGGAATATGCTTTAGCGAGAGCCTGGCTCGACGTAGAGGGGAGTATCGAGAGAACGACTCCGTATCGGGAAAGTGGTCGGACATAAATAATAGATGTCACGCGTTTTCTCAGGTTTACCAGCGTTGTATGGACAACAGGGGAAGTGGGGAAGGTGATGATGGTGTGTTGACGAGAGCGTTGGACGAGATGAGATCTACCCGCCAACCGTTCCCGTATTTGAAAATTTGGGAGATGTTGAGAAAAAGTCCTAAGTGGGCTCAGGTACCGCCTATGGGGTCGGGTGGTAGGAGGAGGATCAGGAGAGGAGGAGGATCAGGAGGAGGAGGACCATCAAAACGTAGCAAAACCTCCTCCTCGACGCGAGATCCGGATACACCGTCATCCGATGCTCGCTATGTGAGTTTAGGTGATCATGTTAATTTGGTTGATGAGGACGAGGATGAGGAGGAGGAGGAGGAGCAGCAGCATGATATGCCTAGACCACCCGGTAGAAGATCAGCAAAGGGTGGGAAGGGGGAGTCGTCTTCGGCAGCAGGCGGTGGCTTGAAGGATGATTTCGAAGAAATGAACCGTAGACTTCAAGATATTCGCGACCTTGGCCAAAGACGTTTGGAGACGATGCAGCAGAGAGTGGTGGAGAATAAAAGGTTTGTCGAGCTCCAAGAGGCGAGGCAGAGGGAAAAAGACATTGAGTTTTTGTCGAAATCGATCGAAGACCTCGACGGAGACGCGCTACGCCTCGCTATGCTTCACAGGCAACAAATCCTGAAAAAATATGACCTCTAGTGTGTTTGGTTTTTTTTAATATTAGTTGTAATTTTTTTTAATATTAGTTGTAATTTTTTTTTTAAATTTTAGTTGTAACTTTTTTTTAATTTTAGTTGTAACTTTTTTTTTAATATTAGTTGTGTGTTTTTTAATATTATTTCTAATTTTTTTATATTTATTTACCTTTTATTTTAATTATTTTGAGTTAAAAGAATATAAAAAATAAAATCCACGTGGACCAATCAGATTAGGGGGCTCCATATATAAAGCCCCACCACTACACCCCTTTTTCAGTTTCTCTCTCCATGCTGACTCAGCAGCCACGTGGACCAATCAGGAAGGGGGGCTCCATATATGGAGCCCCCCACTACACATGGTCTTAGGTGAGAAACTGAAAAAGATTAAAGTATAATCAATTTTTTTTTTTTATATAAATACTTCCTTTCATTAAAACAAAATACGAAAGTTACATCATAATAGAAGGTAGACGGGCAACAAGCTGCGCCGCCACCCCTTTCTGAATTGCAAACCCTAGTCTACTAAAGACAAATCCTTGCCCCCTGGAGATGAACTATTGCTGTGGACGACCCGTTGGACCCTGGTCAAGAAACGAATAGCTTCTGGCGCCAGGGACCCAAAGGTATCAAAGGCCAGAGGGATAAAGACATGTTGGTTATCTGCACAAGCTTTAGCGTGCTTATCTACCTTCTTTGATTCCGCCTTTCTTGATGCTTGCCCAGCTACGAACCCTGTTTCCCTTAACCCAACCAAAGGAGATACACCGGTGAGGTCCACGCAGGCATGTTTCCCCCTCTCCCAACCAAAGACAAGCAGATCTGCGGGTCGTAGGGTGGATCTCCCTTCCGTAGGATCTGTGAGGAAGTTTACAGGGGCCTCCTTTTTGGCAGAAATCCCAGCTCTTCTCAGGATATCCCACAAAACGTCTCTCACCCAGTCATGCCGATAATCAAATCTCTTATTAACTATCTTTTATATATTTTTCAAGGAGTTTAATGTATGAAAATTATAGTAAGTAACAGTCATAAAAATGAAAGTATGTTAATTTTTCTTATTTAATTTAATTTATATTGTATGATCGACGCTAATCGTACAATGTAATTGGATTTTATGAGAATCCCAATACGTTTTGAGTTTATGATTTTATCCGGTAAGAATTCATAGATAGATTTTGCCATTACATCAAATAAAATCATATTAGTAAATAGTAAACTTATTATAAAAAATATCGATCTAGTCATCTTAACAAATAAACAAGCTAGAAGATAAAACTGATGCAAACGTTGCAATTAACAAGATCAATTAACCAATTGATCATCGAACATAATATATATATCCAAATCTATCAAATAAAACCTTCAAAAAGTGATCACATATATATATGGGTTCACAAAAACTTTGATGATGAAAATTAATTTAATTACACCAACAAAATAAGATCGATAAAGGTGGTGTTTGATCGATTGGATCTTCATAGGCTTGGATTCGAAAATGGGCTTTATGTACTTGTTTCCGATCGATTGATTTAATTTCCGGTGATCAGTTTGGCCGGGGTTTGTTCTCGGTGATCTGAGCTAACGACTGGAGATTGCATTTAACGATGGTGTCAACAAACACACATGTTTCTTCCTTAGTATTCCCAGGAGGTATGTCAACAACGTACGACTCAACCACCACCGTACCAGTACCACCGTCGGGTGTAGGGTGGAGGGTGGTGACGGAACGGTAGTTAGCAAGACGGTGATCACCGTCAACGACACTGAAGCTGATGACGTGGCGTTGGTCGTCAAGGATTTCCAAACGTTCGGTGGAGCGGGCAGCGGGGAGGCCGGAGATGACGTGGATTTCTCTAAGGGTTCCGACGTTGCCGTCTCCGAGGATGAGGTGGCAGGTTTTGACGAAGTGTTTGTAGGCTTGTGGGTTGTCGAAGCGGCGGACGACGGACCAGACGTCGGAGATTGGGGCGGAGATGTGTTGGATGACGGCGGAGCAGCACTGGTCTGGACCAACGGCGTGGATGTGGTAGCGGGCGACGGAGTCGGGTACCGGAGTGGTGGTGGTTGCAGGTGGTAGCTTGTTATTGCCACAGCCGCCGGTTGTGTTGCTTCTGTCTAGGAAGAAAGAAGGTGAGTTTTGTGGGTTAGAAGAAAGCATGTTTGAATTTTGATCTAATAATATTGGCCTGATGGAAAATTAAGATGAAAGTTGTGATTGATTGAGTGTTGTTGGTTAATGTTGGAACATGAAGGTGGGTGGTGTTATAAATGGTGGGTGTGAAATGAGTAAAATATATATATATGGCTACTTGGTTGAACCCTATAATTAGAGCCACAAATAATGGACTTTTGCATGTGAAGTTACGCCTTTGGCTTATCAACTTGCCTAGCTTTTAGCTTTAACTATTCATCTACTTGCACTAAATTTGTTTGTAATAAAATAATATTCATCTACATATATATCGCATGGTTGCATTTGACCCTACAAGTTTGTATATGTTGTCATGACGACCTTAACAAATTTAAGATTTCATTTAAACGATCAACATACATGTTGGTTGAAAAATCTATCTATATATATTGATAGTAACAATCTACAAGCAATGAAAACTATATTAATTTGGAGGACCGTATAAACATGAAGACAAACTTAGCCATATACATGATTATAATTTATTTATAATTGTTGTGGCTTAAAACTCAATTGTACGTTTCTTAAATAATGCTATATACACAACTAAATTTGTAATATATGTTTATTGCATAGCATAAAATATCGCCTTTTTCGCTATACATGAAGACTTTAAGAGATTAGCTTTATACAGATATATATCACCGGATGCTGGATACTTGGCAATGAATATTTAACATTTCAATGATTTGAGTTATATTTGATGATTATAGAACATTTTCAGTTGCTAATTCTCTTCTAGTAGTCTATAATAGATTCTTAAATAATTAAGGGCTAAACGTAGCCTTTGACATTGATGATTTTAAATATTATATCTATTATGAATGAGTGCTTAACATGTAATTACATGTTTCACATGTGAAATATAAATAAAATTAAACCTTGAAAAGGATATTCAACAATGACCTAATTAATTAAGTTGTTCTAGGTTCTTAATTTCCAACACCGGAAAAATCTAACACGTACAAAAGTTATTGGTTTATGTTTGTCGAAAAATGTTTATGCTGTTTATTTTTAAATAGTACTGTGTTTTGTCTCATAACGATGCCAAATTTTAAACGAATAAACAGAAATAAGAATAGTATTTTATATATTAAATTAAGATACTCATTTTCTATATACATTTAAAATTGTGCAATTAAGAGTCTGTGTATATATATATTGATATGAAAATGGTTAAATAAAATAAAGCTTCAAGTCAATCCAGAAAAACTCATGTTGTGTTTAACTTCATGTGTCAAACACAATTTCAAGTTAACTCATAAAACCACAAACATGACTCAATTAAGAGCCAGTCCTTAAGCTACTAGCCATTAACACTTTCATTTGCATAATTCTAAAAGAGATGGCTCAAAATGTTGTTGGAACCTTTAATTAATTAATCAAAAACTTTCCATATGTAAATTATAAACATCTCCAGTCAAGAATTACAAAAATCGACTACTTACCTTTAAACTCAAAGAGTTAATTATGGTTTTCATCCCTTTAATTTGACAAAAATCTCACTCTCAGTCCCGATATTGTTTTTCTTATGACGCTTTGCCGTTTACATTTCTTGCCATATCAATCCCTGAGACTAACATCGTCTATTTTTGTTGTTAAATTTACATAATGATCAAAATATTCTTATTATTTATTAAAAAGAAGAAAATACATATGAACCCTCTTTAGAATAACTGATTTTAAAAAAAAAAGGAAAAAAAATTGATTGGCTTGAAGAAATATGCCCACCAAACCACCTCATGTCCTCATTAGCGTTCGTTATTCTGCTCACATTTGATAAATGATGCCCAGGAAATAAGAGAGAGGTGTCGTTGGTGAAAATGTTGAGGTGGAGAGGATAACGCCCCCTTACACCGTGTAGCCTTAGGAATAGAAATGGTGCCAACGAAAACCACAAAGACAAAAAAGAAGTGTAGGGACTAAAACTGAAAAATTCTGTAAACTAAAAGGACAAAGAATGTAATTAACTCACTCAAATTTTGAACGTCTTGGAATTGGAAAGTGGTTGAATGTGAAGAGGTCAAAAGTGGAAATGTTGGAAACAAGTGGGTCATATATAATAAGAAAAAAACGTAATCTCACCAACTTATACAACTTTGTACAACTGATATTATTAAATTTATGATCAAGTTGAGCAAGTTGCATGACATTTAATAATACCAATGAGAAAATCATGTGGCACACAAAACGACTGCTTCCAGACGAGTCGTGTTTGTTCCCGAATCATCCCCTACTTGCCTAATAAGTATAATAACAAGATATAAGATAATCCAAATCAAACCCAATAATTGTACATTGCTTACTTTATTAAGTATTCTATTTTGATGTACAAAGTTTAAGATTGATGCTCGCCTTTATCTTGTAGATATAATAGCACTAGCTTATACCCGGGAGCGTCCCGGGTTGAAAGTTTTAATAATGTAGAAATTTAGAATAAAATGGATTATGTTAAATGTAAAAATTTAATTCAAAAGACTATGTCAAAGTTACATTATCCATGCCTTTGTTGAATTTTGTTACTTTTGTTCTAATACAATTAAAGTAGTTAATTAGTTTTGATGATAAATGTTAGGTTGGATATATTACTGTGCGACGAAGCTTTAAAGTTAAAGTTTCGAAACATATTTTGTATTTGTGCACTGAAGTGTAGTGTTGTAGTAGTCAAATGGTGTGTTTGGTTTTTGATTGTTCTATAAGTTGATGTTTGTTAGTCGCTTTTTATTGATAAACTTGATCAAATAAGAATGAATATAAGTAGATGGAGAAAGGAAAGTTAGATATGCACGTTTTTTGATACATAAGTTGTTATACATATTTATAAATTATAAATGTTCACACATCGATAGAACTTTACATTGTTGGTTAAAACCACACATCATGTTTTAATATAATAAGTTATGGGTCCTGGCAATATGGTCCAAAAAGCCTATGTTTCAAATATCTGTTCATTTCATTCTGAATGATGAATGTGTTATGCAAAAGGACTTTTGTATACATATACACAATATTTTAATTGACATTATCCTCAACAGATTCCTTTTCCCATTCACCATCATCTATCCCTCTTCAGTTCAATAGTTCAACCCACATCAAATTTATAACAACAATGAACATCAATAATTATATGAAGTTCAATCTAATTCATATGATGGTGATAGGTGGTTTACAACTTTACAAATGAAGATTATGCAACAACGATTTTCAAATATTGTCAGAACAACTAAAACCATCAGAAGTAGTTATCATTGAAAATGTGCAAAAAGACATGTTTTTTTCTAGACATTAATAGGCGTAAATGTGATACAATATTTTAGGCCACTAAAGAACGATTAACATCATTCATTAAAAGGTAATATTTTTTAGTTAACATCATTATCTAATAGGTTCTACGCAATATAAATACCCAAGAGGCCTTCATTTTTGTAATATTTGAGACGATACCTCCAACCATTGCGTATTCCAAGTTCGTCCATGCATGATTTCCAGTTACAAACAACATACCTCACGTCATTTCCTGAAACTTCAGCACGAAGATTTGTCTTCAACACATTCCCATCTTGAAATTGCAAAAGTATTTCTTGGCCATTAAAAATCTCAGAACATTAAACAACACGAAAACACCAAACAACATAGAAACAGTACCAAATAGTAATATGGTTTATTAAATCCTAGATCATAAACGATTCTGTCATGTACACGTATATCATAAAACATTGAAAATGGATGTAACCTTCGCATCATTATACTCAATTTCGTTTTCGCAAAAGTGATCGTTATAATTCGAACTATAGATACATTTCTTGAATATAAAAAGTAAAGTCTTAACAGTATTAATTTGTAGTAACCAATAATTTGATTATATATATTCAAATAAAAAAGCAGCACTACAAAGTAATACACTTAGCTATAATGGAAATCATGTGCTTTACATAATGTGACATTCGAACCAAATGTCGACACAACACTTTTATGAAATTTTAAAAACTCAAATCAGTGAATTTTACGTCATCTCTTTCTTTCAATTATCCAAAACATATAAGAGAAAGTGTTCCAATATTTAAATAGATATTGGCCCGATTTATTTCATGATAACTTTTCACTACAACTTGATTTACGTATTTTGTTTCTATTCGATTAGCATTTATGTTCCCGAATCCAATTCATATGATTTGATTGACAGTAATTAGGTTGTTAAAAACGAAAATAAAACCCTAGATTTGAATCGCTTAAGAAATACAACCTAAGATTCGGTGATTTTGTAAGACAAACCTGGTGGAGATGATGCACGGTGGTGGTTAGATTTAGTGGTTGAGATGAAGATTTCAGTGGTTGTTGTGGTAGCAGGAGAAAGAGAGGGAGAGAGGGGGTGAGGAGAGAATGAGTTTTTATGGTTATGGATTGGAGAAAGCTATTGTGAAAAGATGGGAGTTACGTAGGGTTTGAAGGAGAAGATGAGTCTATGGTTTTAGTGTGATAGAATTTTTTTTATAACTTAAATACCAATTGCCACATGGGATGACACATGGAACACTCAAGGGGGAGAATGCCTCTTTGAGTGCCATGTCATTAAAATGGCTTTGGTTTATTATATGTATAGATGTGTTTTTTTTTTTGTTGTCTTACTACGAGTAGTAAATTTATCCGCACTTTATGACGGGATATAAAATTAATAAAATATTGTTTTCATTCCGTTTGCTTTCGACACTTATGGATCCTTAGCCCCTGAGACAGTTTGCTTTTTGGAGCGGGTGCAGAAGGTTGTCCACAGTGACTCGCAAAGCCCGATGAACCAAGGGTTTGTATTTACTTGAATAGGCTTTGCGATTCAAAAAGGGATAGCGACGCAGCTTATTGCTCGCTTACCCATTATCCAGATGTAACTTGGTTATTATATAATGAATTTATTATTACCGTAATAATGAAAGATAAATGATTGGGAAAATAATTATAGAGAGAATTACACAGATTGTCCTTTAGTTATACATGAAATTGCATCCTATGTCCTTTATGGAAATTTTTCACTCCTTATGTCCTTTGTTTTATACACTTGTTACACCCTATGTCCTTTAGACCAAACCAAGTTAAAAAAACTCAGTTAAGTTGCTCACGTGCCCCTCACGTGAGGGGCAATCCTGTCTTTTCACCACTCCATTTAAACGTTTATATTATCTGAGAGAATTCCATAACACAGAACACTTAAACCAAACCCATCATCATCATCACAATTAACCCTAACGAATTCCCGCCCAAAATTACACAAAGACGAAGACGACAATGGATTTCAATAGTCGGACACTAAGCCCTGATGTGAGAGATGAACGATTTTACATACGAGACGATCTAGAACAGGAAGATATTAATGGTATCTATGGTAAGTAAGTGTGTGTTAAAGTTTTTATTTTTTTGATATTAATTTTGAGCATAAAGTAATGTAAGTTTACTGGTTGTTACCTCTACCTTTCTTAGCAAACAGTTGATGCAACAGATTGAGGAAAACCCTAACATACTTGTTAAGGCAGTTCAAGAGTAATTTCAGAGGAAGTTTGAGATTGGGATATCAAAGATGAAAGCCTTTAGAGCTAAAACAAAAGCCCTTACAAAGCTACATGGTGACTATCAAGCACAATACAGTGTCTTGAGGGATTATTGTGGTGAACTGATGAAAACCAATCCAGGTACAACAGTTCATATTGAAGTAGAACCATGTCCAGATCCAAATTCAGAAACAAGGAAGTTCAAGAGGATTTACATTTGTTTGGGGTCACTAAAGAAGGGGTTCAAGGCTATTGGTAGACCTTTATTGGGTCTTGATGGTGCTTTTGTTAAGGGTCCATACCCAGGTCAGGTGTTGTCTGCTGTGGGTGTTGACCCTAATAATGGGATATACCCCTTAGCATATGCAGTTGTGGAGGCTGAGAGTTTGAACTCTTGGACATGGTTCCTCCAATGCCTTGCTGATGAGATTGATTTGGAGACTGACTCATACTTCACCTTCATTAGTGACAGACAAAAGGTTAGTCCCTTATTTACTTTATTACTTTGTTTAGGGTATTACATATTACTGAATACATAAAATGTTGCAATTTGTTTAGGGTATTATTCCTGCAATAGAGAAACTATTTCCATATGCTGAACATAGGTTTTGCCTCAGACATATTCATGAGAATATGAAACTGAGGTTCAAGGGTAAAGCATACAAGGATCATCTGTGGAAGCTGGCCTCATCATCAACAGTTCAATATTTTGAGCAAAATATAAAAGATTTGAAAGATTTTAATGTTGAAGCTATGCAGTGGTTGTCTGCCATTCCACCAAAACACTGGTCCAAATCACATTTCACTGGTAAGTTTTCTGATTTATTGTTTTCCATTGTTTGCCAACAGTTACATTAATGTTTTTCATTATTCATATTCTAGGGAGGGCAATATCAGATGTGCTATTGAACAACATGTGTGAAAGCTTTAATTCCCAGCTGGTAGATGCAAGAGACAAGCCAATTATTACTATGTTGGAGTACATCAGAGAGTATCTAATGAGAAGGATTGTGAATGTGCTTCACCTGATGGACAATGCTGATGGACCATTAACACCTAAAGCTACCCTAAAGTTCGAAGAAATTAAGGAGCAAGCCAGTAGGTGCACTGTGTTGTGGAATGGGGAAGATCATTATCAGGTTAGGGGGCCAGCAGGTTTTGGTGTTGTGGTGGATTTGAGAAAGAGAGAATGCACTTGCAGGAAGTATGAGATCACTGGAATGCCATGCAAACATATTGTGGCTGCAATCTGGAACAAGAACATGTATAGTGGTAGGGAAACAGAACTACCAGAGACATATGTTCATCATGTCTATACAGTTGCTAGGTGGAAGGAGGTCTACAACTACAAGATTTATCCTATCAATGGAAGGACAATGTGGCCTAAGTCTAATGTCTCAACTACTCTAACTGCACCCTACCATCATAAGCCCATTGGCAGGCCAAAAAAGGTTAGAAAGAAGTCCCCTGTTGAATTGGAAGATGCAACAAAAGGGGGAAAGTTATCAAAAAAAGGGATCCCCAAGAAATGCAACAAATGTGCAAGAGACAAGTTCAGCCTTAGTGTGTTATTATGTTGACTTTAATTTGATGTCTTATGTTTTATTGACTTTAATTACTATATTATGTTTTGTAATGATCTGGTATGTTGACTTTAATCTGGTATGGTATGTTGACTTTAATGTTTATGTTTTAATGAAGTATTTTATGGTTTGAATTATGTTTTACTGAAGTCTGTTATGGTTGATGTTTGTTTTACTGAAGTCTGTTAATGGTTGTCCAGCTTTGATTTGTCAATGGTTGTTAATAGTTGTTGTTGTTTGTCATCTGCTGAAAACAACTTTGTTAATGGTTGTCCAGCTTTGTTGTTGTTGTCCAGGATTTTGACCCATTTGTCAATGGTTGTTGTTGTCCAGGATTTTGACCCATTTGAAAACAGATTTGTCAATGGTTGTTGCTTTTTGTCATCTGAAAACAGCTTTGTTAATGCTTGTTGTTGTCCAGGATTTTGACCCATTTGAAAACAGATTTGTTAACTGTGCACAGACTAATTCATGACCCATATACCATAAACTATGACAATCAAAATTCTGACAATACATAACCATTTCATAACAGGATTTCTTACATTTCATAACCAAAATTTCTTACATTTCATAACCATTGTAGGTCCTTTCAACTACATTTCAACTAACTATTCAAGAACAATAAAGTACAACAATAACAAAAAAAATGAATAGAATCCAACTAATCCAAAGCTTGCTTCTCGGTTTCCTTGATTCCTCTTGACTTTCATGAAGCTTTCGAAGCAAAGTAGCAGTCTGAAAGTTAGACTCTACATATTGCGTCTGTTCACACCAACCAATAAAGCCACAACCGATTGGACAACAATAGAATCTTCTACCTGGGTTTTTTGGTGTTGTTGATGTTCGAATCATCGCCAACATTCCACACCTACAATACACCATCGTTGCAAAGCCCTAATTTTTGGATTGTGATACAAACCCTAATTTTTTGATCTGTTATAAAAGCCCTAATTTTTTTCGAACGTTATAAGGTAGCAGGGGAGAAGATGGAGTGGTGAAAAGACAGGATTGCCCCTCACGTGAGGGGCACGTGAGCAACTTAACTGAGTTTTTTAACTTGGTTTGGTCTAAAGGACATAGGGTGTAACAAGTGTATAAAACAAATGACATAAGGAGTGAAAAATTTCTATAAAGGACATAGGATGCAATTTCATGTATAACTAAAGGACAATATGTGTAATTCTCTCATAATTATATGTATCTATTAAGTTTGAGACACTTGAACAGTTCCCATATTAAATTACAAATATACCCTCTTTCTAATTGATAAAATACGAAGGTTACTTCTGACGTGTATCTTTTAATATATTCATTGCTAATTATATGTATCTTTTAATATATATATTGGCCACTAACTTTGAGTATGCGTTTTCTAAATGATTATCACCATTCACCACTTGATTTATTATAGTTAAATACTTGTCAGAATTCAACAGGTTGTTTGTAGCAATTTTCTACTTCGACTCCCCAAAGGCAATGGTTTGTCTTTAGTATGTTTTGTCATAGCAGCAACATAAGCTTGCAAAGAACTATTATGGTTGAAAAGATTTATGCAAGATATTAGCTTGTGATTGGGTAATAAAAATTTATCAACAAACACACATGACGTTGCCACACTCACGGAGGGGTATAAAACAGCCCAATGAGCTAAGTTGGCAATGGGTGTGAGGCTATTACACACTTACACGTACCCTACGAGAGAGGAGATATTGTTATGAGTAAATAGAATGAATACAAGGGACTTTTGTGCCACCAATCAAGGTACAATGGTTCAATAATAACTAACGAATTAGTTGACAGCTAGTTAATATCGTTGGAAACTAAGACTTAACTTTATTTATTCAACTTTCTTTCTTCCTTCCAGTTTGTTCTTTAACAATACCTTAATTAATTACACACTTACTGTTAATAGCAAGCAACGATATTATTATTTAATCTTCATGTGACTATATATCCAACAAAATTTCTGCCTTCAAATTCCAATTTTGTAACGCCACTTTCAACTTTGACATTTTTCTACCAAAATCATCATATAATTATTCATATACAACATAACTTTGAATCATCACAAGATACAATCATGGTGTTATCTCACTCTTATTATGATTCGAATCCTCATCAGCACAATCCAAAATTGGAAGTTTATGGAACTTATGATCATGAATTGTTTTCTGCAGTCACCACAACTTCTGAAAACTCACCGGCTTCATCGGTCAATTTCCCTGTGTTATCCGATGATTCTGGCCATAGTCGCGATCCTGATATCCAAATACGAATCAAGAATCTACTCATGGCTTATGCAGAAGCCATTGAAATGGAACAACAACAACTTGCTGATGTGATCGCCAAATGTATCACTAAAAAGGAAAACCTGGATGGCTCACCACTCGAACGCATTGCCCTTAACTTGTTCCAACCTGAACAAAATCTAGAAACAACATACCTTTTTCAAGAGTCTTTAGCAAACTTCAATCCAGCATTTAGAGCCTTCTATGACATCTTTCCTTACGCACGGTTTGCTCATTTGACCGCGGGTTCAGCCATCACTGAAGCAGTCCCGGCCCATGTGGATTTGGTTCACATAGTTGAATTTGACATATGTGAAGGAGTTCAATGGCCTCCGGTCATAGAAGCCATAGCAAGAATCAAGAAATCTTTGATTATCACAAGCATCAAACTTGACCAAGATCAAGATTCGCAGTTTGATCAAACAAGGCGGCATCTTTGTAACTTTGCAGCAAGTTTAGGTCTAAATTTGAAGGTACAAGAGATGGGTATGGCACAAATGGTAAAAAAGATGGATAAAAGAAAATCAGGGAGTGAATTTATGGTGTTTAATTGTATGATTGGCCTGCTACATATGGCAAGAACAAGAAGGAGAACTCAAGTTATGGACTTTCTAAAAATAGCAAGAGGGGTTTTAGCAAAAGACCAAGGAGGGATCATAACCTTTGGAGGTGGTTTAGAAGTCGAAAGAACAATAAATGATTTGGATTTTTCAACATTTTTTAACAGGAATTTGGCATACTACGAAGCTTTATACGACTCGATGGAATGGAGGTTGCCTAGCTGTTTCAATGAAGCAAGAATAGCTATGGAGACCCTTTTTGTTGCACCTTTTGTGTCATCAAAATGTTGGTTCGAAAAGTGGGAGGAGCGAAGACGAGAAAAGGTGAATTTTGACATGAATTTCAAAAAGGGTTTTGGTTTAGAAGGAGAAAGAATGAGCATGGAAAGAAGCAGGAATGAAGCCATGGAGATGGTGAAGGAAGGAGAAAGTCCATACATGGTCAGAATTGAAGGAGAGAATGGGAATGAAATGGTGTTGGAATGGAAGGAAACTCCCTTGGTTAGAGTTTGTGTTTGGAAGGTAATGACATAGCTAGTAGGCAAAATCTTTGATAATTAAGCAGATAGAAGTGAAGTTTGTAAAAAGAAACTAGACAAGTACATGATCTTATATAGTTTAGCCCACAACTTTGTTCACCTGCACCCATTCAAGATCCTTCATTTGATTGTGAAATCATGTATATGTACAATAATGTTTAAAGATCCTTCCTTCATGGTAAAATGTTAGTAGATAGGCTGGGCTATAGCCCGATGAATCTTGATGACTTGACCGTCAAATTGTGATGAGTTGAGGTACCTGTTGTGCAAGCAAACTGATTGTTTTCCTCCCTTACTAAGTTAACAGCCCCAAGCCCTCTTGATATTTCCATAATTAATGTTTTCCTTAACTTTTTCAACATCTTTCTCTTTTGTAGGTGAAGAATAAAGACTTCAAAATGAGTGGAAGTGTAAGAAGACACTTTGATAATCTTCATGTAACTAACTAACTAACTAACTGGGGGTTATAATATAAATTTTCTTACATCGGAAAGTTGGTATTTAATTTTTAGAATATGGTAGGCCTCACCGATTCCTACTTAGAAAACACCCTTAGCGTAGGTGAGCTGTATCGAACCAAGATCTTTGCTGTTAATGATGTAACCAAGTTAGATTATAGTGTATTAATGTGCATTAAGAGTGTACTAGTGTCTACTATGCTTAATTCTGATCATGTTGCAATAAATTTAGATTAGCTTAATCTTTGCTTTGATGTTGTGAATAGTGTTAAATAACACATTTGTTAAGATGGTATATATGGGTTTGTTGTTGTTGGTCATGTTAATGATGATATTTGTTGTTATTTGGTCCACTTAATCATGTTGTTTGGGGATAGGTGGTTGTTAATTATTTTTGAGGTCCGCACATTCAATTCGAATATGGAGGGGACAAAAAAATAAAGGAAAGTAGAAACAACAAAGCAAAATATCTAACAAAAATACAATATCTATTTGGGGCAGGGACTCAATTGACAAAAATTAAGAACGTCAAAGACTCATAAGTAGGGGTGTAAACGATGCGTAGCATCTCGAGAGCTACTTGAGATTGGATCGGATCGGATCGGTAAAGAACTCGAACGAGCCGAGCCTTAACGAGCCCGAGCTCAAGCTTGAAGTATGACTCGTTTAGTTATTCAACTCGAGCTCGAGCTTTACATACAAATAACGAGCCCGAGCTCAAGCTTGCGAGTTGAAACCAACTCAAACAAACTTCCGGTTATTTTTCTTGTGTATGCAATTTTATGTCTTTGAACATATTTAATTTTAGCTAATAATATTGGTAAGCTTAGCTTTTTAGCTCGTTTTAAATTGGTCTCAAATAATATCAAATCGAGCCGACCTCAAATTGTTGGGTATCAAATATCTATGGGTTGATATAAAAAAAAATAAAATAAAAATGGGTCCTTGGTTTATTAAGGGTAACCTAGGTCGGTTTGGGGGGGCTGATTGCGCGTTAAGTTTTGTGATACATCATCATCGATCATCTTCAACACGACGCTTTGCTCCGCCCACCGTCGATTGATATCATCTGTAAGTAATCCTATATAAAGGTATGATATCTGCTGCTGCTGCTGCTGCCTTTTTAATTTATCACTATACGCCTTCTAATTATTTATGTGTGTCAATCCTTGCTCTCCTTTTAAAGTGCTAAAATTTGGTGTCTAGGGCTTTTTTCCGTCTTATTGATTTGGATTGATTGCTTGTAATTGAGCATAGACAACGTCAATTGTTGATACTTGACAAGGATTTCTTGATGCTTGCTACCTCTGTAAACATTTTAGGTTCAGAAACCATATTTCATTTGTTGCAACTGAAGAACGAATCATGATTGGATATTCTATATTTCACGTGCTTGTTTGGTCCATCCCATTATTTAGTTCCAAATTAATTTAACAGAATATCAAACCAATAACCAATTCGGTTTTTGGTTCAATCTCTTACTGAAACCGATTAAGTATAACCCATTCAGGGGCTGTTTGGTTCACCTCTTAATGGTTCTATTAAGAGGCTACCTCTGAATCGGTTAAAGGTAGGTGTGTTTGGTTCACCAAAACACAACCTCTTAATGGCTCAGCTACAAGGACATGCTGAATGAAAAATGAGACCCATGTACCCTCTCCTTCCCTAATCAAACGCTTCAACCAACAGCTCAAAACTCAAGTTCCCTTTCTCTTCTCTCTTCTTCCCCTTGCATTGCAGCCACCGGAGCCTCCCACCCCTCACCTCACCGTCTGACCACCTTCCTCCCCTCACGTCACCGTCCCCCACCTTCCAGCACCTCACTCCACCGACCCTCACCCTCCTACCCCCACATTGCAGCCTTCGACATCCCCTCCGACCCCCCACCTGTAAGTTTTAAACAGCCCCTGAAATCTTTGTTTATTTTTTTCGTTGATTGTTCAAGTTAGACTTTATTGTTTATTTTTGTGTTGATTGTTCAAGATCATGTGTTCAAGTTATACGTTATGTTTTTGTTGATTTTTTACTGAAAAAGATAAACGTTCAAGATATATGTTTTTGTTCAAGATGTTAGTTTTTTTTTTTACTGGAAAAGATATATGTTCAAGATATATATTTTTGTTGATTGTTATATGTTATGAAAAAGATATATGTTCAAGATGTATGTTATGTTATGGATTTAGGAACCAAGATATATGTTGATTGGATAACTTGTATGTTATGTTTTATACCTAGTTGTTTTATATATTCGGACGGGTAAAATAGTCATTCAACACAATCATTCAGAGATACAACCAAACAGCATTTACTGGTTCAGCACGTGACAAACAGCCCATCTCTGCTCAAAATCTCAATTCGGTTGACCTGAATAACCCATTATATAGTTTTAGTTTACTTTTAGCCTAAC
This sequence comes from Ambrosia artemisiifolia, assembly GCA_032199755.1. NCBI lineage: Eukaryota > Viridiplantae > Streptophyta > Magnoliopsida > Asterales > Asteraceae > Ambrosia > Ambrosia artemisiifolia. The sequence goes on from CM063521.1 coordinate 63,263,040, forward strand.
TACATCATCTGCCAACTCCCGTTAATTTTATGCCTTATCTATTATTTGAGCCCTATGCCTTTCAAGGCCTAAAACCAATTTGAGGTCGTTCAATCCCTAAAACCGATTTGTTCAAAAGGAAACCCATGAGGTGATCAATCGTTACTCAAGTGGAAACCCTTGATTTTCAGTTCTTCACTGATTTTTGTAAGATTTCACTTTAGTTCTTCACCAATATTGTTTAGGAACACTTCAATCTCATAAGAAAATCTTCTATTGACTTCAGATGAATAAAGTAATTGTAAGATTCATTTGTTGTTTTATTTATTTGGACTTGATTTTTGTCTGCCCCAACAAATAACAAGACCACAGTTTAGACTTTCGAGGGTTAGGGCCTGATATATTGTAAACCTTTGCGACAACAGTTTAGGGATATTTCTTATAATGAAATCTTTTTCTAAAAAACGTTATTCCTTTTCCTGGTTATTAGAGGGGGTTGAATGTTTTGCTTCAGCAATTTTTTTCACTTCAGCTTTAGTACCTGTTTACTGTTCAAAAGAAACATGATAAAAGATCATGATTGTAACTTTGTAATTGACCAAAACAATCTTAATATGGCTTTATTTGGTTGAAAACCAGAAACTGAAACAAAAACCCAAAACCCAAACGGATGAACACCCCTAGATCCTGGATTTAAGTTATAAGTATTATATATGTGCCTAGATCCTAGAAACTGGTATGCATAAAGTATCTGCTTGCTGATATGTAGGCCTGTAAATGAACCTACAAACGAACACGAACAAGAACTTCTGGTCGTTTATGTTCGTTTGTTTACGTTCATTTAGAATATTGACGAAATAACATACACGAACAAGAACAAGAACTTCTGTTCGTTTATGTTAGTTTGTTGACATTCCTAAGCTGGATATCTGTTGATCTATTATGGTCAATATGTTCTTTTTAGGGTTTATAACAATTTCTGTTTTATTGCGATTTAGATGAAAAAGATAGGTAGTGTTAACTTAAAACTATGAAATAAAATGTATGCTCAAACTTCACATTGAGAATAAAGCCCTGTTGAATAGCTTGTTTGGGCAGATTGTCAAAGTCGATTAATTGTAAGTATTATCGCTACATATAATTTAATTTATACGTTAGTTTGTACTATGTAAAAGATATGATAGCTCGTATGATTCACGGTATTCTATAGTTTTTGTTTTTTAAGAAAATAAGTCTTCCTTTGTTTCTTGTGCAAATTTTGAACTTTTTTGCTTTCGATCATGTTGCAGGTTTGTTCACCGAGGCACCATGGATGAAGACCAAGAAATGGAGAGATTTGGGATGGACAATGATTATGAAGATGGTAAATGGATTGGTGGAGAATTTTATTATGGCAAACGCAAAGAAAAACGTCACCAAACCAAAGATGATGTGCTCTATGGTATCTTTGCTGACAGCGATAGTGACTCAGAGGGTGGGTCCCGCAAGAATAAACGAAGGAAAGACTTCTCCAAAAAACAAGACCTAACCAAGCCAATGAATTTTGTATCTAAAGGCGTCGTGATGCCAACTGAAGAAATCAATCAAAACTTGAAAGAAAAAAATGAAAAAGATGATCAAGTCGATGAAGACGATGGTAGCATGCCTGGTTTAGGTTTTGGTGGTGCAGCCCATTCTGGTCTGGGCCTTGGTTTCGGGTCAAAGAATGTCAACAGCGCTAAAGAAGAAGTCAATGAAACCAGTGAAGACTTTCTTCCTACTGCATTTGGTAAACAGTTCAAGGAGCGTGTACTTCAAAGGCGTGAGGAGATGGAGAAAACCAAATTAAACAAGAATTCATCTCGAGCCCGGTCGGAAAAGAGAGAAGCAAAAAGTGATGGAAATATAGGCGGTTTTGAGAATCACACAAAAGGGATTGGGGCAAAATTACTTGAAAAAATGGGGTACAAAGGTGGCGGGCTTGGGAAAAATGCACAGGGTATCGTTGCTCCAATTGAAGCGAAATTGCGTCCCAAAAATATGGGAATGGGGTATAACGAATACAAAGAAGCTGTTAATTTGCCTATATTACAAGAATCTTTAGATCAGAATAAGGGGTTACCTCAGCCTATTTCTGAAAGTCAACCAAAAGAGAAGATGTGGTTGAAGCAAGGTCGGTTAAAGAAGAAGAAGAAAGATTATGTAACTGCAGAGGAATTGCTGGTTAAGAAACAAGAACAGGGGTTAGATGTGGTTCAGAAAGTGTTTGATATGCGAGGCCCACAAGTTCGAGTGCTGACAAATTTAGAGAATTTGAATGCTGAAGAGAAATCACGGGAGAAGGACGTCCCAATGCCCGAACTCCAACATAATGTGAGATTAATTCTTGATTTGGCTGAGCTGGATATTCAAAAAATCGACCGGGATTTGAGAAACGAACGGGAGACAGTTGTCACTTTGCAGAAAGAAAAAGAACAATTAAAAACTGATGCTAGCCGACAAAAAAAACAGCTCGATAGTATGGAAGAGATCGTTAATGTGGTGGAACGATTAGGAAACGAGAGTCAAACGGGTACATTGACTTTAGACTCGCTTGCTAAATCATTCGGGAATTTACAAAAACGGTTTCCTGATGAGTACAAACTCGGTAGCTTATCTACAATCGCATGCTCTTTTGCGTTGCCTTTGTTCTTCAGAGAATTTCAAGGGTGGGACCCACTAACAAACCCGGAAAACCACCTGAATGTCGTATCAGTTTGGAAAGATTTATTACAAGGAGACGAGATATTCGATTCACCATACACTCAGCTTTTTATGGAAGTCGTTTTCCCAGCTGTGAGGATATCGAGCACAAACACGTGGCAAGCGCGGGACCCAGAACCGTTGCTAAAGTTTCTTGATTCTTGGGAGAAATTAATGCCCCATCAGGCTCTTCAAACAATACTTGATAACATAGTTATGCCGAAATTAACAGCTGCTGTCAACTCGTGGGACCCGGTTCGGGAACACATTGCCATACATAAATGGGTTCATCCTTGGCTACCTTTATTAGGGCAAAAACTCGATACCTTTTATCCCACTATAAGAAACCGATTAGAAAGCGTCCTTCATGTTTGGCACCCCAGTGACGTGTCAGCTTACACGATTTTATCACCTTGGAAGCCGGTTTTTGATCCAGTAAGCTGGGAACAAATAATGGTTCGGTTTATTATTCCTAAATTGTTGGCGGTTATGCATGAATTTCAAGTCAACCCAGCTGACCAGAAGCTTGACCAGTTTTATTGGGTTTTGACCTGGGCGAGTGTCATTCCGGTTCATCACATGCTTCATATAATGGATGTGTTTTTCAACAAATGGCAAGAGGTTTTATACCAATGGTTATGCTCAAAACCTGATTTTCAAGAGGTTTATAGTTGGTTCATGGGTTGGAAGAATCTTATCCCGGCTGAGCTGTCATCCAACGAACACATACGGGCCCGCTTGCACGTGGGTCTAGACATGATGAACCAGGCGGCTGAAGGGTTGGCTGTGGTTCAACCGGGTGTGAGAGAAAACATTAGCTACTTGAAGGCACGTGAGCAGAGACAATTTCAGGCAGCGGCTGCACAGGCGGCAAGGGTTGATGACGTGGGTGGTGGTGTTGATTTGAGTTTGAAAGAGGTTATTGAAGTTCATGCACAAGAGAATAATCTGTTGTTTAAGCCGAAACCAGGGAGAATGCAAGACGGACATCAAGTATACGGGTTCGGGAATATTAGCATAATCATAGATTCTCTTAATCAGAAGGTATATGCTCAGACTGAAGATAGATGGTCTCTGGTATCCCTGGAGCAGTTAGTGAAGCTGGAGAAGACTTATGTGATGAGAAGACGCTGAATTTTGCAGATTAGACAAGTAATCATGAAATGTCGTTTGTTGCTTTGTATTGTAGCCTACTTGTTATGGAATTTATGTCGCTCTTTCTTTCAATTTCTTGTTTAATTAATTAGGTGGTGTTTGTTTTTCTCTCAGAAGCACTTCTGACCTCTTTTGTCTGCGCCGCGCAGACGCGGGCAGACGTTTAGGGTGGGCAGACTGTTTGTTTTTCGGAAGACATTTCACTCCAAAAGCTCTTCCTGACCTCTTCTTGGTGCAGACTTGGACCAAAGTCTTCTAAGGTCTTCTCCTCACCCACCACCACCACCACCCACTACCACCACCACCGTCCACCACCACCACCCACCACCGTCCACCGCCACCACTACCACCACCACCCACCACCACCACCACCACCTACCACCGTCCACCCACCACTGTCCACCACCACTACCACCACCACCACCCACCACCACCATCACCCACCACCACCACGGTCCACCACCACCACCACCCACCACCACCACGGTCCACCACCACCACCCACCACGGTCCATCACCACCACCACCGTCCACCACCCACCACCGTCCACCACCACTACCACCACCACCTACCACCATCACCACCACCACCGCCACCCACCTCGGTCCATCACCACCACCACCCACCACCGTCCACCACCCACCACCACCACCACCGTCCACCACCACCACCACTACCACCACCACCACCCACCACCACCACCACCACGGTCCACCACCACCACCTACCACCGTCCACCCACCACCACCCACCACCCACCACCACCCACCACCACCACCACCCACCACCACCACCGTCTACCACCAGACTGCTGTAAAAACTCAGTTTATTTAAATTTAAGTTTATTTCAGCAGCCTTCAGACGTTAACAAACAAACAGTCTTCTTCTTGCAGACTGTAGACCTTTGGTCCACCTCTTCTCCTGCAGATGTCTGCAGATGTGGTCCGCAGACTGCAGACCTTTTCCTGCAGAAAAAACAAACAGCACCTTAGTCTCCATTTTCTTTACCATGAAAGTTCAGATATTTTAAGTGTGCGAGTATGATATAAACTTTATATCATACTAGTTAAATGTGTCATGAACTAAATGGCTTGTAACCATTGTTTTGAAACCCGGACTGGCCGGTTGGATCGGGAACAAGGGGTTGAATCAGTCCGGGTCGAGGTATTCAACCGGCGGTGCATAAGACCGGGGGTTGGACCGGTGAACCGGCGGTCAGACTGCCAGACTGGGAACAGGACCGGTTGAACAGGGTTTTAAAAGGGTTGAACTGGATTTTTTTATATATATATTTTTTAAATTTTATCATATTAATTTTACAACACCATCCAGTCCAGTGAACTGGTAAGGAGACCGGTTCGACGTCCGATCCGGTTTTAAAAACATTGGTTATAACCTAACAATATTAACATATAATAATATAAAGGTGTCCATCCCTATGAGGTTATATTCTAAGCAAGAGTGTAGATTTAAAAGTAGAATCACAGGGTGCGTAAATTAGCCGCATAAAAATAACCGAATCTTATGACACATTATTCCATTTGGTATGGCTAAATTCTTCATCTAATTAAAATATGTTTTTTTTAATTAAGTTGCTTCATTAATTTCACAATTTCAATTTTTTAGCCAGACATAAAATGTTGTTTACTAAAATCACCCAAATGTAACTATCAAATACCGTGCAGCCTAGTCGTAACATGCGGGTTCCTGCCGGTTTATATATATTTCATAACTTTATTATAGTTATGATATTTGTATTATTATCTGCTAACTCAATAACGAGGCCCAACGCAATATAGCTTATAGAAGTAACCCCTAACTAGGCCAGAGGTTTTGTAGAGGTAACCCGTAACCCTTAACATGATTTAGCCCATTAGATAAGAGGCCCATGATGATAGCAATGAGTTCCTATTTAAGATGGGTACCTCTCATAGTCTCATTTAAAGCATGCTGGGCCACAACTATATTTTTTGTGTCTATGAGAATAACAAGTTATTGTACTTCATTTATGGTCGAAGACGATGCTTCTTCAATAGGAATAATCTTCCCATCATCATATACATATTCAATAAAGTTTATTTATTGTTGACAATTTCAATAAAAGAATTAGGTGAGTATGAAAATATGCATCCAGTTGCACCTAACCCTGATATTACCGGCTGTAACCGGTTGCCGGTAACCAGAGGGAGTAGTTGGCCAGGGAGAGTTTGGTAATATGGGGCGATCGATCGACGGCCACGTCTTGCCACGTCAGATACGTGTTGGATACAGTTGTAAATGACGAAAATACCCTCCACCTTCTGCCTCCTATTTTATGCCTCCAAGTCCAAACTCCCACCATTCACCAACCCCATTCAAACTCTCTTCTTCACTTCAGCAATGCAATGATATTGACGACCACATTTCATCGGTGCTGACATACCCATTAACCCCTCGTTTTATCCAAATTTACAGTTTTTGCCACCATGGCCGCCGTCGCTCTCAAATCCGCCGCATTCGGTGCACGATCTTCAAATCTGACGGATACCCATTTCGGTTCGGTCCGTTTTAGGAAACCCCTTTTCGGGTTTCGAGATAATATTGACCGGAAGTGGGGGAATTTGTATGTACAAGGTGGAAGCTTGAAAAACAGAGGAGGAGTTGTAGAGGGTGGGAAAAGAAGACGATGGGGGATCGTCAGATGTACTGCAGAGGGGATAGAGAGGGGAATGCTGGGAACGAGAGGGCATGAGGGTAATTTTACTATGCCTGAGAGGTTAAAGGTGGTGACTTTGATGGCTTGTGTCATGTGTTTGTGTAATGCCGATAGAGTTGTTATGTCTGTGGCTATTGTTCCTCTTGCTGCTAAACATGGGTGGAGCAGCTCTTTTTTGGGGATTGTGCAGGTAATATTTAATAAAAGGATTACTGATTATGTTTGAATTTGCATAATTTGATGTGTTTTTGTGCTTAATTTGTTGTTTATTTCATGGTTTATGCTCCAAGTGTTAGGCTTTAGGGTTTAGCTTGTTTTATGTTTATAAATTTGGGGTGTTTGCCTTTATCTCAATAAGAAAGAATTAGGATCTGCCCACAAATTTGAACTTATTTGACACTTTGACCGTCGCCAATGCAACGCCTGTGAGGGCGCTAAGTTTGTCGCCACCTAGGGGAGAGGGATGGGTGAAAGATCTTCCGGAAAGCGGGCGGTGGCGGGCAGGTTTTATTAGAGGGGAGGAGAAAGGGCATCCTGCTGTTGAAGATGGAGGGGCAGCCAACGTGGAGTCAGGGAGACCGCCCGTGAAGTTGGTAGCATTGGCGATGGTTTTTTAGTAAAAATATTGGCAATATGTTTGTTGAATTGTATGGTAAATTTTATGATGCATGTTTATTGAGTTTTTCAAGCCTTTGGTGAAGACTAAGATTCAATCTTTTGTGGTTGGTGGAGTTTAAAAGGAAGGTTGGTTGCACCCACCTGAGGAATATTACAAGATTTGAAAGATATGGGTCCAATCATCATACTAAATATATCAAATGTAAAAGTCAGATTGCTAGTCAACTGAGTAAGATAAATTTTGAGACTCAAATTATGAGGATCTTTTAAACTAATGTTAATTACCTAATCCCATCAATAATTTGAGTAAAAATGATATCTGATTAATTCAAACCATAAGTTTTTATAATAGTATGAATTTTAAAATATCATTAGCAGCCATGTCTTTGTAAAAATAGAATTGGACTTTGAAATTAAGTTTTGATGACATCACCAATACTTTATACAAGTATACTTTTCAAGGACCCATAGTGCCTCTTTATTCTTTACCTACCCTTTTACAATTTGTTCTATATAGAAATGTGGAAAAGTCAAGTATTATTTCATTATTTTATCATATCAACAAATACAATTCTACATTTTTTAGTAAGAACACCCAAATATAAAATACTAGAGTTTTGGCCAAAATTTGTGTAACAGAAATAAAATGCATACTTGGGTGGCCTGTAGAATCATTTCTATACATGACTCATGAGTGGCCTTAATGAAAAAAAAAAAGAATAATTGAGTGGCATCCACATACCTTATCCCTATAAAGGATATGAAACTTCTAGTCTTTACACAAGCCTTAGATTAGTAATCTATAGTGCTTTCTATGAAGGAGGTAATAAAGAATTAGGGATGGAACAATAATGAAAACCCAAAAACATCGTTAGTTATAGTAAATTTTGTTGCAAGTTTACTTCATGTTTAGGGCTACAAGCATCCAAAGCTAACATTTATGTACTTTTTTTTTTATGAATAGTCGTCTTTTTTATGGGGATACATTTTTTCATCTGTCATTGGTGGAGCGTTGGTGGATAAATATGGCGGGAAGCGAGTGATAGCTTGGGGTGTATTCTTGTGGTCTTTAGCAACACTTATTACTCCATGGGCAGCAAATCATTCAACACTGGCCCTTTTAGTTGTGCGAGCGTTCTTTGGGCTTGCTGAAGGTGTTGCTATGCCTTCAATGAACATCATTTTATCGAGGTGAATATTATAGCTTAGTACTTTTATATCCCCATATGATCACATACTAAGTGTTTAAGTGGAGCTTTATTTTTGTCTTTTACATTTTGATTTTGCTCCTTCTAAGCACGGTAATTATGAATGTCAGATACTAAATGAATATTAGCTTTAGTTTTTCCAAAAACGTTTTCTTGTTAGTTTATAAATGTCACTATCCAAGAAAGTTATGTTTTAATAAACAAAGAAATATATTAGTTCTAAGGATGGTAGGCCAGTGGCTGATTTAAAATATTGTGACACGTTTTTAATTGACTTTTTATAATATTGTTACTCTAATTATATAAAAAAAAAAATCGAAATAAACAGTTAGACTTAGTTGAAATTCACCCAAATTACTTTTGTTGGATCATTTTATTTAAAATAATTGGTTATTATTGATAATAAAATAGTTTTTTTAATCCTATTTGACACTCTTTGTTTATTGAGAAGTAACAAAAAAAACTGGTTAAATGGTGTTTTGGCTCGATCCAGATCTGCCCATTTTGGGTACTTACAGCTAGTTAGTTACTTTGTATGCTTGCCAGCTTCCTCAAATGTTGCCCTTTCTATTTATATTTCGTACTTGCACAAGTAAATAATTACTTTTGAAGCTAAAAGTTGTGCATATATCTCTGTTTTAGGTGGTTTCCATGTAACGAGCGAGCTACAGCCGTTGGTTTATCTATGGGTGGATTTCACCTTGGGAATGTTGTGGGATTGGTTCTAGCACCTATAATGATGTCATCAATGGGGCTTTCGGGCCCATTCTTTCTTTTCTCATCTCTCGGGCTTCTATGGCTAACAACATGGACAGCTCGGGTTACAAATGACCCACAAGATAGTAGTTCAATAAGCAGCTCTGAATTGAGATTAATTCAAGAAGGGAAGTCAAATGCTCCTCCTCCAAACAAGGGAGAACTCCCTCCATTACGCCTATTGTTATCTAAAATGCCCACCTGGGCAATTATTTTTGCTAACATTACTAACAATTGGGTGAGTTCCATTATTATTTTCACGGGCCAATTTCTTATATATTACTCCAAATGTTCCACATTTCATAATATCATATTTATCTTTCAAATACCAAAAGCATCGTATCTATCTGTTATATAGTAAATAAAATACAATCATCTAGTTATAACAGGGTGTTCCACTGAATAAACGAAGAGAACATTATGCACTGGATAATATCATATTTTTATTGTTTTGAAAGGATGATGATGATCATCATCATACTCGGTTAATCCCACCTATAGCAAGGCTAAGGTAGGGTAAGATGTAGACAGCCTTACCTCTACCCTAAGAATAGAGAGGCTGCTTCCAGTGAGACCCCCGGCTCGATGTGGTGTGGTATCAAGCCTTGGACATAAGGCACAGAACACTTAGCAATCAGGACAAACCAGATCAGTGCATGTACCCCTTTGTCTTTTGGCTATCAACGCCACCACATGATGCATGATTAATCGTCCATCATTTTTAACGTTATTTTCACAAAATTAATAAAATAACGTTAAAACTAGTGCAACTTTATTTTTGCCCCCCGAGGGCCACACATATATACATTATATGCGCACACCGTAAGTGGGGCGTAGAAAGGATGAAAATGATATTATGAAATTTAGAAGAATATATATAAAAATCCTGTTTTGATTTGGTTCTGTTATTATTGTTGCTTCAAGTGTTTATGATGTATTTAAATATTTGCAGGGATACTTTGTTCTCCTCTCGTGGATGCCTGTTTATTTTAAAACCGTGAGTATTGATTCCTTTCTATTCTTGAGCTACACTTCATAATGTATAATGCCTGATAGAGGTTGCAAAATAAGCAGGTCAAACAGACGTGTTTGGTAATGGGTCAAGACATGTCTATATGTCTACTAGATATACACATGCATCCCGTATAAGCTTTTGCAGTATAAAAGATATAAAAAAATCCAGTTTTGAATACTACATCATTCAAACTTGGTTATTAATCTGTGACTTTTTATTTCTAACTTGTCTTTATTTCTTTGTGATAAATAGGTGTTTAATGTTAACTTAAAGCAAGCAGCTTGGTTTAGTGCACTCCCATGGGGAACAATGGCTTTCTCAGGGTATGTTGCAGGTGCTGCTTCTGATTATTTACTAAAAGCAGGATACTCATTGACTTTTGCCAGAAAAGCCATGCAGGTAACTTCTATTTATATCACTAATTTTATTCTCTTTTTTTTTTTTTTGGGACCAGAAAAACGCATCCAAGAGAGTGAAACGAGCAGATTGTTTATGTTCATAGAAACAGTTTGTGTGTATTTTTATCTGATTAGCTGATAAAAATATACAATACTGTTGTTGTAAGGGTGAAATAAAATTACTTGAGAGATTTATGCTCCAATTTTACAACATTGTCTTCGTTTTCCTTTAAAAATGCCTATTTTAATATTTAGGTTATTTTATCGGATAAGTTCTTAAATATCAATTATTTGTCACGCCTAAAATAATAAGGATTTATCATACGCTCATAATATCTGATTATTGTTATCATCTAATTGGATTGAATCATGGTGAATTTGACAGTCAATTGGTTTCATTGGGCCTGGATTGGCTTTGCTTTGCTTAAATTATGCCAAGTCACCAGTGGTTGCATCTGTGTTCCTCACAGTGGCACTCAGCTTGAGCTCTTTCAGTCAAGCTGGTTTCTTGTTAAATATGCAAGTAAGATTAGATTAATCTGCCATTCCTATTCTTTTATTTTTAGTATTATTTATTTATCTATTATTTTATTTGTTCTAGTTTGGTCCTCAAACACAAACTTATTTATTCCTTTTCCGCTTCTTTTATTAGGATATTGCACCGCAGTATGCAGGATTTCTCCATGGTATGTATTTTCAAAGTATTATATCGTATGCGTGTTTGTGTAACCATTCCTTTTCCGCTTCCACATACCCTTTTTTTTTTCTTTCAAATAAACAGGAATTTCAAACTCTGCTGGGACATTGGCTGCAATAATCAGCACAATTGGGACAGGCTACTTTGTGCAGTGGCTGGGATCATTTCAAGCTTTCTTAACCGTTACAGCAGGCCTGTATTTCGTCACAGCTATATTTTGGAACCTTTTTGCAACCGGTGAACGGGTCTTTTAGATTATTATACTAATACTAGAAAAAGTAAAGAACAAAATGAATCCAAAACATGTTACAGAAACTATATTTATTGATAGGGAGGTCAAGTTTAGTGATTCTTTTGTGTATAATGTATACAATGTATTATTAAGATCAAGGCTGGAGCCTTTAATACTATAGGAACTTGGAAAGAATATTTATTTGATTTTTGTATTATTTTGTGAAATAATTCTGAGATTTATAAATGGGAAATTACACATTTGGTATTTGGTCCTCACTGTTTCAAACATAACACATTCGATCCTGGTAGTTAAGATTTATGCTATTTGTTATGAAACAACCAAAATTCCTTTGCATCATCACCGTCCTCAAACACAACACTAAAGGAACTGGATCAACAAACCCCACTCTTTTAACATCAGATAATCAAACCACCACAATTTCTAACAAATTGACAAGGATTGCCCACCTCAATTGCACTAAACATTAATGTTAATAAGCTATGGTCACTAATAATTGATAAACAACATTCCCAAGTGGATTAAGAAATTGAAACACCTCAACAAAGTAAGCAACAGATTCTAAAACCGAATAGAGGTGAAAGTATTGATGGCCCCTTGGTTTTAAAAAGCGCTTGGACCTCCCGTGCATTATGATCCCAAAACTTTAAAGATGTTATGGAGGGTTTAAAAGTCATCGGTGCTGGAACGCTACAATTGCTTGCGCAACGCGCGCGTATCAGGCATGCGTGGCATTCTTCGCTAAAAATTACTAAAATATCATTTATAGATAATTTTGAACCTGTTCAACTTTTAAACACTAATATATAAGATATTCTCATCATCTACGGCCAAGTTTTCAATTGATAGAGTAAATTGTTTGAATACTCAAACCTATTGATCTATCAATGGTCAAATTTGTTTAATCATATTTGAAAAACTCAAACCCATTGCAAACGGTGGTCTAATTAGTTCAAATATTGGTCAACTGCGTAAGGCACCAAATCAAACCTGCATCACACATCAAATCGCATCACATACACATCATGGAATTGCATCACCTCAATTACAACGAGGATGCGATCCCATCACCCAATCATGTGCATCGCATATCATGCGATCCTAACCATTATAAAACCGAGGGTGGGGCATACAGTTCAGTGATGACCAAACTAGCAAAATATCAATGACCCAAACAGGGATTTCTTTTATTTCATTTCCTTGTTGCAACCAAGCCCACAAAATCAACCATAGATCTGAATGATTCCGAAGATTATGGGATCACATCCTTCGTGACGTCGTTGCAGAGAAAAGACAGAGAGAGAGAGATAGTAAGGGGGCGACATGAGATGGGTGGCTGATCGGAGACGTGAAGGAAGATAGGGGATGTTAGTTGTTTATTAAACTTTATTAATTTATTTTGTTTTCTTAATATCAAAGGTATTATGGTAATCTTGTAAAAAATTAACAAAGTTTCAACACCAAGTTAGCATCAAAGTGGTGACCGAAGATGCAACTCTCCTGCTGCCTATGGGAGAAAATCCATAAAAAAAGATACACTACTTGGTCAAATTAATAAAATAAACATGTTTGTTTATCCAAACATTAAAATTTGATTATTGCAAACATCAAATCCAATACAACCCTGAAGTACATTAGCCAACTTAAAAAAGAAGAGAAAGTATGATGCTATTTATAACAATGTTCCCTATTAATTTGTTGAGAAATTAAAACAACAGAAATAAATTTGACCTCTAAAGTCAAAGTCAACCTCAAAATCGAAAAGCTTCCTTGATCAAACTTACATCATGCATAAATTGGTTCCTTGATCAAACTTCCATTAGATCCAACCGAAAGTTCGGCAAGTTCTGCCTGCAATTGTTCATACTTCTCTTTTACTGCTGCCGAACTCATTATGTCAGCAACATCTTGCTTAATTTGCTGCTGCAAACCCTCAATCTTCTCCTTTGATTCCTTACTAGCGACATTTTTGTCTTTTACAATCTCCAATTTCAATATCTCAATTCTCTTCTTCAAATCCGGGGTTGATTCGATAACATCTTCAATTATCTGATTAATTTCTGCATTAAGTTCATCAACCTTGGCCTTAATCATCGACCTTGAAGTTTGATCAACTTTTGAAGTAACATGAACACCCGAAGATTCAAGCGCATTAACGAATTCAGATTCAACTTGTTCTTTAACTTGTAGAACTTTCTCTTTAAGTTCTTGATCAAGTTCTTCAATGGTAGACACCCCAGATTTTTCGATTTCAGCCTTCAAATTCTGAATGTTCTGCTTCAAGGTTGGCTTTTCCAAAACCTCTTTGAACTTCTCATTAACTTTAGCCTTTAAAGGAAGGGTCTTTTTGTAATTTTCAGCAAACATTTTAGCTTCGGTAATTTCCTTTAACAAGCTTAGCTTATACTTCAGCCTTCCATAGTTGGGAGCCGTTGCTAAATTCTCATTAAACTCGTTCTTTAACTTTTCAAGATTCTCGATTTGACCAGAGGTCAACTGTTCGTTCTCGGCTTTTGAAAATTCTTCACGCAATTTACTTAGTTTTTCTTCAATCCCCAAAGCTTTGGCTGCCTCGGAAAATTCATAGTTAATCTCTCTTTGCAGCTTTTCAATCAGCCCGTTTTGATCCATGTTTATTGAAGATGTTTCTTTTGCTTTCAAAATTTGCTCTTTTAATTTGTTAACTTCACCCTGCAACACTTTGTCTGAAACAAGTCCGGGTCGTGGTTCTTCTTTTCTTTTCATGTTTACTTTCCTTTCCGGGTCAACAGGTAGTCCCTCTTGAAACCCACCAATCTTGCGAAATTTGAGCATTCTATGTCTTAGTAAGTCTTCTGTCCCCATCTTTTCGAGCTCCTGTATAATTGGAACATATATGTAAGCATAAATAGAGCGTAAAAGGCCTTTAAATTATTACAGAACCGAGTTCAAATACTCACGTCCATTGATTCGAGAATGGTCTTTTTTATTTGCAGTGAGGTCCAGTGTGGATCAGCATGCGCACCGCCAAGTGGTTCCTGAAATTATGGTTAAAAAGGTTGCTCTCAGGCTCATAAAGATTAGAGGTGGGGAATTCAGTCCAGACGGGTAATTTTTGTATGGTCAAAACAGGTCAGGTCAGGTGGGTTGTCTTGAAACACTTGTTGCATATTACAGTACATAAATAGTCTGTGCTAAATACAATTACAGAACAATAATTTCGATATAAGTATAATTTTTTAAATGCAGTGATTATGTCTGTTGTATGCAACTATGCATTAACAAATAACAATACATTCTAGGTGACATTCACCCATTCTTTTTAGGCTATTTTTTTTATTTAACCATTTGACCCATTAGAGACAAAACACAGCCTAAATCTACCGGTTCATAAGTATATGAGATTTTTTATTTTAAGCATTTGAACTAGATTGTTAGTAGTATACATTTAAGAAAAAAAAAACATAGCATATATTTAAATATAATTTAAATTTTTTCTTAAACTCAAAAGTCAACATTCCCAATTATTAACTAAGTCGTAAAATATCGGGTTTTCTATGTGTTGTGTTCAGAAATCTTCTTGCATAGAAACCCTAAAGGTACCGTTAATCCTTCTTATTATATATTTTTGGGTTCGGGTAACATACCAATATTTTAGGATGACTAATAATTCACACAACTGAACCAAATTCAATAAGCATGTGTGCATAAAAATTAAAGAATCTTACAGGGATGATCCCATCAGCAATTTGTAGCTTGCAAAGCTCGTTAGCTGTGATCTTGAGCTTCTCAGCTGCCTATAAATGAGGCAAAAAAAACAATATAAATTTTGAACATTTGATGATATACACAAATAAAGACAAATGAGAACTGTTTCACCACCTTTGGAGAGGCCTTGGCAGTCTTCCACAGAATTGCTGCACATGCTTCTGGACTGTACCATTGAAGAAAAAAAATTCAGGGAAAAATAACAGAAATATAATCAAGTTATGAGAAGAAACAACACGATTATCTATGCAAAAGCTTCCTACTTCAAGAAATATTAGCTTGAGTTTGAAGGTCAAGGATAGATGGGAAGAAAAAACTATAATTAGAAGCATTGCTAAAAGAACCGTCCAATTTTTCATAGAATATTAATATTAAGGATCATTCCATTTACATCATTCTCAATTTCTCACTCGTAGGATTTTGACCTTTATGTAAAATAGGTGGACCAATTAGACGTTTTGGACGTATGTGGTCTCCAAAATGACTCTACAATTTACAAGGAAGAATAAGGATAAGACTCATAATAACTTCAACATCAAACAAAGCTCTGCATTTTTATAAAAAGTTAGAAACTTCACCTGGCAACATAGAAAACAGCATTTTCAAGCATTAGCAATTTATTAGCACAACCAATGGCTAAAGCACCACCAGAGCCACCTTCACCCATCACAATTGAAACAATCGGTACCTTAAGACCAAACATAGTCCTCAAATTGTGGGCAATGGCTTCACCCTGCATACGAATAAATTAAGGTTTTTAACGATAACAATGATAATACATTAATAAGAATAATAAAAGCAATAATCTTTACATGTGATTCCTACATACTTGGCCTAATTCTTCTGATTTAAGGTCAGCAAATGCCCCTGGGGTGTCGATAAATGTGACAATAGGGAACCCATGGTGGTCTGCGTAGTACATCATTCTAAGAGCCTTACGGTACCTATAACAAAACATAGTATTAGCATTTAAGGTCATCACATTCACATATATAATTTTGAGAGGCGTGTACATTTTGAAACAGATTATGTGATATTGACTAATCATAATTAGATAACCATTTGTCATATAACGTGTTGCAGGGGATAGTGTGCGGATGCCATCAACTGATACTAAACACGCTAAATGATTTCACAAGCAAAAATAAACAATATCTTACCCATGTGGTGTAGGCATTCCAAAGTTCCGTTGGATATTCTCTTTGGTATTTCTACCCTTTTGATGACCCATAAACATGAACCGCCTGCCATCTATTGTTCCAATACCAGTCACTATTGCAGGATCATCATATCCAGCTCGGTCACCATGAAGCTCAACAAACTGTAAAATTCATACAAAAAGTCGTATTTTGTGTTTAATTCTGTCAAGTACAACTTTTAGAAGTTTTAACATTATTCATTAAAAACCTTGCCTTATCAGTAATGTTGAAGACATGATCAAGAAAAGTTGGTCTGTTTGGGTGTCGTGCAATATTAACTCGTTGTATTGGAGTCAAATGTGTATAGAGATCTTTAAGAGCCTGCAAAAATAACGGTAAAAATAAATGATAGATTGACAAGTTGGAAAAAATAATATATGAATTAGAAGAAAGCCAGGTGATGGAAAAGGGCTTCATGTCTGGAGATGGGTATGTAATATGAGAATATGTATATGATATTTTAGGGTGTATATAACCGGATTTGTGTTTTGAAAGTGATTATGTGATTTTGAATAATCATAATCACTTGTAATTGAAAGGGATGTAGGAAATATTGATTGAAGGTGCTTTTACTGTTTGACTCGCAATAATTAAATAATCATCAGATGTTTAATTGAATGTTTGACTTTGCAAAATTCTGATTATTTAAAAACACTACATAAAATGACCAAAAGTATACATTCTTGTAACATATCACCCAAAATTGATCAATAAATCAGTCAATCAGATAACTAGAAGCAGAATATGTTTTATCCAAACAATATAAACTAACAAGTCGCAAATAATTGATAACCAGTATTTAAAAAAAATGTAATTTGACCTGCTGATATTTGTTCTCTAAAGAGATTATTTGATCACTGAAATCCAGACCAGTTTCATTAGCCATCTTTTGCACCTGCGAGCATCAAAGACAAGAAGTTTAAAGCATCTTCCACTTGAAAGTAATTAGTATTTAAAAATGTTTACATCAATGATTTTCTTCTGTAGATCCATAAGGGGTTTCTCAAATTCCAAAGTAACGGGCTTTGGTTTTTCCTTCAAAGGCTTAAACGGGGAAAGATGACTAAGAACTCCACCCTTCACATTTGGATCCGGATCCTGAGGCCATGGGTACTCATGTTTTTTCACTTTTCTTACTTTTGCAACTATATTTAAGCTGCCCTTTCTCCCGTGAGGCACATGCCCTCTGCTGCCTAATGGTTTTAGTGGTACGCCGCCATTCATGGAGGTTCGAAGAAGATCAGAAGGTGAAGTTGCAGAAGATAAACTCCCAGAAAAAGTAACGGGAGGCTGAGACACCGAAGCCATATCTAGATTCAAAACAATAGCAATTCAAAATCTTTAACCAAAAATAATAATAATGAATATCAGCATTTCACCCACCAAATCCCAGATTAATAATAAGTAAAACAGATTATGAAAGTCAGTAGAAATTTGCTAAAAAACACAACCAACGACATGAAATTCAAAATACAAAAGAGGCAAATGATTTGTTGACAACTAAAAAACGAAAAGCATAATATAATCATGTGCATGCTATACCCATATGTTAACACAAACATCTGAAACTCAATTTAAAATAATAGACTAGTCCATTTAGAATGATCAATAAAAGTAATTAAAGAAAAGAAAAGCCTAAATTTGTGGATATGTTAATTGTGTAAGAAGAAATGAAAGAGCATGGACATACATACATACATACATACATACATACATAAGCATTATTATTATTATTATTATTATTATTATGTTATGGTAGCAACCAACCAACCAAAAGAGGTAGCTTGATTAGGTAATAAATGAAATCTAAAGCATCAAGAGTTGAAATTTAAAAACACAATGTACTAAACCCAGATGAGAGGAGTACCTGCAATCGAAAAGATCTGAAATTGGAGACTTTGGGAGATGGGATTTTATGATCCAAGAGAGGTGGGGGGGAAGCATAGACAAGATCGTCACTGGGTTTAGTTTTGTTTTTGGGTGTTTATGTTCGATATTTCTTATGCCATTTCAGCCAGCTACCATCCGTTTGTTTCGCAGCTCCGTGTCCGGTACCTAGAGATGTACAAACCGGTTTTTTTTTCTCAAACCGGTCCGGTTTTTAACCCGAACCGGTTTTTGGTGTTGAAGGTGATACCGGTTTTTTTCTAAACCGGTTTTGAGGATCCAAAACCCCCGTTTTCCAAACCGATTAGGACCGGTTTACAAACCGATTTTTTTTTTGCCAAACCGATCATCCAAAATCCAAATATATTGCCTAAATCGGTTTTTTCCTCAAAAACCGTTTTTTTTCCCAAACCGGTTTGTTCCTAAAACCGGTTTTCAACCCGGTTCTAATCTCCAAAACCTATAACCTATACAGAACCGGTGACTTGGGTCGGTTTGGGACCGGTTTTTGTCTAACCGGTTTTCCGGTTTTTTTCAGGTTCGGTTTTCAAAACCGGTTTTTTTTGTACACGTCTACCGGTACCCCAATACCAGTACGGTAACATCACCGTCACCAGTATTGATAGCAGTCCTATGATCCGTTTTCTGGTTCTATCTAACGTGCTGGTAACCGTATATTTTTATTTTTAAAATAATATAATTCAATTTTTTAGTGGTATTGGATTTTAATAATCCAAAGTTTGGGTCATTGGTCGATAATAATCCAAACTTCAACGTTGGCCCAGGATAATCCCAAGTGGACATGTGGGTGTCAAAAATGAACCTCCGTTAAGTTTTCACTAACCCGGTTAGTGTGATGCTAACGTGGCTGTTGATGTGGCACGCTGATGTGTACACCATTGATGACGTGGCAGTTGACTTGCTTTTTTTTAATTCCATGTCAACTAATCGGGCCCATTCATTACAAATCATAAACTAACACAACAACAACAATCATCATCTTCATCTATCTATACCCATATCATCTTCATCTATCTCTCTGTCCTCGACCGTCGTCATCATCATCATCGACCATCATCAACCATCATCACCATCAACGACCATCATCGACCCACATCATTGAAACCATCATCATCATCATCGACCATCATCACCATCTATACCCTCGATGTCCAGGAGAGAAAGGAGTAGGAGGGGATTGGATTTGTTGATTGGAGAAGAGGTTAGGGTTCGCTGCCCTTTTCAGAATAGGAGGTTAGGATTTGTTGATTGGATTTGTTATTGAGGTTAGGGTTCGGGGCCCTTCTTTAATAAAGAAGAAGAAGAGAGGGGGGTTGTAAAAGATGGTATGTTAAGGTTAATCGATTGGTAGCTGATTTGGATGGAAACCCTAAGTTGTTGGTGTCTGAACCGTCAGTTTTTATCACATTTTTGTTATTGTTTTTTTTTTAATTTAAACCGTGTGTTTAAAAGATAATAAAAATAAATTAAAACAAAATTAAATAAAAAACATAAACATAATTCATTAATATTAAAAATTAATAAAAATACATTAAAACATTAAAAAAAATAAAGCTTAAAGTTGGCGCATGAATTGCCACGCCTGGACATGCTCAAATGTGTCGCGGTAACGACCCGCATAGGTCGCCTGGGGTCATCTCCACAGCCAACTCCGGCACAATGCCCGGGTAATGGCTCATGGTGCGCTTGTAGCGTGTCGTCCACCGACCACACTTGTTGTTTAGATCGTCTATTTTCTTTGCAGACTCTCGATTGTGCAGTCGCTTTGGCCGACTTGTTGGTTGAAGTCGCTCAAAACACGGTCTGAGAACCATGTGTTGTCCCTGCAACCTGAGCCTTAGCGAAGTTGGCGTTGTAAGGATGGGTCGTTTTGTGCATCTTTGACGCACACAACCAGAGTCATTTCTTCATTTTCGGTCCAACCGGTCATTTTGAAGGGTGTGGGTGTTGCAGATGTTGTGTTGAAGTGTGTTTTCACCACCGTCGTATGGTGGTTTATATAGTAAAAAATCCAACCGTATTGCATGCAAAATTGAAGTTTTCTTATATATTACTCCAAATGTTCCACATTTCATAATATCATATTTATCTTTCAAATACTAAAAGCATCATATCGATCTGTTATATAGTAAATAAAATACAATCGTATGGTTATAACAAGGTGTTCCACTGAATAGACGAAGAGAACATTATGCACTGGATAATATCATATTTTTATTGTTTTGAAAGGATGAGAATGATATTATGAAATTTAGAAGAATATATAGTAAAAAATCCAACCGTATTGCATGCAAAATTGAAGTTTTCTGACGGTTAGATGAGACCGATTTTAATGAAAATAAATATTTTTGACCGTATTGGGTGGAACGGTTTATGGAAATTAATTATGTGTTGACCGTTAGGTGGTAAATTATAAAAACTGTGTGAATTTAAAAAAATGTTTAGGTTTGTATTTAAATGAAAAAAAAAAATCGGTTGAGTGTTGCCTCAAAAAAAGTGTTTCAGTGACGTGATGTGACAGTGCAAGATTGGTTAAAATCAGTTAAGTGAAAAAAAAAGCTACACGCGCCCCTTCCCCGCCTCACAAATGTGTGGTAACCATGTCTTCTAACTAGGGATGAACATATTGTATCGAATACCGAACCAATACCGATCTCGAGCTGATCCCGTACCGATCCAGTACCGAATTGAGGGTGTTCGGTATCGGTACTCACATTTGGAGGTTTTCGGTTACGGTATTTTCGGTATCGATACCAGATTGGTATAGTATCGTATTTTAAGGTAAAATACCGATACCATACCAGTACTGAACCGATACCATACCGTACCGTATGTTTTTGGTATTGGATTTTGGGAGTTTTCGGGATCGGTATCGGTTAGTACCGATACCGTCCCGAGCTCATCCCTACTTCTAACCGGGGATCCTTTACATCTACAAATGGATTTCAGATTTTAGTTTTTTAGAAGAAAATTAGATTTTAATAATTTCAACTTTCACATCCTGACAAGCATCAATGTCAACTATAAAACTGTATTGTGACAGCCCTAACTTTTAACCTATTTTTGCTCAGCGAGCCCATACTAACTAAAATTTAAACCAGTTAGTTTTTGTTGACGAGGATTGCTTATATGGCAAACAAAGTCAAAATTTTACTAACGTAGATTTCTTATGGGGCAAAAAAATCAAAGTTTTAATGACATACACTGCTTATGTAGTGGTTCACATCAACAAGAACTTACTGAGTTAATTTTTAGTTAGTATGGGATCCTTCAGAGAAATAGATTGAAAGTTGAGATTGTCACAAAACATTTATTTAAGACTGTTGTCGGGCAATATATCAAAGTTAGTAGTATTAAAATCCATTTCTTCTTCTTTTTTTTTTTTAAATAAAGAGCAATCGCTAGCTTTGAACTAAGCTAAATTTTGGCTTAGACAAGATCAGTACTAGCAGGTCTAATCCAACCTTGCATCAAAGGGCAACCACTTGATGAAAGGCTATCCTATGGTGGCACCGATGGGAATCATATTGCTAGATAAAAAAAAACGTGTTAACTGAGTTTTTACCATTGTATCTTATGTTCGTCCATTGTGTTTTCAGTATACACATATATGTTATAAACACATTCATTGGGCATTTTAGTCTTCACATTATTTAACTTTGTCCGTTCTATTTTTAGTATGATTTCCATTGTGTTTTACGCAATTGACTTTTGTGTTTCTGATCTACATTGTGTTTTAGTCTCTTGTTCATTGTTTTTTAGTTTGATGCTCATTGTGTTTTACGTTATGTTTTACGCAACTACGTTTTTTATTTTATTTTTTCTCAAAAGCATAACAATAGCAACTCATATTAAAGATAAAAAGACGTTCAATGTTATGGTGTAATTTTATTTTTTAAAAGATGATGTATAAAATAGTTACAGACGTTAAAAAGGGGGTAGCATGTGACTTGCATGTGATAAGCCTGTGCACATTCGTGTTTTTCTCTTAGACAAAACTACCCTTCCCACTTGTTTATTTCTTGAACACATGCCATTCTCCGATGGCTTCCTACATTTCTCATTTTTTTAACCTTTATAGGATAACTCAACTATTTCATTGTAATCCCTTAAATTAAATATATCATAAGTTCGTAACTAGAGATCACAAACCCTAACAATTATACTCTACTATCTCAAATATAAACAATTCGTAATTTAGGTAATCCGAACTAAATGCTAATATGCTACAAAGAAGATAATGCATATCGTATGACTTGATAAGCCTCATTTGACTATAGCATTTGGATTGTATTATCAACAGACAAAAGTTGTGTTTCTAACTCTTATTTTCGTCTGATATTTCCATCCCTGTACACAAAATCAGTGGAGTATAAGACGACATTATGACAACTCAACCCATGTATGGTCATAGCATATATATCCATATCTATCAATGGAAACCCGAATTTAAAGCCAACAAACGTACTTTTATTTTAGTTTGTGCATTACAACTTACCTAGAAGAACAAAGGAAGCTGAAGTATGACTCTGAAGGTCCATGGTATACGGTTATCAGCAAGAAGACGAAGAGAAAGGAAGCCAAGTTTCAATCCCGTGAAGAGTGGCTGCGAAGTTGTGTTACGTTTTTCGTGTCCAACCTTCCTGGTGACTGTAGTGGGAATCGTCTCTGGAAAGCTTTTGAACATGTTAACAACCTTGAAGACGCTTTTGTTCCGCGTAAGACAGATGGCGGTGGAAATAGATTTGGTTTCATTAGATTCTCAGGGGTGAAAGACATTGAAGCCTGGTTATTGAAGCTTAGAGGGGTCAAAATTGATGGGGCTGTAGTGGAGGTGAATGTTGCAAGGTTCCAAAGGGATGGCTCGAAGACGATGATTCCAACTCCTGGAAATAGCAACTCGGTCTTCTCGCGCCTTGGTGCAAACACTGACGTGGAATACAATAACCCTAACCCAGTTATTAAGCCCTTGGGCACGGCCTGGAAGGCTGCTCCTTCGCATAACATTCAAGCAGGGGGTATGGGTAGGGATGGCAATCAAACCCGAACCCGATGGGTAAACCCGAAACCCGACACATTTGGGACGGGTTTGGGTCGGGTAATCGGGTATGGGTCCGGGTATGGGATTAGTTTTTATTTTTTTCGCGGGTTTGGGACGGGTTTGGGAGTTGATGATATACCCATTTACCCGACCCGATTACCCGATAAAGTATACCCATTTACCCGATTATATACCGAATATAATTTCTAATATATCTTTTTAAATATGTATGCATAATATATCTAATTGTCCATCTACATTATCATCTTGTGCTAAAATTACCAAAAAGTTAGTGTATACTATTTGTTATCTATGTCTTTGATTATTTTTATATGATTTAAGTATTTTATATTTATACATTGTAATCATTTACATATATATTTAATAATGGTAAATGTAATTGGTTAATAGTTACCTAATAGATGTCAGTCGGGTTTTTGGTCGGATATACCCAATGAGTAAGTTTTAAAAATTAATGGGTTTACCCGAAACCCGCGGGTATACCCGATACCCGATGGGTAATTACCCGACACAAACCCGACGGGTTTTGGGCCGGGTTTGGGACAAGCATACCTAATCGGGTATGGGGTTGGGATTACCTAAACCCGTCCCAAACCCGACCCATTGCCATCCCTAGGTATGGGACCTGGTCACCATGGGTCTGAATTAGTCGTTGATTTGCCCCCCCCCCCCCCTTATTTCGAAGCCTTTCAATACTTGGGCCTGTAAGTCCCTTATTGGCGATGTTAAGGATGTGGAACTGTTGGATAAACTCACGGAGTTGCTATATGTGGAGGAATTAATAGGGGCTGAATTTAGATATCTGGGTGGTATGATGGTTATGCTGTCATTTCAGCATGCAAAAGACGCTGAATGGTTCCTCACGAAAATGTATAATCTTTGGTCTAAGTGGTTCTCAAGACTTTATGTTTGGGAAGGCTTACCACCGGTTTTCCAAAGACTGGCATGGATTAAGGTGGTAGGAGTCCCAATCAATCTTTGGGATCGCCATGTGTTTAATCGAATAGGGGAACGCTGCGGGAGACTGGTGGGTAGGTCTACGGCTGACCTTGCTAACGGTAATCTGAGTGAAGATAAAATGGCGATCATTGTCAATTCCGGTGACAAGATAAACAGACAGGTGACGTTATCTTGGAAAGAGCAAGTGTTCTCAGTTTGGGTGCATGAGATAGACGTTAATTGGGCCCCTGCTTTTCTTCAAGCTGGGAAGGATGAGGAAAGTTTGCTTTCGTCTCCGATGTGTCAGCGGTCGGAGTCCGGCGATACTGTGGGTGATGGTAGTCAGGTGGGAGTCGAAGAGGCGGATTCGGGTCGGACTCAGGAACCTTTTTTGAATAACGAGAAAGTTTGCTTGAGCAACGGCACGCGTAAGGAAAAGGCGGCGGAGGTGGGTTCTCCTAGGTGTCAGGAGGATATCGAGGAAGAGTTGATTGATGTGCCCTACACTACTTGTCTAGAAACTGCCGAGGTGGGGCCAGGCGTGGATATGAATATTAATCACCGTAATAATGTGGATCAGGAGGATTCTTGTGTGGGCCTTGAGTTCATTACGATTAGGCCCAAAAATAAAACCCTTTCCAGGTTTGGTTCTGAAGCCCAAACCAGCATCACCAATCCATTTGACTTAAACCAAGACCCTGATCCATTTGGATTGGATGAGGTAATTCGGCAAATTAATCCAGGGGGGATCTTGGCTCATGGGGACTCTAATGCTGTGAACAGAGTGGAAAATGGAGATGATGAGAACCTCAGGAACTCGGTGAATTCGACGGTGGGGGAGGAGGAGATTATTCACGAGTCACGGGAGTTTGCTCGTGAGGTCGACGCCACTCTGGCATACGGAGAAAGGCTAGGGATTGGTCTTGCTGGGCTTGAGAACCAAGTGAAGAAGATGGTAAAGGGGGATATGGCGAGTAACGGTACCTCATGAATTTTTTGTCTCTCAATATTAGAGGGGTTAGTGACCCGGAAAAACAGTCCTGGGTCCGGAAGATTAAACGAAAGGTTAGTTTTTCTTTTCTCGCCATCCAGGAGTCTCATCAACCGGTGGTTTCTGAATGGTTGGTCAACAAATTCTGGGATCGGACGGCTTTCAAGTTTGATTTTGTGGGGGCTCAGGGCCATTCGGGGGGTATCATCTCTGTTTGGGACCCTAATGTTCTTTCGGTGGATAGTGTGGTGAAACATCAGAATTTCTTGCTAGTCACCGGGTCTATGACAGGTTTTGATAATAAAATGAATATTATTAATGTGTATGGTCCGAGAGATCAGGGGGACCGTAGAAGACTTTGGGGGGATATCATTAATGTGATGGGCCATGGTTCGGGTTTATGGGTTGTCTTGGGGGACTTTAACGAGGTGCGCAGCCGCGAGGAGAGGCTCAACTCCAGATTTGATGCGAATGCTGCCAATGAATTCAATGCCTTCATTGATAGTATGGGGTTATTAGAGTATAACATGATTGGGGGTAGCTTCACGTACATTTCGGACAACGGGGATAAGCTAAGCAAGTTGGATCGGATTCTTATTTGTCATGATTTTATGAGTCTATGGCCCGAGGCGGTGCTGGAGGTGCTTCCGTCTGGTTACTCTGACCACCGGCCGGTGTCTCTTTCTTGTGACAGGGTGGACTTCGGGCCAATCCCATTTAAGATGTTCAACTCGTGGGTGGGCAAGACGGAGATGAAAAATATTGTGCTTAAACATGTCCTCTTGGGAGTCGGATATGGGAATGGTTTTAAAGACTTCGCTACGTTGTTAAAGAGGATCAAAAAGGATGTCAAGTTGTGGAGAGAACAAGTGAAGAAAGAAGAGGAGTTGGAGATGAATGCCTGTTTGAAAGTGATTGGCATTTTGGAAAGCAAAGCCGAGGAGGGTGTCTTATCATCCATTCAGAAGCAGCTTCGCGTCGCTCTCAAGCTCAAAGTGAGAAGATTGGAGGGGGACAAAGCGAAAGATCTTAGACAGAAAGCTAGACTCAATTGGGTCAAACTTGGAGATGAAAACTCGGGATTTTTCCATAGATAGGTTAAGATCAATTTGGCTAGGCGGAGGCTGAATGGGTTGCTTGTTAATGGCTCGTGGACGAAGGATCCGACTGCTATTAAAGACGAGATCTGGAGAAAATTTCGTAAACACTTTTCAGAGCCGATCAGGAGAAGACCCTCCTTCACTAATTACGGTTTGCCGTCCTTGTCCGTTCAGAATGCCCAGGCCCTTATTCAACCTTTTTCGGATGGTGAAGTGCTCAATGCTATTCGGGATTGCGATGGTGATAAGGCCCCGGGTCCCGATGGTTTTTCGTTCAAGTTTATTAAAATCTATTAGGCCGAGTTGAAGGTTTTTATTATGAAAATGATGGGCGATTTTCACTCTACAGGCCTATATGCAGAGGGATGTAACTCGTCTTTCATTGCTCTCATTCAGAAGAATCAGAATCCGGTGGAGATTGGGGACTATAGGCCTATTTCTTTGATTGGGGCAGCCTACAAGATAGTGGCTAAAGTGCTCGCCAACCGGTTAAAAACGGTCATGAACTCGCTCATCTCTCCAACTCAAGCGGCTTTTGTTGGTGACCGCAATATCCTCGACAATCCGCTCATAATCAGTGAACTAATCTCTTGGAAGAAGAAAAAGAAGGAAAAAATGATGATATTTAAAGTCGACTTCCAAAAGGCGTATGACTCCCTTAATTGGAAGTTTCTCTTTAAGACTTTGAATCTCATGGGTTTCCCGGAGCTATGGGTGACGTGGATTAGAAATTGTTTATTGACCGGGAGGAGTTCGGTGCTAGTCAATGGGACGCCCACAAAAGAATTTGCTTTGAAGCGGGGTTTGCGACAAGGAGACCCAATGTCCCCCTTTCTATTTATTTTGGCGATGGAAGTCTTTGTTATGCTCATAAACAGGGCTGTGAATCTCGGCTTGTTTAAAGGTATCAATACTCCCAATGGCGGACCTTGTATTTCCCATCTGTGTTACGCGGATGACGTCCTTTTTGTCGGGGAATGGAGTGAAGATAATATTAAAAGTGTGAGCCGTTTCCTACGCTGCTTTCAGCTTGTTTCGGGCCTGGCAGTTAATAACCACAAGTGCTCTATTTTTGGCATTGGTGTTGATGTAACTGAAGTCACCAACATGGCTCGCATCTTGAATTGCAAAGTGGGATCTCTTCCGTTTACCTATTTGGGTATCCCCATTGGAGCTAACATGAATCGTATTGCTCAATGGAAACCGGTGATTGACAAAATGAGCTCGAGATTGTCCTCTTGGCGAGCAAAATTATTGTCATTTGCGGGCCGTATAACTTTGGCGAAATCCGTTTTGGGAAGCCTTCCCTCCTATTTTCTATCTATTTTCAAAGCCCCCAAAGCTGTCATTCATAAGCTTGAAAGGTTGAGGAGAGATTTTATTTGGGGTAAAGGCGAATCGAGAAGTAAAATCCGTTGGGTTCGATGGGAGACGATGGTAAAAGCAAAAGCTTTGGGTGGGTATGGGATCGGAGCTATTCGTGATTTCAACCTCGCTATGCTTGCGAAATGGTGGTGGAGAGCGAAAGATAACCCTTCCCAACTATGGATTTCGGTGGTGGCCTCGATTCATAAGACGGTGCAAGATCGGGGTTTTATCCCTATTAACAACTCCATTGCTGGAACCTGGAAAAACATCGCCTCTATGGGATCTGAATTTATGAAGATGGGTATTGATTTGGGCAATAAGTTAAAGGTAGTCGTCGGTGATGGAACTTCGGTCCGGTTTTGGAAAGACAAATGGGCAGGGAATTATGTTCTAAAGAACACGTTTTCGGATCTGTTTCGGCTCGCGAGGGACAAAAATGGTACCGTTGCTGATCATATTTTTTACCGGGGGGAACATGTCTTTTGGGGTTGGGCTTGGCTTCATAATCCGTCTACGTTTCAAGAGTGGTCTCGTGTTGGTGATCTCATGAGGCTTCTGCACAGTGTTACTCTCAAGGATGGAAAGGACTGTTGGGCTTGGGAGAATAACGCAGGTGTGGGTTATTCCGTCAAGGAGGTTCGGCTGGACATAGAAAGAATTCGGACCGGGGATAATGTGGAGCCGCAGTTTTATTGGAATTCTTGGGCGTTGCCGAAAGCGAACTATTTGTTATGGAGGGCGATATACGGGAAAGTTGCCTCGAGAATGGCCTTATTTGCTCGCGGTGTTATGGTCCCGAGTATTATGTGTCCGAGATGTGGTATAGCGGAGGAGGATTCAAATCATGTGTTTGTAAATTGCCTCTTTGCGAGATGTATTTGGTGGAACATTTTCAGATGGATTAAAGTGGCGTGGCCTTTGGATGTCAGCTCCATGTCCGGTTTGATGGATGTTCTTCGTAACGAACCAGGAAGCAAGCGATGGAAACGGCTTGTCAATATGGTGTTTATGGCTACTACGTGGCAGATTTGGCTCGCTAGAAACAAGGCGGTTTTCGACAGTTGCTTTGTTCCGGTTCGATTGTCCGTGGACAGGATCAAAGACGAGGCTTTTGTGTGGATTCGGCAAAAGGCGAAGCTGCAGGAAATAACTTGGGATGACTGATCGCAGTTCAATGTTTCTGCTTTAGTCTAGTCGTTTGCTTGTTCAGCCCGTTTTGCCATTTTGTGCTGTAGACAGCGGGGTTGTTTTCTTTGTTTCTGTTTCTTTTGTTTTGTTTGACAGCATCTTGCTGTATTCTATATATATATATACTAGCCGATTACCCCGGGAAGGTCCCGGGGTTGAAAAATTTAATATAATTTAATAAAAAATGATAAAAAAAAAATACTCAAATCACGAAAAGAGTAAATAACTTAAACATAATCAATCTTATTTAAAAAACATTTATTTAAAAAGTTAAAAAAATAAAAAGCATAAACCATATTAAACGCCAATGACCTCCAGCCCAGCTGGGGAGAGGTGGGAGGGTTTACCTCTTAAGAGGGTTCCCGCCCGGGCTTGGTCTTGAGTTCGAATCCTGCACACCACGAAAAAATTCCCTGTAACGGTTTGAGATAACTTCAAAGTGGACACCGGTGCGTGGGTAGAGATTCGAACTCGAGTCGAGGGGTTGTCTGTCGATTGGGTTTACCGCTGAAGCACACCTTCCAAAAAAAAAAAAAATAAACCATATTAAACATAATAAAGTATTAAAAGGATAACCTTCAACATATAATCATCTTCACGTAAATTAAAATATGTTACAATTTGATTAATGAATAACCTGAACACTTTGTGTTTTTTCTGTATGAATATAACCCCACAAAAAACAGTCGTTTTTTTTTTCGTTTTTATATAGCACTATGGTACTCGTTGGAAAGATAATAAAACACTCGTTAATTTGGTGTAATTTTTTTATTTAAAAAATCTCGAATATAAAAGATATTTATGTTTAAAAATTATGGGAGGAAGATAAGAGAGAAAAATTTAAATTTGTTTTTAAATTTTTTTTTCCTAAAATAACTCAATTTAATTTTAGTAATTGAGAATTAAGAGATAGAGAGATAAATTTAGAAAAATACTCAAAAACACCAAAAACACTCAATTATTAAGCCACGTGGCACTCTCAATGGGCATATATGCTTTCTTTTATATATATACTAGCTGATTATCCCGGGAGGGTCCCGGGGTTGATAAATCTAATTTTACGTGATAACCTATTACAAATTGCTCAAGTTAACTAACCACAAAATCTTCCAATCATTGCATGTTCATAGTATTCTAATCAGTAATAACTCATATTCCCCACAAAATCTAATTTTACGTGATAACATGAACACTTTGTGTGTTTTTTTCCTGTATGAACGAAACCCCACAAAAAATAGTCGATTTTTTCTCCGTTTTTTATATAGCACTATGGTACTCGTTGGAAAGATAATAAAACGCTCGTTAATTTGGTGTAATTTTTTTCTTTAAAAAATCCCGTATAATAAAAGATATAAACGTTTAAAAGTTATGGGAGGAAATATGAGAGAGAAAATTTTAAATTTATTTTTAAATTCTTTTTTCCTAAAATAACTCAATTTAATTAAAAAGGAAACAATTTAAAAACACCAAAAACTCTCCATTATGATGCCACGTGACACAAGGTTGAGGCCTCCATTGCACGCCACGTCAGCAAAAGTCTTTTCTTTTATATATATACTAGCAAATTACCCCGGGAAGGTCCCGGGGTTGAAAATTTTAATATGACTTAATAAAAAATAATAAAAGAAGAAAACTCAAATCACGAAAAGAGTAAATAACTTAAACATAATCAATCTTAGTTAAAAAATTTCACTATGTGATAACGTATTGCAAATGACTCAAGTTAACTAACCACAAAATCTCTCAATCACTGCATGTCCCTAACCTAAAACCATCAGTAATCATCTAAATAATCACTTATGTAAGCTGCAACAATTCAAAAACTCATCAATCTCTAATGACTCTTATAATTCTTAACCTAATCAACTAAACAATCACTTAGGTTGGAAGTTGTAACCATTAAAAACGTATAACATCTATGTACCAAGTCTCACAATATTAATACATGTATCAATTCTCTTAACAAATTAAACTAAACTGATACAGTGGAACTTACATAACCACCAATACCTCTATCAAATCTGTTAAGAGTAAACTTAAGTGACATAAATTAAGCTTAACTGAATGTAAGTAAACTCAACTTAAAGTAACTAATGAAACATGTAACTCAATTCAGCTTTAAGTACCTAATGAAACATAAATCTATTATACTATACAACTCAACTGACATTGAAACAGACCTATGAGTAATAGATGTAAATAATCTTCCAATACATGTATCAATTCTCTTAACAAATTAAACTAAACTGATATAAATTAAACTTAACTCAACCTAACAAAACTCACCTCTCTAAAAAATAAAAAAGAACAATAATCAAAGAACAAAACTCACCATATCCTGCACACTCTAGATAGAGAAAGAGAGATCAGTCTTTTAAGATAAACACATAAGTTTGGTCGTCTGATACCCGACTTGATACCCTTGTAGTATTCATCGACATCTTGAACATACTTTGTTGCTTTCACCTCACCTGCATCAATTCATGAACATAAAAAAATAATGGCATCGTATTATAAACAATCGCAAAGGTGTGAATACTTCATGAAAAGAGGACCAAGAGATAATATTATTTATATTAGTAATTTCTACATCTACTTACTCTCATGGTGGGAAGCCAATTCCTTCGCATTAATTGCAGAAGTGATAATAAGAAAAACTGCGAACACAAGAAGGAATCTCTTAGAAAGCATTATCGTTCGTAGCTGCAACTGCTGTTTGTTTGTTTACCCCTGTACCAAATGGGGTTTAGGGTTTTCAGTGTCTTTGTAAGCTTTTATTATGAAGAACCTTGAAGAAAGGTGAGGTGATGTTTATGGGATACGATTAAAGAGAGAATGAGAGGGAGAGGTGGGGAGTAAAGGAAGGATTAGGGTTGAAGGGAAGAAATACGGGAATAGGGTTGGGAATAGGGTTTGAGTTGGTTTTTATTATTAAAATTGTATAAAACCAAAATAATTGAAAAACACCAAAACCTTTCAATTACAATGCCACGTGGCAATTTTAAGAGGGCCTTGAATCAACCTATGGACGCCACGTCAGCAAAATAGCTTTGTTTTATATATATATATAGATATATATGGAAGCTTCGCCGTTAAAAAAAAAACTTACCTAAAATGGTTCGCCTATACATCTTTATAGCTAATTTTGTTTTTCTCGAAAAAAAGAAAAGAAAAAGAAAATAAAAAAAAAACACAATAAGTTAAAATTTTAGAATATATCCAAATTACACTAGTAAACATAAGGCTAAACTGGACAGTGGACATTTTCCCAAGTATTCAACTGTAAATATAAACCAATTAAGACAAGACAGGAACTAATCTACAGATCATTTTCGGGCCCAGTACGGGAGCTTTAAAGCTTAAGCCTATTTAATCCGGTTAGGGCCTAGACCATACAACATTGTCTTATCACTTATGGTTCTTTTTTACTCTCGTTACCTAGGGACTGATACCAATAACGAACACACTAATACTTTTTTTTTAACGATCAACTAAAGTATTGTCGGGTACTCTGTACGCGGCCCCCAATGGCCGAAAGGGGCCCCAGACGGCCTCTAGTCCGTACGGACAGAGCATTCGGCCCACCCGTCTCCTGATCCAGGGAAAACCCGGGCCGCATACCCGCCCGAAGGCACGACGGTAGTGAACCGGTAAAACCTGGAGGGATCAGGAGTCGAACCCATGACCACAAGGATCAAGTGTCTCTCCATCACTTCCCAACACCTATCCCACCACAAGGGTGGGGGTTAATATCCATCAAATTGAGACTTATGGGGATCGAACCCTTGTCTCAAGAATGAGAACAAAGGCCTCCTACCACTGGGCCACAATTGATGGATACGAACACACTAATACTGAATTTGAAAATGTGGATAGCGAATTTCTAGACATGGTACCAGGTACGTATGGTACCAAAATTCATTACAAAATGCTCACATTGTATAGTATTGATTTGATACCGAAAATAGCAATAATTTTTTTTTGAAAAAGTAGTTGACGAATACCGTACCGAATTTATCAGTATAGTATCAATACGACATCAGTATTTGGTACTAAGTGCTCATCCCTATCATTATCCTTATTGATTACAAACAATGAATTTTTAAACGACTATAACTTTCTCAATACGTTAATATTTTGTAAAAAAAAACTAACTAAAATACGATTTTTAAACGACCATTAATTTTTCATACGTTAATACATTGTAAAAAAATTACACCATAAAAATGAGTACTTAAATTTCAATATGTTATTTCTATAGCTTTTTTTAGCAATAATTGAATCGTTAATCGAAAGCAAATCGAAAATAGACGAAACCTAATCAAAATCAACAAAAAAACTAAATTAATTGAAAACCGATTAACCGAAATCAAATTAATCAAAAATCGGTTATCGGTTTTTTACCTTATACGTACTCATACTTAATTCGTTACATACATTGATACTACTAGGCTAAAAACTAATTTCTACCTCATGTTAAGTAACATCTTTTCATCACACATTTATACTACTAGGCTAAAAAGTGCCCCTTAGTGAGCAAAGTTGAATATATTTTAGTTTCAAGTTACTAGCAGTTAGTAAACAACCAACGAGTCCCAAATCAATTGGTTGGGATGAGGCACTCCTGTAATCTTTTAATGTGAAGATCATGGGTTCGAGTCTCAATTGGTGTAATTTGCTCAAAGTGGGCTAGTTATTTTAACACAGTGGGTCTTCGAGTGGTGAGTTTCTCCTGGAATGATGGGCGGGTGGGTCATCAGTGCTATTTGTGTTCGTAGGGCGTGGGTAGCTCTTTGCCAATAAGTTTACCTTTATGGCCGAGCTTGTATAGTATTTTTTTTGTTGCTAAAAAAAGTACACGATTTTCAATGAAACGGCAAGTAAAAAAAACTTTGATACATTTAAGACAATAATTTTCTTATGGTACATCTATTATACAACTTTAAATGTTAACCATTTTAATTTTTTAGTTTTATTTAATATAGTTCTTATAAAAATTTTAAACCATTTCTTACGGTACATATATTATACAACTTTAAATGTTAACTATTTTAATTTTTTTAGTTTTATTTAATATAGTTCTTATACAAATTTTAAACCATGTAACACTTTTAAATAATGTATGTGTTTTCATGATGATTTTGATTAATTAATACCAATAATTAGTGAATAAGATGTTTACTAAAGAGGAAATTCTCACCCTCCTCCTTTGACTATGATTACCTTTTAATTTTAGACATCCTCTTGTTTTAAATGTAAACAATAAGTTACTACATTTCTTAGTTTTTAAGACGTAAGGTTTTCCTTCAATGGAGCGTTTTAGCCAGTTTTGAGTTTACGTGACAGAAAATAGAGGAGATGGACACCAATGCAAGGAGAGATAAGAGCGAGACTAGCCGTTTTATGGGATAAATCCCTCAAACAGGTTATTGATTTGAGAGCAAAGAGGGTGGAGGGGAAAGGAATGATCAAGGGTTCGAGCTTGTTCATCAGAAAAGAGAGGCTGGGGACAGTCCGACATGATGACGGGGAAAAATCCAATTGCTCGTGACAACTGAATTTATACTTTACTAGGTTAGAGTCCCGGGTGTACACCCGGAAGATCCACAAGTAAAATGAAAAACCATATAAGATGTCATTACATGCCAGGTTATAACATATATACACCTATATGTTCGATAGTAGTACTTAATATGTTAGAAATGTGGTACATAGGTAATAAAAGGGGTTGAGAATAAATTAAAATGCTAATAGGTAGAGGGTTACCCAACATTTGGAACATGTGCTGAGAAGCGAGGAATTTTAGTCTTACCAAGCCTTTTGAATTCTTTTATTCAGCCAGCCAAGAGATCTGCAAGTATGCAGCCATTGTAAATTCCACTTATTCTTGATTTAGAAACACTATTTGATAAATACAAGCATTTTGATAACCTAAATGTCATGACATGATGCATTCATGTGTATAGAAAAATACAAGCATTTTGATAAAACTAAAATTTAACCAGGGGACATTAGTTCTAATAAATTTATCCACCAATCACAAACTTACCAATTTGATAATGACTTCATCATTAAAGCAGGAAACTTGAAAACTTAACATATATATTTGATAAACCCATAAACCTCTAATTCTCACTTTCATATATTACTTCCTATGGATTTAAGATCTCATCCCATCGCTTTAATCCTTTTGAGGTTCAAGACATCACCAAACTTATTTCTTCTAAACAAAAAATAACCCATAACGGGTCAAACATTTTAACGTGCAATCAGAAATCAGTTCAACTATAACGAATTCAACAATTAAAATGTTCAATATAGAATAAAAACTGAAATGTACCTTTGTTAGAGAAGGACATTCATACTTGGATTATCAGCCAATACAATAAAATAAAAACCTATATATAGCTACATGGATTAGGAAGATTGATATCAAACTGAGAGGCTTAGAATAGGAGAAACTCACAAAAGAATAGCAGCAAGGATGAGGAGAATAGTAGCAAGTACCAAATACTTTTCCAATCTACGATAGTTGCTGAGAATAAGAACATCTATGAACTCAGTTTCACCATTAATAAGATGCTCGTTGTTGAATATGTTTTCATATTTGTAAGCTACCCTGAAAAGACCACAGAAACAAAGAAATAATACTGAATAACATCAACATTATATTATTCAAATATAAAATCGTTGCTATAACAACCAACATAAAGCGTCATTACCTTTAGTCATTAATATATTAACAACTTTCACAGAGGGACTGCATTATCTAGGTCAACCATCAACGAAGTTTTTATCTGGAATAAATCTATCAATTATACATAATATTCCTGCATGTAATAAGAAATCAGAATAGCGTTATAGTAAGACAACATTCATTATCAAAAGTTTAACATAGACACGCCATTGATCTATAAATTTTCTGACTCATAACACGACTTCAAATTTTCTCTTATAACTCTTGTTTTCAGAGTAGCATCAATATATTGGGATAAGATTATATATTCTGACTCATAATAAAACTATAAATTTTCACTTACCAACATGAGAAGGAAGGACTGTAATATGAGGATGTGAATTATACCAAGCAATCACTCTTGTGGTTCTTCCAGTTTCAGCCGTCATTTTGTATTATAGGGTTAATTAAACAAATACAAGCATATCATGTTCTTAATATCTCCCACTCCACCCACCACGCACAAACATACATATATAGTTTACAGAAAAAACATATACGGATATAATGCACACAAAGAGTCCGCATCGCATTCATCCAAAATTTGTTAAAATGTTAAAAGAGAGTAGTATGAATGTAGAAGGGAGTGTAAAAGAGTCAAAGAAACTGAAGTTTCTAGTACCAATAACTATAAGTAACTTTTTTTATATAGAGGATATCTCAGCCTGAACTGATGCAGCTGTCAGCTGCTCAGGGTTCGTCTCAACACGGTCTTTCTGCCTATCGGACCTCGGTTCTGGCAATGCTCCCAAATTAAAGCGGTCACACTGTTCTTTGAATGCTGAAATTGCAATATTTTCACATAAGAAACTAACTACACATCGTCCCAGAAAGTAAGCAATTCAATTCACATATTGATCATCTGATAATACAACTTCCTTACACAAATTCCTTTAAGTGGAGAACATACTCACATCAGGTTGATCATTAAAAATATATATAATTCATCTTCCTAATCATACACACACCACATAATCATACTCTAGCAAAAAACATACACAAGAATCCTCAATCAAATCCAATATCAATCACAAAAGTTCAATTGAATGTACATTTAATGACTATAAGCAACATAATATCGATCAGTGACCATAATACCTAACACGAGATGATCAAAAACACATAATACATTTAACACATATAAAACACACGAAAGTGAAACAAAACTATAAACGACATATTTATAAAAACTTTTAAAAACCGCAAAAAACAAAAACTAATTTTAGATTCTTCATCGGTTTATTCAAAACAATCGCAGTCGCCATAACCCACTGCAAAACCGGCCGTGACCTAACAAAAATAAACGGCGTACCGATCGAGCTAGTCCAGCCAGAAATTAAAAACCCATAATATAGTAACTCAATTAGCGTTGATGGAATAGTGTATATAAAATCTTTAGCTTTGTTCTCAAAGATCGCCCAAATCACATAAGATATTATTAGCCAGGTAAAGTCTCAAGATTAACTAATACACACATGATGTGAAACAGTTAACAATATATAGAGACAATCTGGATTAGACATCGAACAAAAACAAACATCGAACACAGACAATCATCAAATAGAGACAATCATAAAAGTCGCGAAACCATTGTTAATTTTCAGTATAATTAGCGAAACCACATACCTGATAAATGGCGGTCTGACGGTCTCACGGCCAATCGTCGTCTAAGACCGTAGAGAAGCCGAATCCGACCATCATCGATGCTCTTTGATGTTACATGGATAAGGACCTTTGAATTTTAAGTAAAATGCAGTCTTTAACAGCCTGAAATCATGAGGAATAATTAGATTTTAAAGAAAATAAATACACCCCAGATGCAAGGTTTGAAACAGAAAATGGTGATTCATAATCTGATGAAACGGGCAAAAATAAATGTTTAAACTTGACTGAGTTGGCATACCTAATCGGTTAGCTCACGAAGTGTAGCATCCATCCAATGTAGGAGTATATTTGGACTTCATCTTTAGGCTCCTTGCCTCTGACTGCGAAGTCTGCCTGGCTGTGATGACCCCAACCTAAAGAAAAATAACGCTGATTACTCGATTGCTTTTTAAACAACAAAAAACAAAAAGGTTAAATTATTATTGCAGATAAAATTATAATCACAATGCAAGTAGCAATAAGTTCAATAATATATGCAAATCTATATGTATTGTAATAGGAGATTGACTATCTTTCGAATTTTAGTATTCAATTTCAATGTCCATATCTTGCATGTTGGTCAGCCCTTGTTCTTTTCAAATTCAAATAACGAAAGCTCTAATAAAACTACAAAAATATTCCAAGAAATCCATGTACGATTATCATCAAAATAATAAAAAAAATACATAACTACAACAGAAACATAAGCATTACCAACAAAACCAAATAACATTTTTTCTTTACTTGTATGTTTCTTTGGAATAATACCAGCTACAATTACCACGACACCAGATTATATGATCAGTATAAATGCAAGTCAAGCTAAAATCACCTAAAACATTAACAGCATATGCAGAATTTCATCAGTTAAGATACACCTGAAACGCCCATTGAGATCCCGATATCGGCTGTGGCTAAACCTGGTGCATCATTCAGCCCAGTCCAGAATTTCATCAGTTAACATACACTGCAAATATAATCACACTAACAAAAGTCACAATTCCTTCCTAGTTCATTTCCCTTTCAACAATAAACCATTTATGTTGCTGCAGAAATTGGATCATCTTAAATCAGAAAAGCTAACAAAAACCCAATTTGCCTAAAAGAATAGCCATCCATGTTTTATATCAACTGAAAACCAAAAAGACTTATATCGGTACCATAACAAACAACACCAATTTCGACCGAATGCCACCGTAACATGATCAACGAATGATAGGTCTACTCAAGTAGCAATCAAGGACTCTTGAAATGTATTGCAATTTTTATGGTATTAGTGCTACGATCATTATAAACCTAAAAAACAATTCAAAGAGGCACTTTTTAAGGTAATTCGCTTACTGTGGCAGTGGCATATGTGGGTCTAGAACGTCAGTGTGTATAAAACCATGTTCTGAAGCATGCTCTATTGCCTATAGAAATAGATATACAAGGAACAATAAGTAATTTGCTAGGAAAAAAACACGGTGATAAACAAATGAAGTGACAATGGTAACATGAACAGTGCACTCATCTTTTATTATGTTCCATTAGCCTATAAAAACTTACATCTCGATTAAATGAAAACTGAGAGTACCCAGGCAATTTTTTATATAAAAACTAAAAATATGCAAACATAACACAGTAACAGTAATACATTGAAGTCATTAGAACAAATTAAGAAAAGTTAATCAACTCAAACCCTAAAAACAAAGCCACGCTGAGAATGAAATAACAAATATGAAACATAGAAAACCTAATCTTTTGAAGGCTAGGGTTTAACCTTGATAAAGTTAGTGGTGGTGAAGCATGGAAAACCCAAAATCAAGGTTAGCCTTCAAATTCAAAATCAACAGATGTGGTAGAAATAAAAAAACAAACTTTATTAATAATCAACATCCATAATAACTTCACCCAAAATCAACGAAGAAGATATGGAATCGGTACCTTGCGTCCTTGGAGAAAAACGATCGGAATAGAAACATAACCGCCAACTCTTGGATTTCTCATATTGATCATCTATCGATTGAGACTTCCTTAAAGTTTTCAATAGATTAGCCTCGTCGGATCAGAATCAAGACGAGGAACAAAAGTCTCTCCAGCGGCGCTTTGGGGAAACAAAAAAAAGAATAAAGGGGTTTTATATGGTAGGTATAGAATGTTAGATGGGTCAAGTTAGGAGCCCCATATTTGAGTTGGAGCATAGGTGGACACTCTAGAAAGGCTCCATTCAACCCAAGTAACCTCAATTATTATATAGATAGACTAGCTGATTACCCCGGGAAGGTCCCGGGGTTCGAAAAATTTAATATGACTTAATAAAAAATGATAAAAGAAGAAAACTCAAATCACGAAAAGAGTAAATAACTTAAACATAATCAATCTTAGTTAAAAATTTCACTACGTGATAACCTAATTGCAAATAGCTTAGGTTAACTAACCACAAAATCTCTCAATCACTGCATTCCCTAACCTAAAACCTAATCAGTAATCATCTAAACAATCACTTATGTAAGCTGCAACTATTCAAAAACTCTAATGACTCCTATAATTCTTAACCTAATCAATTAACGATCACTTAAGTTGGAAGTTGTAATTATTAAAAAAACTTATCACATCTATGTACCAAGTCTCACAATACTAATATTGATATCTAACCTAAAAGAATGTATACTCTAATATTAACACATATCATAAATGCTAAAAAAATGCATTGCTCTAATATCAATATTCAATACATAACCTTAAACAATGTATAACTCTATATTAATACATGTCATAAAGGCTAAAAAAATACATAAATATCAATATTCAATACTTAACCTAAAAGAGTCTATAAATCCAATGCTAACACCATAATCCTAGTATTGTGTTAGTTAACAGTAACCATAAACGGAATGGAGAGAAGTTATGGGACTTACCACCATAATCAGGTCCTAATCGGAATTATAAACAAAATCAAGATCCCATAACTACTGTAACCGCCACTGTATGAAGAATATGGTAGTCCGCAAATGCATTACCAACAACTTGAGCACTCGGAAGAACAACAGCAGGACTTGCCGCCTGCGATGCTATCTGTACAATACATTCGACATTTGGATTTAAATAATATTTCTATAGAAGCATGTATAATAACAGTATTAAACAATGAACACTAACATATTCAACCTCATAAATAAAATATCACATACATTTTAAAAAAAACACACAAACAACCACATACATCTAAAATCATATCCAGACCTATGCTTACACGGTCGCACACTCTTATTCTTCTTCCGTTACCGTTACTGTAAGTTGTTACGTGTCCGAAATTACGTTAAATATAATACAAAATTTAGATTATTATAACTAATAATAAATATTATTAAAGATTATTAAACAATAATTACTAAAATAATTAATTAATATATATACATGTCGTACATACACATTTGCCAAAGAAGTTTGGCTGCACATAACTCCTACTATACAAAATACTATCAAATATTATAATAAAATATCAAGAAAGAGGACATCATTTGAGTACATGCATCAGCCCTTTTCTCAGCTTTCATCCTACGCACATACATACATGATACATATGGACATTCATGAAGAAGCTTATAACATGCACACACTCAACCCCTATTTTTAGACCACCTGTCCACTACTCATCAACACAAGATTATTCATCCTCATCCTTACCTCATGAGTACATTCATGCATCTAAGCCATTCCCTCTGCTTATACCTTACGCAAGCTTTCATACACTCACACCTATACATCTTCATCCAAACACCTGTATTTCTTCACATTACTATATTATATAAAACTACAACATGCTTCACAAATCTCTGTACATCATCTTTATAATGCATACACATATATTATGTAATCTATCGTAAGAGAGAGTAAGAAAGAGACAAGAGAGAAGGAAAGGAGATAACCAGCACCGGTCTTTCTCTGGCTCCGTTCGTCTTCTCCGGTGATCCTTCCACGACACCCGACAAACCTTTATTCCGATAACCACCTGGGTCGTTACAGTTACCGTCGGTAACAACTCTATAGCAGCTTTTGACGCCGGTAATGCTCCTTCATCAGCCGCTGTTGTTGGCGACAGCGCCGCCTTTGGGCGGTGGCAGAGAAGGGTCGGATATCGGTAATGTCATACAGTCGGTTGACGGTCTACCAGGCGCCTTCATCATCCTTAAAAATTAAAAAACTGACGGATGGAGAATGCGAGTACGCCGATTAATAAGAGGATAAAGAACGCGAGGATGTTACCGGAGGCGTGACGGAGAGTCGACGATGATGGTGTTGTGTCTGTAGAGGCCGCCATTAACGGCTTTATTAATGGAGCTTTGAGAGAGGAGCAGGAGAGGTGGTGTAAGGTTTTTAGGGTTTGGGAGAGTGAATGAGGAGGTTAGGATTTAATAACTTTAGGGTTTTATCTTTTTTTTTTCTTTAATTAAAAAAACGAAATAATTAAAAAACACCAAAAACACTCATTAAGGATGCCACGTGGCGATTTCAAGGGGGGATTGAATGAACCAATGGACACCACGTCAGCAAAAGGGCTTTGTTTTATATATATATAGATTAAACTCTTTTTTATTTTGACCGTATTAAAGACATATAATAGTTAAACGATCCATCAAAAAGTTTTAATTTGTTCAATCGTATTGGTTTGTACTCAACACTATAAGCTATAAGTTTAGCTGATTAAACAGTTGCTTGGTTTCCAACTTAATTTCCATTGTTGGTTACACTATCTTTTTTATTTTTATTTTTTAAATAGAAATGATAAACTCAAATTCTAGAATGACTGTCGTATACCTAATTTGATGAGACCGAATTTCTGATTTTGTTGTTTTATTGTTAATTTTTTGTTGGTGGTCGCACTCAACTTTTTGGTAGTTTGCTTTTCAAAATTTTAAAATTTAAATCGTTGTTTTATTTTGACTAATTTAATTACTATGTCATATGGCTTTCAGTTATTTTATTTTATTTTATTTATATTTATTGCTGTCCCAAGTGTTTCAATTAAAAAAATGTAGAAAAACAAATAAATCTTATTTTTATTTCATCAAAAAAAAAATTTATATCCTTTTCATGTTTTAATTAATTAGTGTAGTTTCTTTTATTTCCCATAAAATGTTGCCAAAAACTATATATATATATATATATATATATATATATATATATATATATATATATATATATATATATATAGATATATAGGCCCAGCAAGAAACTGGAGAACGATTACAAAAAAATCGACCATCAAAACCATAAAACAGACGTCAAAAGACCCAAATTACAACAGGTCTATAACATTAGTATTTCCAGATCTGTGTGTAAGCCATAAAAACGCGTCTTCTGTAATCGCCTCTACCGATAAATTATATTTTAGTCATATATGATTGTTAAATGTGATTGTATAATGATTTGCCTTGCAACTTACAACACACGACTCAGTTCCTTTTCTCAACTACAATTCGTGTTTCGTGGGTCAATGAAAGAACCCGCTCAATCATCACATTTAATATTTAATATATATATATATTTATTTATTTCAATCTACAACTACCGTATAAAATAATACAACATTTATAAATTCAAAGTTCACTTTATTTAAAATGATTTCTCTCTCTCATCTATTCATCCATAAATACCTACTCTTATTATATCACCATCTCTACATTTACGTTATACATCCAAAGTCTCTCCAAAAACATGGCCAGAAGAGTGAGTTTCAGCCCGGACGTGGACGACATGCCATCGCCTGTATACTTCACCAACCGTGACATTAACCTCCACGCGCCCGAAC
Organism: Ambrosia artemisiifolia; assembly: GCA_032199755.1. Lineage (NCBI taxonomy): Eukaryota > Viridiplantae > Streptophyta > Magnoliopsida > Asterales > Asteraceae > Ambrosia > Ambrosia artemisiifolia. Next base: position 63,306,212 of record CM063521.1, read on the forward strand.
CTATGATCAGAATATGGACTTTCCGGTCACAGAAAAGCTCAGCAGGTTTCTCTGCCATGAGATTTCTAGGCAGAATCAAAGCCAAATTCGCAAGAGCACTTGGTTTCGTTTCATCTTCTTCTTCTTCTTCTTCTTCTTCTTCTTGTGAATGCACCTTAAAAAGATCAAGATCATACGTTGAAGCCTTCGATTCTAATCGAGCTCAAGCCATTGAAGATTGTATTCAGTTCTTGAATTCTTCTTCATCCTCTTTTCAGAGGTCAAAATCAGTTTCATATTGATATTTTAATTTCTTGCGGTTAGCATAGATAAACTGTAAATCAGTTAGGAAAATAAATATAAATATTTTTTAATTTTGCGATCTTTAATTAAAGGTTTGGTATTCTTGAATGTTACAATCTTTTTTAATACAAGCTGTAAATACAAATTGTGATCGAGCTAGCCTCCGTTAGCTCCTCTTGATGTTTTATTTTCTTTATCAAGTAATTATGATACATTGATACGTACACTAATGTTTAGAACTTGATCATGTTATTCTTGATTTGAACCTTGTTATGTCATTGATTGTTATATTTATATTTATATTAGATATGTCAGATTATGGTAATTAAATAGAGTTCTCGTCCTACAAAGATTGAGAAAGATCGTATTCAAGCAATAATTCGGTTTGAGACAGTTATGTCTCTTTCACTTAAAGAATCGTGACCATCTTAGTTTCTTGTCTCCTCTATGATTGATAACTCAATAACACTACTAGGTGTGGAGAGGGGTGACATTTTCATGATGGTCCACCACGTAGGCGCCACGTAGGAGTGGGGGGGAAAGGCATTCTCATGATGGGCCTCCAAGGGGGTGGTGTGCACTATGATGACGGGCCTCTTAATTGGTCAGAATAATTAAAAATAATAAAAAAACAATTAAAACCCAATAAATAGGACCGGCATGAACGGCATTTGGTTGCCTCCTATGCCGCCCCTAAGCCCATGCCGCCTCAGGGGGGTGGTGTAGCGAGGCCCGGCAACAAGATGCCTCCCCTATGCCGCCCCCCATACCCTCTATTTTTTACTGCTTCTTTCTTCTACTTTTTTTTTTTTTTTTTGAACGGCAAATTTCTTCTCCTTGTGGGACTTGAACCCATGACCTCCCCTTAGGTGTTCCTAGAAGCTTTGCTTCTACCATTGAGCTTTCTTCTACTTAATTAGGGATACTTATCTTTTTAATTAAAGATAATTATTATATCATTAACCAAATGAATTTAATATCCAATCAATTATGGATTTTTAAAATAAACTTATATTTTTTGTTTAAAACTTCTATGTAATTCTCTAAAATATCACCTGGTTCGAAATTAAATTGGTTAAAAATTAGAAAAAGCAAGAATAATGATGATAATTATATTTATGAGTGACTTTTAATGCGGTTGGATGGTTTGAACTAGGTTGTATTAAAAATTAGAGTTTTAAGAATAGGGTTTTAAGAATTGACTTTAAAAAGTTATAAGACGTAGGGGTGTGGTTTGGTAGAAGCCATCGATGTGGTGACTTGGAGGGTCTCCCCGTTAGGGAACACCCCCCCCCCCCCTCCCCGGATGGGTCTTCGGTGAGAACGGCAAATATCCACCGAATGCACCGTCTCATTTCCCGATTTTTTTTTGGTCTTTTTCTCTTTAAAAATATTAATAAAAAAGGAGAGGGTAAGGGGGAACCATTTCCCTGGTTTGGGGGAGGGGAAAGGGGAAATGACGTGATGCTTATGTGGACAAGGGGGAAGGGTTCCACACCCCATAGCCTCAGTGTCAGGTCAACAGTCATTTTTATAAATACATATCTTGATAACTATATATGTTTACAAATTACATGATATTTTATTAAATTAGCATAGTACACGGGTTTAATCAACTATGCAATACACATTGAAGGGATAGAGAGCCTAATCCAGGCGAAGGCGGCGCCCTTATCCCTTTAAACTAAAACCCTGGCACTATAAGTCTCCTCCTCAGAGCTGGCGAGGCGGAGAGCAAGCCAGCGCGCGAGGATGCCAAGAGATATTAGCACACAACAGCTGACAAGCGCGTGCACGCACGCGCGGAATATCCCCTTGCCACTTTTGGTACGAGGTACAGAAGATAAACAAAAGGAAGATTCAACAGGATCTTTGACAGAGTACGCGCCAACAGGAAGGCGACAAGTGGCAGGGGTGGTACAACCACTACTGACAGGAACGGCGACATGACTGTGTCCATGCTTCCACCATACCGTCGTCAACAGTAACCAGCAGACATCCCCTGCTACTGTCAGACGTCACATCAGGCGACAGAAGCATGGTCAACTACTGTGGCCAGGCGAATGCCGCCGTCCGCCAATCAGAGGCTGCCACGTGTCCGCCTCGATCAACAACTGGACAACAACCTGACGTCATCCACAGTGATCCGCCTTTTCCCGCCATTTTCCTGTAAGACCTTTTCTTGGGCTTCTGATTGGGCTCAAGTGGGGTCAACTTCTAGTGGGCCTCTCTTCTAGGCCCACGAGTTCCCCTATAAATAAGAAGAGACATCTCCTTGTCAAAGGATCCGAAAAATATTCATTGTAACCTAGCATTAGATCATTTGTAACTCTTTATACTCTCTCTATAATAATACTCCGGCTATTCACAGTGGATGTAGGTCATCCTTCGACCGAACCACTTACATCTTGTGTCTTTAGTACTAACACACATACACACTCACATTCTATTCTCATACGGGTTGAACCTAGAGGTTTGGGTAAAGGATTATTCTTGACGTCTCATAAGTATAAACCACACGGAGATTAGTGATAACCTCCGTGATACTTATTGTTTCTTCACACATGTTTGTTAAAAGCATAATTTTTTTATTACTAATTATACAATATTAAATTTATCAACCCGTATAATATACAGGAATCTAACCTAGTGTGTGTGCGCATGTGTGTGTGTATATATATGTGGGGTGTGTGTGTGTGTGGGGGGGGGGGGGGTATTTTAATTTTAGTGTATCCGGAGTGGGGCAGGAAGAAGGAGGGGGGGACCCTCTTCAAGCCCTCAACACCATCCCGTGATGGCGTGGAGGGGGGGGGGGGGGGGAGCCCCAAAGGCGGGGAGATCTTCACTGGCATGGGGCGGGGCTTGAAAATTTCTTATTGGCCGAATTTTTTTTAACTTTAACATAATATAGTACCACATGGCGCATCACGCCCTTCGTTCCCTCCTCCACTGCGTACGTTCTTATAAGTAACTTATGTGACAATAAGTTCTTGTTGATTGTGATCGATATGTGTTTGAAAAAAAAAGGATGAAGAAAAGAATATATATACTAGCCACACATAATACGTCCTTACAAGAGTTTGGTCAACAAAGAGAAAGTAGAATTTATGTCGGTTATTTTTTGACCAGTCTTATGCCTTAAATTACAAACTCCTATTGGTCCATGATTTTACTTTTCTCCTTCTGATTTTGAAATCCATAAAGTTTAAATTTAAGCATGCCAAGATAGCACAGCCGATTAATCTGTGAAAGCAGGTTTAGAAAAAAAAAAAAAAACTCTCCGCCTACCATGGTTCTCGAAGAGGGAGAAATCCCACCGGAACAACCAAACAACCAGATATCGGTGACCTTTTTCCTATCCAACCTTCCTGATGGGGTGACAACAGAAGCTTTAAGGGATGAATGCGGCCGATGTGGGCAACTGACTGATGTTTACATGGCAAGGAAACGTGATCGTTTTGGGAAGACCTTTGCTTTCGCAAGGTTTGGGAACGTAAAGGATATACAAAAGATGACAAAGGCTCTGAACGGTCTGAATGCGTTTGACAGGAGGATCTTCGCTAAGGTGGCACGATTTAGTAAGGAAGATAGCAAGGCAAGGAATGGGGGTAGAAGACCGGTGGCGGAGCCGAGCACTGGTACGTCCCAGAGAAGACCTGTGGGATATGAAGCTCGAACCGTTAACGAAAATGTGTCATTCAAAGACTCAGTGGTGGGAAGGGTGGGTAGGAATGGGGGCAGTTCGGATGTCGTCTACCTTGATGATAGCACGGATGTCATGAAGAGAGGTTGGCTTGGTCGTTCGGTGGTCGGACAAGCCATAAACTATGCCCGGTTGTGCAGGCTGGTTGAAGGCTTACAGGTGATCAAGAATATGAGGATGGAAGTGAGATATGTTGGGGGGCTCAAGGTTCTAATTTCACTATCAAACCCGGAGAAGATGAAAGATTTCCTGAATCGCAAAGAGGTATGGGCTGAATGGTTGTCCGAAGTTTCGGAATGGAAGGGTCAAGTTTGGGAGTTCGAGAGACTTACCTGGGTTAAGATTACGGGTTTACCGCTAATCATCTCGTCGGAGGTTAACATTAAAAGGGTGGCAGCGAAATTTGGGAAAATTATTGAGGAAGCTGAAAACGGCGTAGCCAAGACTGACCTATCAGGAGCCTATGTCGGTGTCCTAACGAAGTTGAGAAAGAAAATCGAATGTGAGGTCAGGGTTAGCTGGAGGGGGGAGATTTTTGACTGCTGGGTTTCGGAAGGCGCCGGGAGGTGGCTACCGGACTATATTGGGGAGGAGGTGACCTGTGTCGGATCAGACGATGAACCCGAGGTAGAACTGCCGGTCGGAAATGATAATATGGAAGTGAATGATCAGATTCCTGACGGTGTTCAGTCTTCTCCGGTGGCCGGTAAATTTTCCGGTGACTGTAGTAGTAGGAATGAAGGGTCAGGGGAAATTGAAAAGTCGCCTGTGCATGGAGACATGCAAAAGTCGGCTGAAGCAATTAATGGCCAAAGGAATGTCATCTTGGGGGAAGGGAATAATTCCTATAATGATAATAATAGTACCGAAATAAACAATCCATTTTATCACAATAATATTACTAATGATAATAAGACAAATAATAACTTTATGGCAGGGGGTGAGGTGAATTGTAATTATCAGGTGGGCCAAACTAGAGAACATAATGATAATAATATTACTTCAACTAATAGTGGTGAGCCCAATAACACACAACAATCTGATCTGGCCGGCCCATCCATTGGGTGTAAACAGCCCAAAAAAAAGAGGAAGAGAAGTAAAGGGATTCCAGCAAAGAAAAAAAGCTTTAAGGTAAAAAGCAGACAAAACACTCCTGAGAAGGATGCAACCAGGGTACCGGGTGAGGGATCATCTTCTAGGTCTGGTGGGGATAAAAAGAAGAGAAGACAAAGAAAGAACTTATTGGGGCTGGGTTCTCAAATCCCTAACTCGGGGTTTGGGGATTTTGACCTAGGTGGAACTATTGAAGATGGTTATGATTCGGATTGGATTGAAGACGACGGGTCTGGTGAGCCGGCTATGGATCGTCCGTCTGAGGATCATGAGGTAAGTATTTCACCTGAACAAATTGTGGTTGAAATGGGGTTAACAAAAGAGGCGGGTTCGGTAATGGGTTTGGATTTGAGTGGTTTCGAAGGGGTGGTTGAGAAAAAGATTGAAGATGAATTGGCGACTGCGGTGGCCAAATGAATTATCTCTCTTATAACATTAAAGGGGCAGGAGGATTAGAGAAGGCATCTAAGGTGAGAGAGTTAAAAAAGAAGTATAATGTAACATGTATTGCAATTCAGGAAACACAAATGGCTGCGATAACTGATTTTTGTGTTGCCAAATTCTGGGATGGGTCGGTGTTTGGGAAAGTAGTTGTTGATGCGGCTGGGAGATCCGGGGGTCTAATGACATTATGGAACTCTACTTTGTTTGATGTCACTATTGTCAGGAAAGGCCAGAACTTTATCTTAATAGGGGGTTTGTATAGTGGTATGACAGAGTTAGTATTAGTGGTAAACATATATGCTCCAAACGACCCGGTTGCCAGGAGAAACTTATGGGATGAACTACTAAGGGTGAAAGAGGAACTAAGGGGTTTTTGGATCTTTTTGGGAGATTTTAACGAGGTTCGATGTGAAAGTGAAAGGAAGAACTCGATCTTTGTTGAAACAAACGCGCTAGTCTTCAATAACTTTATTGCACAAGCAGGTTTAATAGAATATAATATGGGTGGGAGAAGGTTTACATATATGTCCGCGGATGGTGTTAAACTAAGTAAGCTGGACAGAATATTGGTGTGTGATGAATTTATGTCCAAATGGCCGAATGCTAAGGTTACGGCTCTGGATCGTGATATATCCGATCACTCACCGGTTATCATGACGATTCATGAGGCTAACTTCGGCCCGTGCCCATTTCGGTTTTACAACTCATGGCTGGGTAAGGAGGGCCTTGATGGAGCAGTTTCTGAGGGTTTAAATGTGCCGGTTGAGTCGCAACGTAGTGATGTTGTACTAATTCAAAAACTAAAGGCTGTCAAATTATCGGTGAAAAAATGGAAAGAGGAGATGAGTGATATTAACGAAGGGGAAGTGAGAATTGCGTACAACCAAGTCAAGGTTTTGGAAGACTTAGCCGAAAATGGGTCATTTGGTGAGGATGATAGAGAAAGGTGGAAAGAAGCCAAGTTGGTCATTCGAAGGTGGGAATGGGAAAAATGTAGGGATTTGAAACAAAAAGCGAAAGTGAACTGGATCGAGAATGGGGACGATAACTCGGCATTTTTTCATGGGGTGGTGAATAGTAGGAATGCTAGAAACCGGGTAACGGGGATGTATGTGGATGGTGTTTGGGAGGAGGATCCGAAAAAAATTAAAGACAAGGCGGTGGAGATTTTTAAAGCAAAATTTGACGAACCAATGCCGGTTAGGCCGAGACTTTCGGGTGAAGGTTTCAACCAGATTTCTGATGAAGAAGCGAATGGTTTGATCACCGCGTTTACTAAAGAGGAAGTTCGAGAGGCTATTAGTGAGTGTGGAGGTGATAAGTCCCCGGGCCCGGACGGGTTTTCATTCGCATTTGTAAAGAAATACTGGGACAAACTAGAACCGTACATTATGGATGTGATGGAGGAATTTCACATACATGGATCGGTTCACCAATCTTGCAACTTGTCGTTCGTGGCGTTGATTCCGAAAGTGACGGACCCATTAACATATTCGGATTACAGGCCCATATCTCTGATAGGGGTGATTGGTAAAATAATTTCAAAGGTGTTAGTGGCGAGATTGAAAAAGGTACTTGGCAGTGTTATCTCACCGGTACAATCAGCTTTTATCGCGGGAAGAAATATATTTGACGGACCGTTGATGGCAAATGAATTAGTATCCTGGGCAAAGCAATCTAAAAAAGAGATTTTGCTCTTCAAAGCAGATTTTGAAAAAGCATACGATTGCGTGTCCTGGAAATTTCTACTTACGATCATGCACTACATGGGTTTCCCAACGAAGTGGAAGGGCTGGGTGATGGGTATGCTGTCAACCGGTAGGGCTCGTGTTTTAGTAAATGGATCCCCGACGGAGGAATTCCAGCTGAAACGGGGACTTAGACAAGGTGACCCGCTGTCCCCATTCCTATTTACGATTGTCATGGAGGCGCTTCATGTTATGGTGACAAAGGCGGTGGATTCCGGATACTTTCAGGGGGTACAACTACCTAATGCAGGGCCTGTTTTGTCACATCTATTTTACGCGGATGACGCACTTTTTCTCGGGAAGTGGTCTGTCCAAAACGTCCAGAATTTGAATCGGATTCTGAGGTGTTTTTCGGTTGCCTCGGGTCTAAATGTAAATCTGAATAAGAGCCACCTTTTTGGGATAAATGCTCCAGAAGCCGAATGCTCAGCTATGGTTGACTTGTTAAGATGTAGAAAAGGTGAACTACCATTTGTATACTTGGGTCTACCTGTGGGCCTAAACATGAAGCGTATCTCAAGTTGGAGACCGGTGATTGAAAGATTCCAATCTAAACTATCACTATGGAAGGCGAAGACGCTCTCTTTTGCTGGGAGAGTGGTATTGGTGAAAGCGGTCTTGGGAGCGATGCCTAACTATTATTTGTCTTTGTTTAAAATTCCTGCAGGTGTTATTAAAACTCTAGAAGGGCTGCGAAGACGATTTCTGTGGGGTGGGTCGGATACGAACAAAAAGATCAAGTGGGTGTCATGGGAGACCATAACCAAACCGAAGAAGGCAGGGGGCTTGGGGGTTGGAGGTATAGGGGAGTTAAACCTCGCACTACTAGCAAAATGGTGGTGGAGGTTTAAGTCGTACCCGGAGCAACTTTGGTGCAAGGTTGTGAAAGCAATACATGGGGGTAGAAGACGGGCTGGTTTCGTACCTGTAAAGAAAACAAGTAGTGGAGTTTGGGGCTGTATTGGAAACATACACCAGGATTTTAACAAGGCTGGTGTGATTTTGGAAGAAAGCTTCGTTTGCAAAATCGGCTTGGGCAACTCAATCAGATTTTGGCAGGACCGGTGGTGCTCTAATGCTCGGCTCATGGATGAGTTCCCTGATCTTTATGCGATGCGCAGTTCGAAGGAGCCGACTGTTGCTGAATGCTACAAGTTCGTGAACAATATCCGTTGGTGGGAGATCCCGTGGCAGCGACTTCCACAAACCAGTGAGGAATGGAATTGTGCGACCAAGCTGTGGAGTCTGGTTAATAGCCAGCTGTTGTCTGGTGATAAAGACGAATGGGGCTGGGCTGTTCGCGGGGTTAAGGAAGATTTTTCAGTCAAACGGGTTCGCCAGTCGCTGCAGATTGATAATACACCTGCGGCTGCTGCTGCTGACTTTGTTTGGAGCCGTATTGCAATCCCGAAAGTCAACTATTTCGTGTGGAGAGTACTTAGAAATGGTATCCCGTCCAGTGAAGCGCTCGCGTACAGAGGAATCCAGGTGGGTGATGGTACTTGCAAAGCATGTGGCTTAGAACTTGAAACAACGAATCATATATTTGTGGGTTGTTTGTGGGCAAGAGCAACTTGGTGGAACGTGGCTGAATGGGTAAAAATACCGGAGTTGAAGTCTGAGCTCACACTGAAACAGAAACTCGATTGCTGCTGGGAAATTGACGGACCGGATTCTAGGAGGCAAGCGATATATGCGATAGTTCTTATGACAATATGGAAGCTATGGCTTAGGAGGAACGCAATAGTATTCAGAGACGAGATTAGAGGTGTACCGGTTATGATCGAGGAGATTAAAATTGATACTTTTTGGTGGATGTCAAAACGAGCGAAAGGGTTGGAAGTGGCAAAAGCGTCTTGGTGGGAGTTTTCTATATTTGATAATGGGTGAAAAAGAATAAAGCGAATCAAGTTACAGTAGGTGGGTTTCGTTTGTATGTTCAATTCTTGTAGTTTTTCTTTTAATCGGCCTAGGTAACCACTGGCTATATGGGCCTGGGCGGTAATGTATTGTACTTGTTGGTGAAATGAAAAATTCCGTTTGTCTGTTCAAAAAAAATATAAAAAAAAAAGAACGAAAGAAAGAAAGAAAACAAAGATTATATGGAAATAGTAGTAACATGTCGACCAGGTTCAATTTTATGATACCCAATATAAAATATATTGCATAGGATAATCATTTTATCTTTGCTGGATCTTTGTCTTTTACATAATAAAGGTAAAAGAACGTAGGTCAGAACTTAGATTCACTAGTGAATCCAACTACGCGCTGGCGTGACACTGACTAGAGTGTCAATCCTGCTCACTTGATTCTGTTGTGGCTCACCTTAAACGATAGCTTTATCTTGTATTGTTATTTGTTTTTTTTTTGTTTAAGATTGCATAAATATTAAAATAAACATTACATAAATATTAGAATAACATCACATCAATACATCACATAAATATTAAAAACCATAAATAAATATTAGAAATGCGACTATTGTTGAAAGCGTGGTTTCATAGCTCTCCAAACCGCAACGCTCGGGTAGTTATCATTGTGCATGACAAGGTACTGGTTACGGGCCTTCTTAATCGCTTTGTCTTCGTTTAAACCCGTATTGTTGTTCAACGCACTTACGAAGAACCCCTCAATATTGTGCATAGTCTGATACATCAATCAGTGAAAAAAAGGAAATAAGGGGTGGTATGCATTTTTACCCCCTTCGACTCTCTCGTTTCCTTATTAGCCATCTCACTATCTTTTTTTTTCAAGAAGCAAAAGAAATGGTGGGTTCTCTCCCTCACCACACAAACTACGTCTCTTGCATTGTAATGGACAGTAATATCGACTTAGTAGTTGATAAGGGTCTCATGGCAACGAGGATGATAACGAAGAAGATAATTGGCAATGAATGAAATTATCAACAACAATAGGGAAGGTACGACTAACAATGTAGAGAACTAAAGCCTGGTAGCGGTGGCATTGATATACTAGTTATAAATAGGCCTGTAAACGAACCGAACGTTCATGAACCGTTCGTGAACTGTTTGGCGGGAAGTTCGTTTATGTTCGTTTATTTAAATAAGTGAACGAACACGAACACAATTTTTTGTTCGTTTAATTAAACGAACGAACATGAACACATTTTTTGTTTGTTCATTTATGTTCATGAACGTTTTTTTATATTCGTTTATTTATGTTCGTTTATGTTCGTTCATTGATGTTCATTTATGTTCGTTTGTTTATTTTTATTCAATTATGTTCGTTTAATTAAACATAACTTTATTTTTATTATTTAATTCCTTTTTTAAGTATTTTAATTTATATGTTCTAAAAACATGATTTTTTTGCCTTTTTGGTGCTATAGTACATAAACTTTGTGCAATTGGGGGCGTCAGAAGTGAATTTGGTCTTTTGGTGAAACCGCAAGATGGTGTTGCGGTTTAGACTGAGGTGGACGATACTAGGAGGGAGGAGGGTGTTGGTGAGTAGGAAAGAGGAAGGAGAAACCGCAAGATGGTCTTGCGGTTTATGAAGAAGGGCTGACAACTAAAACCGCAAGACCATCTTGCGGTTTCTCCTTCCTCTTTCCTACTCACCAACACCCTCCCTCCTAGTATCGTCCACCTCAGCCTAAACCGTAACACTATCTTGCGGTTTTACCAAAAGACCAAATTCACTTCTGAAAGACCCCAAATATACAATTTTTTTTTACTATACCTCCGTATGTTTCATCATATCTGCACTAAAACTTTAACTTATATTGATTTACGCTTGTCAAATGTTATGCTACAGATTTATTTTCTCATTATTTATTTGATTGCTCTAATAGAATTAATTACCTCCAGATTATACACACATATATACGTTTTATAATAATAATATATTAATTTAAACGGATATAACTAGAATAAGAACTTGCTGTTGTACCACAATTCCTTGACAAAGCCGACTACCACTTGATCATTTTAATTAGTGGGGTTTTGGGCGATTTGGAAGGCTCGGAACGAACTTATTTTCGTCAGTAAACGTGTGTTCATTGAAAAGATTTTTAGGGAAGTACAAGTAACGACGTTTATGTGGCTAAAGCACAGGACGAAATGGAACAATTTAGAATGGGAGAAGGGGTTCGGTTTAATATTTAAAAATCATTCCACGAGATATGTTTTGATAGGCAGTATGTATCTTTTTTTTGAACAATCAAACGGAACTTTCATTTCACCAAAAAGATTACAACCTATCAACACCCAGGCACATTTAGCAAGAGACTACCTGGGCCGTTCCGACCAAACTAGTACAAACAAATCCATACATAACCACAAACACCTCTACTTATCTAGCCATTATCAAACAAGGAAAAATCCCACCACTTTTGTTTTTCCAGACCTAACATTCTCGCCCGTTTAATCATTTACCAATATGTCTCGAGTTTAATCTCTTCTATTGTCTCTGGAGTTGTCGTGGATGCATCCCTGAACACCTTTTCATTTCGTTTGAGCCACAATTTCCAAATCACCATTAAAACGACCGCGTACACAGCTTAGGCCTTTTTCGGTTCACCAACAATACCCCCACAGGAAGCAATCACTGACGTAATCGGCTCCTCAGATTTAAGAGCTGGAACCTTCAGCCATTCACCCACACTCCACCATACTGCACAGGCAATATGTATCTATTTTTCTATTTGTATTTGTCTTGTTAGTGTAAATTAATGTATATAAATATATTTGTGTGATAAAATGCAAATGTTGTTTTCTATTTAAAAAAAGGAAAAATTACAGAAATCGTCCTTTATGTTTGCATCGTTTTTCAGTAGATGTCCTTTAACTTCAAAATTGACGAGAATCATCCTTTATGTTTTAAAATCTTGCAGCTTTCGTCCTTTAGCACTAACCCAGTTAGTTTTCATGGTTAATTCTGACTAGATTGACCCCACATAAGGGTAAATTGGTCTTTTCACCCACTAATCAAATATTAAATATATAAAACAATAAGAATTTTCTAAAATTAAAATATTTTATAAAAACAAAAACCATTAACTCTCTTCTCTTTCTCTCCCAACTTCAGGTCCCTCTATCCACCTTTCTTACACCACCAGCCACTACCCAACCTCCGATAACCACCACCACCACCCAACCTTCGGCAACCACCACAGCCCGGTTGACTTCTGTTGACCAGCTTGTTGTGTTGACTCAAGTTGACCCGGTCTTTCTATTGACCAGCTTGATGACTCGTCTTCTTGACAATCGATTATCCTTCAAACATAATAGCCACCGTCACCTTCATCCTTCGTCGTTCAATGATACCCGATGATGAGGATGCCGCCGCTGCTGTCATCGTGAACCACCGCTGCCATCGTCATCTTCGATTACTGATCTAATACCGAGCACCACTGCTGAAACCCCATCACTGAACACCGTAGCATCGACGGATCAAAGATCCAGACCAGAACCCCTTCCTATTCGATCTCTCTCCTTTGCTCCGTTCTCTCTCTCTCTCTCACTAGCTTTCTCTCTCTTCGACTCCCTTTCTTCAGACCTGGTTCCTCTCTCCCTTATTTTCCATGTGTGTGTGTGTGTGTCGTGATTTGACCGCAGGGGCGGCAGCAACGCCTTGGCTCCGTCGTGAGCAACCGGAGACCCACTGGTCTCTCCCCTTTCACCTTTTGTTCTTTCACCTTATGGTGATAGTGGTGTTTGCAGATTTGGTAGAGGAAAGTGTCGGATTTGGTGGGGTTTTGTGGTAGTTGTCAGATTTGTGGGGTTTCGTGGTGGCAGGTGATGGTAGTGTAGGGTGTTGATTGCAGGTTGTGGTTTTTAAGGGGTTGTTCGAGGCAGGTTGTGGTGGTGGTGGCAGATTGGTGGTAGAGGTGGTGGTGAAACCTGGTGGTAGAGGTGGTGGTGGTGATGAAGGAACAAGGATGAAGGTATAGGGATGGTTTTATAAAGAGGGAATGAAATCATGGGTAAAATGTCAATTATGCCCTCACGTGCAGGGCACATGACATAACTTAACTACAAAAACTAACCAGGTTAGGCCTAAAGGACGAGACCTGCAAGATTTTAAAACATAAAGGACGATTCTCGTCAATTTTAAAGTTAAAAAACATCTACTAAAAAACGATGCAAACATAAAGGACGATTTCTGTAATTGATCTCCAATGATGTGACTAATTATTTTAAGGTTGTGTATGGAAACATTCTATGCACTAGAAAAAGGTGAGTGAGCAATTAATGTCTCAATTATGTTGTTGTGTACGATAGATTTATTGTATAATTCACCAACTTCGGAGCAACTACTCACACTTGTAGGGTCTCCTTGCTTTCAATTTCTTATTTCCCACTCTCTCTTTCCATCACTTTAATACAAATAAATAATACCCACATTTTATTATCTAATTCAAATATATTTACGTGAAAGGTTGTCTCATCATAGATAAATGTTTTTTAATATCAAAATGATGAGGTATTCTGCCTTTGAATTTGTATTACTTTTCATTTAAAAATTTGGATTCAATACTGAGTCAAATTGAACAACTTATTATAGAATAACAAAATTTGTCATTATCATTACTCTTAATACAAATTGCAATTTACTTTTTTTCTAGAAATAGTGGATTTTGATATATATAATATCAAGTACTAGTTATTGGCCGCCACCAATCTCAGTTTCAAAAATCACTACTAACGGGTTCACATTTTAACTTATTTTCTCTCAGTGGTCCCATAATAGCTAAAAATTAAACCAATTAGCTAAAAAATTAAACCAATTAACGTGGATTGCCTATGTTTCAAAAAAAGTCAAAGTTTTGATTACGTGCACTATTTGTGTGGAAGTTCACGCCATTAAAAACTAACAGAGTAAACTTCAAGTTAGTATGAGACCGCTAAGAGAAAATATGTTAAAAGTTGAGACCGTTGGCAGTGATTTTTGAAGTTGAGACTGATGGTGCCAATATCTATAAATTGGAATTATTTAAATCCAATATTCTTTTTTTATGTTTTTAAATATCCTTACCGAAGAGCCTCTGGTCAAGCACTATTTGTATATAAAATAGTGTAACTTCCTAATAGGCTTCGTGATATGAGAATAATATATTACTTGAAGTAGGTTAAGGCTAAACCATTAAAACTTGAGATGTTGCTGAACAATTAAGCACTGAATGAATATATTTTTGCTTCCTCTACCAATGTGGGACAAGAAGACTAACCATTTAGAGGTCCAACAACATAACACTTAGTGATTCAGCACTTAACCATTCAGATCCTCTTAACTATTCAGACTTCTTAATGATTCAGCACTTAATCAACCAAACAGCCCCTTAGTCTTCACATTTTCAAAATGTCATGTTTGTTCATTGCGGTTTGCCCACTTGTTACTTGGATGGTTCCTAATGTAGATGTTAGTTTTATTAGTTAAGTTTATGTAAAAGGACTAAAATACTCTTGTGAAAGGCCTAAAATACTCTTGTACAATATTAAAAAAAATTAAAATCAATATACTAAAAGAGATGAGATCCATCAGACAATAAAAAAAATAATCAAATGTTTTAATTATTATTTTTTAAATATTTTTTATTATAGGATGGGTCCCATTTCTTTTAGTTTATTGATTTAAATTAGGCGTCTTAGATTTAAATAATCCTAACTATGAGTTCTTGGCCGTCATCGGTTCCACGTAACCAAAAGTGTGCTGTTGGTCATACCTTTTAATATATTGTCCACCAACGGATCATGACTAAGATAATGTCTACTTTTTAAGCATCGTCTGTTGGCAGACATCGGTCCCAACTGATGTGGCATGCTTGCCTGTCAAATTCCCTCTTAGTATTGTGTTAGTTATGGTCCGTTGGTGGATAATATATTTAAAGGTGAGACCGGCACCACGTATTTCGTTACCTGGGACCGGTAGCGGCCAATAGCTGATAGTTGGTAGTATTATGATACATATGGTATTTCGTTATTTTACATGGACTTATCCAAGAAAAGTAACGTCTATCTATTTTGTGGACCACCCGACTAACAAGTTTGTAAAACATAAGGAATGAATATATGAAGTTTTGTTAAACCGGTTAGAGTGACAAAAAAAAAAACCGATTAAGTGAACCATAACAAAAAACCCAAAAATTTAAATGTAATAACCACACTGATTCAGAAACGGATGGATTGTTACAAAGTTTATAGCTGATTGCAATTTTTATGGTGTTCATAAATAAACGAATTAAACATTTTTGGCATTAAAATGAACCTTATATAATATTTCTGTATTATTCTTTTTTAAAACCCACCAATCACAATGTTCCACATCACCACCCAACCCTCCCCACACGCCCGTACGAAATCCAACACTCAAGGGGCAATGCTACCCCACATCACCACTAGGGATGAGCATATTGCACCGAATACCAAGCCGATAATGATCTTGAACCGATCCCGTACCGAACCGATGGTGTTCGGTATCGGTACTTGATGGAGAGGCTAAAACCCGAGTGTTAATGTGATTAAAATGTTGTATTTTGGATGATTATATAGCTTGAATAAGATAACTACGCGAATTCGTGGATTTGCATGTTAAATATGAAGATTGGACGTGTTTTGGATAAAATTCATGTATTTGACCTGAAGATTAAAATGGATGACATGAAAGAGGGTCGAAAAAGAAGATGTGGCCGCAAACGGTGAAGAAAACGGAGTTATAACAAAAAAGTTATGAAGAAAATAAGTTTTGGTAGAAAGCTATCAGAGGCGTAGCTTACGGATCTGATGCTGATTTGAGTAGCTTACAGTAACCCCTTGGCTGATCATATCAGAATGTGCAGTAGCGTAGCCTACGGCTCTGGTGCTTACTGGTGTAGGCTACGACACTGGACTTCGAGAAACTCATTAAAAGTCATAAAAAATAGGGTTTTTAGCCACCATTCCATTCTAGCTTTTTTTGGGAACTTAGGAGACGATTCTAGGAGCATTCTTGGAGATCTTTTCACCATTCTAACCATTTCAATCATCATTCTAACATCAAACATGCAATCAAACATCAAGATTGAAGATCAAATCAAGAACATGGGTGGCTAATCTTTTCGTGGTTTTCTCCGGGTGGAGGATTCTTTTAAGTGGGTGATTGTTTTTAGTTTTTCTTTGTATTTGAGATTACCAATCTAATCATTCGATGCTTTTTGCTTAGTGATTTATTAGTTTGATTGTAAACGGTTGATTTTTTATCTAAAACCTAGTTTTGATTCTTTCAATTCCCGAGAGTTCTAGTAATTGGGATATATTAGATAGGAATTGAGTTTGGTAATCCTCAATTGATAACCGTGTGATAACTTTTCGTTGTTCTGCAATCAAAGTACTTAGTCCTCGTTTATTACAATCAACTAATTAATTATCTTAATCATGTCTATGTGATTTTCTCAATAAAAACTAATTACTTGAACCCACTTTGAATCCAAAACCTAGAGGAATCACCTTTTCTCCAATTGTTTACATCTTAATTTTTATTTTTGTTTTCACAATCATTCTCAAACAACCAAATTTACTTTTCTAGTAATTAGTTAATTAGTAATGAATCGATTTAAGCAAACACTTTCCACAGTACTCCTCGTGGTTCGACACCTGACTTGCCCTATCTAATAAGATAATAAGAAACTAATTTTAATCTTATTTTTGACTGATCCTTCGACATCGGTCAGTACTCACATTTAGAGGTTTTCGTTTTCGGTATCGGTACGGGATTGGTATGGTATCGGTATTTTAAGGTAAAACACCGATACCATATCGGTACCGTACCGTTATAAGAAGGTTTGTATTCTAAGGTTTGTATCTCTCAAAGACACCGATGGTCTCATAACTTAATTTACGCAAATTTGACAGTCTACTTTAATTTTGCAACAAACCAAACATGTTTTAAATATATATATCGTGGTTATCAATATCTTACATAGATTAGCTTTATGTATCTCATTATAAACACATCTTAATCATTGAATTATCATATCTTTTTTCTCTTTAAATTTCTTATTATATTATTTCTCTTTTAGGCTAGTTTCACAATACGTTATTAGCACGAAAATGCACTCTCTAAACAACACCAGTACCCAAATCACTTTGTTAATCGTCGGTTAACACATATAATGCCACCGTATGCAACCTCTACCACGATGGCACGATCATTGTACACATCTCGTTGCTTTGGCTAGATTCATGAGGTAGCATTGATGTCAGAAAACTTACATTGAAATCGAAGAAGGAATCATCAACGTCAATCGGGCTTGTGTTTGACACAAGTCCCTTAAACAGATTCGCGGTTTGTTCCCAGGGTTAGGGGTGCAAACGAGCCGAGCCGCTCGCGAGCTACTCGAGCTCGGCTCGGTAAAAAGCTCGAAACGAGCCGAGCCTTATCGAGCTCGAGCCGAGCTTGAGCCTAAAACAAAGCTCGTTTATTTATCGAGCCCGAGCTCGAGCCTGACACATGAAGCTCGTTAGGCTCGTCGAGCCTTATCGAGCTTAGTGTATTATTATTTTTTTTAAAATATTTAATAATATTTACCATTCGTTTAAAGTTTTTAGTAAACGAGCTCGAGTTCGAGCCTCACTTATCGAGCTAACGAGCCTAAACGAACTATTATTTATATTATTTTTATTTAATATATAATTAATAGATAATAACGAGCCGAGCCCGAGCCGAGCTCGAGCTTGTGAAGTTACAAACGAGCCGAGCTCGAGCTTTGAAAACAAAGCTCGAATCGAGCCGAGCTCGAGCTCGAGCTTATGTAAGTTAATCGAGCTCGAGCTCGAGCCTGGTCGAGCTCGGGCTCGGCTCGGCTCGTTTGCACCCCTACCCAGGGTACACCGATTCTTAACAGTGGTGGTGCACTGTCGAACTTGCACACTTGCCTGAAAGATAATCGGACTTCGATTGGCTTCTGAGTTTGTTCTCTGCGTATATATGTGTATGAGTATTTGTTGTATTTTTCTCTCTTCTTAATGAGGTACAAAGCCTTCCATTATACAAGAACATGGATGTATGAAGAGTGTTCTTAATTAGAGCCTTAATTTGAGACATAAAGACTCTAATTAAGTGATATAAAATCTCTAATTAAAAGAAACAAAACCTCTAACCAAAGACATAAAACCTCTACTCAAGAGTTTAGTCTTTAATTCACCACATTAAAAGTCTTATTAATATGTATAATTTACTAAATTATAATTTCAATATAATCCATTCACCATATTTCCAATAATCCGTCACATGAATGGAGATTGATCAAAACACACAAAATTTCCAACAGCCCCCCCCACCCACCCACATGAATGGGAGTCATTCTCATAAACAACCTTATTCCGATTAAATTTCAACAGTTGAGTTTTGCATACGATAAGTAGGTGAGCCTTTGAACCTTCGCTCATGAAACACACTTAGTCCACTGGCTCTGAGTATACAGCGATGTCTTTGAACTCATCTGCCATTTGTGTAGATAACATTACGCTTCACACAAGACTCTCCCTGACAACGTCAAGTCCTCATAGTTGTGTCCGTTATGGTCATGGACAAGTGCCTGGTTCTGCGAGAGCTCTTAAGTATTGTGCCCCAACAATACCCTTCGAAGTGACCCCACTTCTCTCTCAC
The DNA here is from genome assembly GCA_032199755.1 of Ambrosia artemisiifolia. Taxonomy (NCBI): domain Eukaryota; kingdom Viridiplantae; phylum Streptophyta; class Magnoliopsida; order Asterales; family Asteraceae; genus Ambrosia; species Ambrosia artemisiifolia. Next base: position 63,325,109 of record CM063521.1, read on the forward strand.
ATAGATGATTCACTAGGAATGGTTACCTTAGTCGAATCATAAATCTAATATTCTAAACAATTTTTATGTTTCTCCAAAGTTTTTAATTAAGCATTTTCTTTTTAATACTTTGAAAGTCATTTATTTTTATATGTTAAATTCCGTTATTTATTATAGGCAATGGATAAATCATTTAAAAGATAAAGTAATATGTTAATGTTATTATTATAAATATTTAACATTCAAAAATAAACTTAATTATTACTAAATCAATACATAACAAACATTAAAAAAACATTTTTTGGGTTGTTAAGTTCGGTTTTTTTGGTTTTTATAAAGTGAAAAACCGAAACCGAACAATAAGTTTCAGTTCGGTTTTTTTGTAAGGTTCGTTTTTTTCAATTTGGTTAAAACGGTTTTTTTGGTTTTCTTCTCACGCCATAATCAGTGTATTTAATAATAATTATAATATAAATGTATTGCTACAGGTTCGAAATATACTATTTTGGTTTGTTCTGTATGTTGAACATGATTAAAAAAACGAGTTAAAACGATTAACATTTGATAATTTAGTGATTAAATTGTTAAATTGGTTTATACGTAAATATTATATATAGTATTAATTTACAAATGGTTTGTGCATCATGGTCTTGTACAATATGCATAACAAGTGTTTTGTGTATTAAATGGTTGTACATTTGCTTTATAGGTAGTACCCTACTTTGTTTTTTCCTTACTTTTTTTTTCCATTTTTAACTTTATTACTTTTCATCTTTTACATTTAACCCCCTACATTTTGTTTTAATTTGAACTTTATCTCATTTACCTCAAAACATAATTTTAGTTTTATGTTTCAATCCAAATTTTTCGAGTTGACACGCCGCAACGTGCGTATGCAGTTCAATGTTTTTACTTCTATTTTTCCCGTCAAACGGTGACGCTGTATTCTAAGTTTTACTAATTTTTGTGCATTATCGCGCTGCAACGGGTGTGCATGGTTCACCATTATTTCGGTGTTGTAGGTCGCTGGAAATAGTGTGACATCGATGCTACTTGGTACGGTTTTATGTCATCCGCAGCAACGCGCGGAGCTTAATTCTAGTTCTTTATAATCTAAAACCTATTGTTGGTGATTGTTTCTTTGTTAACCCACTACATTCTTCAATGTACGATTTTGGTCCCTGGTGATTATTTACATTATGTTTTTTCCCTCTTTTGTGCTTTGGAGGTTTGGTGGTACCAACACTACCCAAATATATGATTGAATTACAAGTTTTGTCCTACCAGATTTCAAAGCATGTCCTTTATATTTAAAATTGACTAGTTTTATACTTTATGTTTCAAAACCTTGCACGTTACGTCCTTTGACGCTAACCTAGTTAGATTTTAACATAAATACAACTAGCTAGCGTCCCCCGCGCGTTGCGGCGGGGGTAATCTGGTGATCGTGTTTTTGTTAATGAGCGGTTAGATATTATATATCGCCTGTCATATATTAAGTGGTACAACGTTTGATTACATGCTTAGATAGTCAAGTATCATCGCACCATTGGTTGATAAGTACAAAATAGGTTAGTCGTGACCAATATTTACAAAAGCGGTTACATACTAATAGCATCCTTGCATGATTTGTACAAAAAATGCTAGTCATAACCATAAGTCTTGCTAATTGGCTGCATGCCTTTCGTTCAGATATGACATCCAGACAGTAAGATGCCAAATAAAAACCATTAGTAAATCGATATGAGTTCGGACAGAATGAGAAAGGTACTCGGGATTGTTCATCAAAAGTACTTATATGCTTATTGCTTTTTAAACGAAGTAGTTTAGAATGAGCAACTTCAATTTGCTTAATGATAGCTTAATTCACTCACAAATAATTAGACATGTGATAAAAAAATCAATGCCCTAAGACCAACGCAACTCAAACCAGCTTCTTGTCATGTACCAAAACAAAATAACCATATAAGCATTTTGATAAGCAATCCTAAACACTTGCTAGAAACAGGAAAGAAAAGATAATTCCTCAAGATTAAGAATAACGCTGCCCTTTGTCAAAACTCTTCCCACCGCCACCTCTACCTCCATATGACCACCCGGAACAAAACCTCTACCTCCCCTGCCTCTACCACACTCATACTTCCACCACCTCTACCACTCCTCGCGAGCCGAATCCCATCTCTCCTCTACCCCCCCCCCCCCCCCCACACACACACACCTAATTACAGGTTGGGAAGATGTACAAAATTGATTCTTATGGCGATAGGTTTAAGGACGATAATAACAAACCAAACTACCAACCGCGGCAACCCGTGGAGCCGGTGATTGGTAAGCCTAGTAACGATCAGCTCCCTCCACCACCGTTGTCTTGCCGCGACGCTTTGGAACTCCGCCTTCGGTCTCCCTCTCTGTCCCTGTCTATCTCTCTTTCTCTCATGATGCTCGAGACTGAGAGAATCGAAAGAAGATCATATCGGGGTGGTGGTGTGACGGTGGTGACCCTATGGTCACCGCCCCCTCTCTGTTATGTCTCTCTTTCTATTCTGGACTATGCTTCACATGGATAAAGAATAGATAAAGATAGGCATGAGTACAAGAAAACAAAGCAGAAAGTACAACAAATAAAGCATAAAAAACCTTTAAAGCACAAAGTACAACACTATAAAGCATAAACCATTTGTAAATTAATATATATATATAATGGTAAATTCATCTTTTTACTATTAAAGTGTCTATTTGTGTAAGTAATTTAAAGTTTTAGACCAAAAATAAATTTTAATTTATATTACCCCCCCCCCCCCCCTCTCAACCACCTTTGATCTTTATCCCCTCTCTGTCTCTTTCTCTCTCTCTCCCTCTCTCTCTCAAGTCTCAACCCCCTTTCTCCAGCTTCATCCAACACCACCACCACATGTTCATCTAACATCACAGATCCAACCAACAGATGGAAGAAGCCGGTTAAGGGTGAAGGAACGATCGTAGAAGATTGGCTCATTGAGAGAGAGGCGACCAGAATAATATATTGTGATTGTTTACGGAAGACGGAGTAAAGGCAGAGGATGACGATCCCAAGGGCCATGTTGATTCCTGCAGACGCTAATAAACATTCCGACGATGGAGTGAAGACAGAGGAAGGAAGACGACTACGACGATGGAGAAGGGACGAATTGAGTTGCAGATCTAGAAAATGGTATTATTATTAAAATTTTATTGCTATTATTTATGATATCTTATACCAATTTGAAATGGATTACAGTTTACAGATGACCCAAATGTGACTAAAAAATAAATACGCATCAAAGAAACTTCAATACTTGAAATAGATGCAGACGTTGGAATATTTAAAATCATACAGTATGTTAGGTGATTTTTCAATTGATGGCCGGGAATTATTATTATTATTATTATTATTATTATTATTATTATTATTATTATTATTATTATTATTATTATTATTATTATTATTATTATTATTATTAATAATGATAGAGGTGAGGGAAAAGGGACGAATCACCATAGACTAGCACCGGAAGCCAGATGTCCAAACTATACTCTGAGTATTACCGTTGTGGGGATGGTGGCGATGGTGGAGGAGATGGTTTGGTGGTGGGTTTGCAGTGGGTGGTAGCGGTGACAAGTGGTGTAGGGATGGAGGTGGGTGGTAGTGCAGATAGTGTGGGTGGTGATGCTGATAAGTAGGACTGTATGAGAGAGAGAGGGGGGCTTGATAAAGATATACATAATTCTTTTTGTTCAAATTTTAAAATGGTTTTCTAAATAAATTAGTAAAAAGACAATTTTACCCTTCACTTAACGATAAAATTTAACTTGGTTAGGGTCAGAGGACAAAACGTGCAAGATTTTAAAACATAAAGTACATAACTCATCAATTTTAAACATACAGGAGATGCTTTGAAATATGGTATAAACGTAAAGGCCAAAACTTGTAATTCAGTCCCAAATATATTAAAGTTGATTGTGACTTTTTAGATGTTGATTTTGTTTGTATTCATAACATTTAGACAAAATTACACTTTGCGTCCTCAATGTATGGCAGAAATTATGAAACGTGTCCTTTATTTTTTTTTTTTATTTTTTTTTTGAATTTTATGTCGAAAATATCTTTATTTTTTTGCATATTGTGTCCTTTATCACTAACCGAGTTAAAAAATTCAGTTAACTTTATTAAACTTAGGGGTAAAACAGTCCATTCACGTCCCTTCATCTCCTTTCCCCGTTAGAGCACATCTGTACATATTTGAAACCCTAAACGACCATTTTTCTTCATATATCACAGACAAACCTCAAAAACCTCATACTCATTATCTTCCCCAAATCAAACCCTCAAACACATTTGATAATCCAAAGGCACCCCTGCCCTCACAAAGGTTCGCCCTTGTTTAGAAACTCCACCTGATAGCACAAAGGTTCGATTAATGTTGGGGTCTTATGATAAACCGGTGTTAAGGTCACAAAATACTACTATCTGATGGGATTGGGGAGTTTACGAAAGCGATTGGGTGTGAATTGGATTTAAGTGATAAACCGGTTGGGTTAGGGGTTAGGTCTAGAAGGTATGCTATGCTTGTGGGAGATGAAGTTGTTAAGGTGTTTAATGTTGAGGAAGGTGGGCCGTTTACTAATAGTGGTGCTGAGGATATGCTTAAGGCTCTTCGAGGAGTTGGAGTTGTAAGTTTGTTTTGTTTTGTGGTTGTTGCTCACATGCTTGTTTTTTTTTTTTTTTTTAATAATGTGAGTTTGGATGTTGGATGTGTTGTTGAGGTAATTGTGTAAGCGATGTTTGAATTGAAAAAACACAAAGGTTCATATAGTTGTGACTAATTGCCCATGAATGTATGATTCATGATTTAGGTTGAAGCATCCTACGTAAGAGTTCGTAGAATAAGTTGGCAACAGAAAGGGGTCGGATTGGGTAGGTAACGAGTCAAAATGGGTGGCTTTTATACGAGGGTCTATGATTGGGTTTTATTTGCAGAAGGGTGAAGGGGAAAGGATAAGGGTTTATGCCTGGTATGTTTATAAAGGGAATGGAGATGAAGGGACGTGAAATGACTGTTTTACCCCTGGGTTAATAAAGTTAACTGAATCTTTTAACTCAGTTAGTGATAAAGGACACAATATGCAAGAAATAAAGATATTTTGGACATAAAATGCAAAAATAAATAAAGAGTTAATAGCCAAAATCGTCCCTGAGGTTTGGTCACTTTTGCCACTTCAGTCCAAAACCCAAACGTCTGAAATCTGGGTCCGCATGCTTTTGATTTTTTGCAACATTCGTCCCTGACACTAACCCAGTTAACTTATCTCGTAAATTTGAGGGGTATTTATGACTTTTTGCCTACACTTTTATTTTTTTAATATTTGTACTCAATAAGTGGGACCCACCTCCCCCCTTCTTCTCCACCATTTAGACCTGCCATCATCATCACACACCACCACCACCACCCTCACACAACCACCACCACCACCACCCTAAACCCACCACCATCTCCGCCACACACACATAACTGAATCAACATCATCTCCGCCACACACACATAACTGAATCAACATTCTGTTACCACAACTCACTGTGACCATCCACCATCTCCGGCCACCAACACCATACGACCTCCTCCCTCGAAGCCTGTCACCACCGACGAGCACCATCACAGCCCTACCTTCGCCATTAATACCCACCAGACAACCCCTCCTGTGCTGCTATTAACCACCATTGACCAACACCTTGATAACCTCACCACCACCGTTAGTCGCTTCAACCATCACCTCCACCTTCAACCAAATATTATTGAGAACAATAAGGTGGGTTCGGGGCTTTACCTGTGTGGTCAGATCTGGCCCGGTTCCTCTCTTCCGCCTCTTTCTCTCTCTGCGTCTGTCTCTCTCTCTCCTCTCTGCTCTCTCTCTCTCTATCTCTCTCTGCGTCTGTCTCTCTCCTCTATGCTCTCTCTCTATCTCTCTCTCTCTCTCTCTGCGTCTGTAGTCTCTCTCTCCTCTCTGCTCTCTCTCTCTCTATCTCTCTCTGTTCTCTCCCTCTCTCTCCTCTCTGCTCTCTCTCTCTCTATCTTTCTCCTCTCTCTCTCTATCTCTGCTCTCTCTCTCCCTTAAAGTAGGTTTTTTTATTTTTGTTCTTGTATTTATTTAGCTTTAAATACAAAATGTCTAAAATGCCCTCGATTTTGTAGGCAAAAAGTCAAAAATGCCCCTAGAGTTAACGAGATAAGTTAACTGGGTTAGTGTCAGGGACGAATGTGGCAAAAAATCAAAAGTCTGCGGACCCAGATTTCAGACGTTTGGGTTTTGGACTGAAGTGGCAAAAGTGACAAAACCTCAGGGACGATTTTGGCTATTAACTCAATAAATAAATTAAGGACACGTTTCATGATTTCCGCCATACATTAAAGACACAAAGTGTAATTTTGTCTAACATTTACTTCACAACTTCATCATTTTCGTTTCCTACTATGTTTCATCGACTCCAATTTTCGTAATTTCTACCCATCGACCAAATGTCTATTCAAAGAATTTATTTCACATTTTCGTCGTTTTGTTTTCTTTCTATGTTTCATTGGCACCAATTTATGTGATTTCTGCTTGATGTGTTATGCTTCTATGTTTTAATTTGGTATACTTTTTCGTATAATTTTAAGTTCGTCTATGTTTTGACGTAAATTTGTTGTTTGTTTCAGGGCTTTATTTTGTACATTTAGTATGTATGACTCAGATCACATATTATACGTTTTAATTTGATGGTATAAATTCAAGTTAGTCTGCGTTTCGATCCCATCACACGCCGTCACAACGCGCTACAGATACAAAAACTATTCGAGATTAAATGGCAAAGCTAATTGAAAGTCAAATAAATGATAAATTAATGTTGACTTTTATTTGGGGCATATTGACATAATTTATCTATATACTAAAATGAAATGTCGGTGAAAATTTCACAATCACCCCCTAATGTTTTAGTAAATTGCGATTTCAGTCTTCCTACATTTATTTTGTTTTATTATCAATGTTTTAATAAATTGCAACTTCAGTTCCCCTACGTTTATTTTGTTTTATTATCGGTTGCACCGACCAAATGTTTGTTTTACTTTATGATTTTCTTTTAAGTTACGCTATATACGGTATAAATTCGATTTACTTCCCGTTTTGATTCGACCACAATGTTCGTGTAGATTACATTCTACATTTATTTTGTTTTATTATCAGTTGCACCGGCCAAATGTTTGTTTTACTTTATGATCTTCTTTTAAGTTACGCTATATACAGTATAAATTCGATTTACTTCCCGTTCTGATTTGACCACAATGTTCGTATAGATTACATTGAGTTTAGCTAACTACCACGCGACATGTGATTTCATACGCTTAGTGCATCATATAACGTTTGGTTTTAATCAATTAGATGTTTATAGCAGGCTCGCGACACATTACCTGTGTGTCATGTGTAAATTTTGTGTTTCACACTTTCTGTGTTACTACACAGTTCAATTCGTCACGCACTGTCGCAACGCGCTGCGGGTAAAATTGCTAGTAGGTTCTAAACAGGAATGAAAAGAATTAAAAGGAGGGAAGAAGAGGCGACGTAACTAAAATAGTGGACTGGAACTAATTGGTTATTGGCCCAATTGTTTGTGATGTTGTACAGTAACAAACTGGCAGCCCATTATTGACTTTCGACGGCCCACAAAAAAGAGATGAATGAAATGAAAAGAATTAAAAGGGCAAATCGCACAGCAGTTCTTTGACGGCAGTTTGAGGGTGTTTTGGAGCACGTTTTCAAGGCGGAAGCCTTGTTTTGGCTGCTGTGTCATTTTACGAAAACAGGAAACAAAATCAACTTGCTTGGTTTTTTTTTATTATTATTTGTTTTTTAATTTTAATGAACAAGCGTGTAGTGATAATATTCGATTTGATTATTATTATGGTTGGCTAAACATTTTGTGATCTTATCTGGGTGGATGGTTTTTTTAAATAGGATGTTATAGACTAGTTTTCTATTATGTTTTGGAGAAGCAATCTAAGAGGGTGTTTGAGATTGATTTCACAGTTTCTGCGTTTTAGAAATGCATGGGTGGAGCTGCTTTTAGATTATTGCGTTTTGGTAGCCTAAAAATGCATTTTAAAACTCAACACCAAACACTAAAAACTGATTATTTGCGTTTTCAAAACGCAATAATCTAAAAATCCATTTCAAAACGCAACCCTAAACACCCCCTAAGCATTCGATGCTTATTGTTATATGTTATATTGATTGATTGTAAACGGTGGAATTTATTTGAATCCTTTTTCATTATCATTCAATTCCTGAGAGTAAACGTAGTGGAGCGTGATGTTTAACACCCCTTCTCCACTTGGGGTTTCGTGATTGGCTCATTAAAAAGAAGGTAAGAAAACGCCATGTTTCAACGTTAATTTCCACGCCAAAACGAATTTTTTAAGCAAAACGCCACAGGGGCGATGTTGGGGATTTTGGGGGCGTTTTTCAGCCATTCCACGCCTAAAACTTTTCTCCACTACACCTAGTCTAACTGGGATATATTTGAAAAATGTTTGGTTTGGTAATTTGCAATTGATATTCGGGTGATAAACTTTGGGGGTTGCTAAATGTACCCCCTCTCATTTATTTTTACTAATCATACCCCTTCCTTAAGTTTTACATTAATACAATTCAAACTTTTTTATTTTTATATTGCCAATTTTTAATATTTTGTTATCAACTTAAAAAAAAGTTTTTTTTTATGTTTTATTGATATTTTTTAATGTTTTTTAAAATAATATTTATTGTTTTAAAACTGATTCTTTTAATTTTCCTAAGTACCTATTTTTTATTATTTTGATATTTTTGAACGTTTTTTAAAACAGTTTTATTGTTTTAAAACCTTTGCTTTTAGTTTTCCTAAGTCTCAGATGGAGTACATGTTCTTGGTTTGTCTTTAGTTAACACATTGTTTAAGACATTAGAAGTTACTGAGTGGCCTCTACCGTGGTGCCTCGCTACAACTTCTTTAAGTATCGTTGGAAGAACATAGTGAAGTCCGCCATGGTGCTCGCCAAATCTCATCCCGATTTAATCCTTGAGGACAAGGATGTTTTGAGAGGGCGGGATTGATATGTGCACATATATGGAATGATATTAGGATTAATTGTTATTTTATTTTATCTTATATCTTAGGATTCAAAAGTTGTTTCTGTGTTTAGAGTTGCCATGCAAATGTATGCATGTGGTGGGTTAGTGCGTGAGTATGGGTTAGTTGCCATTTATCTACTTGCTTTCTTTATTTATTTGATAATTACCGTAAAGTTTACTTGTCACTAATTTCTTTGAAATTTGACCCACTTGAAGGGTTATCTATAAATGAGATTAGTATATATCATTAGGAAAAACTCGAACTCTTTTTTTAGAAAGGTATACTTCATTAAAAACGTGCAAATCAACCTATGAACCGGGGTGGGCACAATAACAAAAGAACTATTTACTTTCAAGATAACAAATTTACACCAACTAGACCAATCCAAGGACTTAAGATTAGCTCTATCTTTGGCCCAGAGGAACCCAATCGACTTGACCTCCCCAATAATATCTTCCAAACGCACCGTCTTGTTCTCAAATCTGATTCTGTTTCTAGCTCTCCAAACGCTCCAACATCCGATAATAATAAGACCATATAGAATCTCCTTTTCCTTACCCCTTAAACCCGAAAAATTATAGAACTCCAAAAGATCTCTAAACGAGAAGACGAACATATGGTTAACCTAGCACCAAGAGCTCACATGCTGCCAAAGACCCAAAGCCATGATGCAGGCAGAAAACAAATGGTCCACCGACTCATCAGCGGACTTGCACAATGGACATGACACGTCATCAATATGAACGTTCCTCTTGATTAACGTTTATATATTTAAATCACGTACATCCTGATCATCAATATGCTAATAATTAATAATTTAACTATGAACAAAAACAAACCATACTGTTTCGATAAATCTTTGAAAGCTTATTTTAAAAAATAACAACAAAAAACTATATATCCAAATCAAATCACATGCATGGTTTGGTTGCTCTACTGAGACTTGCCGCCCTCCTTGCTCTTGACACGACCATCGGTTCCAGCCATCATCACATATTTGTCCTTTCTAGTCAAATTAGTGCATTCAAATCCTAGTGTATCCCCTATCACTCTTTGAATATAATTTGCCACTTCAAATGCAGATTTCCCGCCTTTGCAAGTAAGTTCTGAAGGCACTTGATTCAAGAAAGTAATCTCGTACGTTGGCCTAGGGTTCATGTACACAAAATATGGGTCCAAGGACTTATACCCACGAGTTGTTGTCCCATAAAACACGCTTTGTTTTGTATTAATAGCAACAGGCACGATCCTATCTGTGAGTTCTGCAAAAAGAGCACTAAATCTAAGCAAAAAGGGTTCTCTAGATGTAGTCCCCTCTGGGCAAATGACCAAATCACCCTCTTCCAACAATTTTTTAATATGTGCGGCATCTTTATCTCTCTCCCTTGCCAAGGCCACCGCTTTAATAGGTGAAATTAACTCGGAGAATTTACTAATACTATACGTGACACAACTGATCTTTCTTCCTAGGGCGACAGCTGTGACCACTGGGTCTATGATAGTACGATGGTTGCACACGAAAAGCACACCGCTTTGCCCTTGTTTAGGAGGGGGCGGTGGCGTACCCTTAACAACAAGTTTGATTCCAAGGATCTTGTAGTTGTAGTATACAATCCTTTCGGGTAAAGGTATGTTGAGGTAAATTCGAAGGATGGATAGGAAAATGCCTATGGGCATCCATAAGAAGGTAAGTAGAGCTGCGAGTGGTGTAGGCCTTTGCACTAGACGCCCTTCGTGAAAGATTATCGGACGTAGAAGCTTGTTTCTTGGTAAGGGCTCGCATCTTGTTCTTGGTACCATATAACCTTCCTGCAATTGATATATAAAATTACATTGTGTAAGTACAACAATCATCATATATATGTATATTTTAAATTTGAACACTTATTGCTCAATAGATCTATCTATTCAAATACTTTCTGCTAAACTAATTAAACTCGGTCTTTCAAGGGAAGTAAGGAACCAAAGAATGGTTAAAAGGGTCCTTTTCACTCTTGGCTTTCCCATGTGCTTATCACGTGTTTCCTTTATTATTTTCAATTGGCACTCATGTCATGGGGACCTTCATACCCATGCACGAACTAACAAAATTGAATGGGATTCAACGTATGGTCGAAATTTAAAGCCAACATCATACTACATTAATTTTTACAATACTAACATAACTTCGTTTTATCATTTCAAGCATAAGAAGCTGATACTAAATTGATGCTATGACTTTCATGATCTAAAATACTAAAACACACACACACACATGACACATAGTAATATTAATGGAAACCTAAATATTGATGAGTAACCTCAACCGTTAGGCTAACTTAGGACAAATTGTGTCTTAGCAGATTTAAAAGGACTCTAACAACGCGAACAATACAACTTCCACACTTAAATAAGACTCGTTTAACTATTTTATATCACATGTTAATTTATAACACAGTTATATGTTTTATGTATCGACAAAGAGAAATTATGGATCATACCCTCTTAATTCTAATTATTTTTAAAAAGTAAAATTCCAAATAGTGTACTTTTTAGTTAACAGGTCTAATCGTCTGTTATACAGGTTAGAGCATTCACACTAGCTTCTCCATATTTTCTCCATAATTACTCTAAAAACACTACTTTTTCTCACTTCTTTCTATTTAATAATATTTATTCTATACTTTTATCATTACTTTTTCTCTCTCCTCTACTCACAATCACTTTAAAAAATATTAAACAATTATGGAGGATGAACAGTTCCATATCAAATTTGCTGATAAACAGTAACTTCTCTATATATTCTCCATTTCCTCTACTCACAAACACTTATACACACTGTATCTAATATGGAGGCCCCTCTCACAAAATTATGGAGGCTCTACTGTGAATGCTCTTACCTATTGGCAACTCTACCTTGGTATATGACAACCACCCCATCCTTGTTACAAGATTTATCATATTGTATAATACCAATACTATTAATTAAAATATTTAAAATTTAATGTTTTAGTTGGCCACATAACTATATCGTGTCTATTTCACATGACAGGCTTGTGCAATTCTAGCTTTCGAAAAAGAGAAAAAAAAAAAAACAGAATTTATGACTCCATTTATGAGCATATTTGTTCAAGGCTGGCTTCAAGTATATAAAATTGAAGCGTTTGTTTTAGGCCTCAAGTTTTTTGGCCCCATATATTTCTTTTTGTGGTAACTCTTTATTGTTATTGTTGTTATTATTATTATTGTTATTATTATTATTATTATTATTATTATTATTATTATTATTAATAATAAAAATATGTACTTTAACTTTGTTTACTATAAGTTTTCATCATATCGTCGTTGGTTTCGGTTAAAGATATGAGAGTAGTTGTTATCTAATAGTTCTTTTTTTTTTTCTTTTGCTGTTAAAAGAAGGTAATAGCTCTTTTTTGTTTTATCAAAAAGCTCTTGAGTTGAATTTTGAGTTTGGTCCAGAAAATGTTGAGCCGCAACGCTTGTTATTTATCTAGTCTTTTAACCCGTTATATCTAAATTAGAGTGTACATTATAGAAAATTATATTTAGTAAAAATAAGAATAAAAGAATTATCAGAATAAGGAGCATTCTCACTGGCCTCCCTTATTATAATTGAGTGGCATGGAAAATGATGAGTAGAGCATAACCTCGTTGAGGTGCTAGGTTTGATTTTTGATCTCATCGGGTTTTACCGATTCTTCATTTCCGTGCCTTCGGACGGGTGAGGGGTTAGGTTTTCGCAAGAACTGGTGGCTTGGTGGGTTCTGGGTACCCAGCGCTACCTGTGGGTTGACACCTAAGACGTGTCTTCACCCAGAAACGTATAGGGTGCTTTTGTAACCAATTGATCATGAGTAGCCCGGGTAGTCGGGACATATGTTTGTTAACCGTTAAAAATAGAGCATTCTCACTGATCTCACATATATAGTATGGGCAATAAAGCTTTCACCAAACCAAAACAAAATTAATGTGTTTCATGGTTGTACCTAAATAGTAAATACAGCATACATGCATGATCTTTAAAGATAGTAAAGAATTTGACTTGGTAAAATGGATTAAAATAGGCAATATTACGTTATTTTACATAGAAAAGTTATAATGTTTTGAGTAAATACATTATCATTACCTATATATTAGTTTAGAAACTTTCATGAATAGTAATAACGGAGTTACTATTCAACTCCGTTAAGTTACTATTTAATTCAATTAAATTGCTATTTAGCTTAACGGAGTTACTATTCAACTCCGTTAAGTTACTATTTACTCTGCTTTTTTTAATTACCTATATATTAGTTTAGAAACTTTCATGAATAGTAATAACGGAGTTACTATTCAACTCCGTTAAGTTACTATTTAATTCAATTAAATTGCTATTTAGCTTAACGGAGTTACTATTCAACTCCGTTAAGTTACTATTTACTCTGCTTTTTTTAATTTTTTTTTCTTAAATTCGTTTTTTTTCTTCGTTAAGTTACTATTTAGCTCTATTTTTTTTTAATTTTCTTTACTCAACTCAGTTAGGCAACTACTCAATTCCGTCATGTTACTACTCAACTCAACTCCGTCAACTACTATCCAACTCCGTAAAGTTACTATTCAAGGCCGTCAAGTTACTACTCAATGCCGTTAGGTTACTACTCAACTCCGTTAGCTTAACGGAGTTACTATTCAACTGCGTTTAGTATTTAACTCCGTCAAGTTACTATTTCCTCTGGTTTTTTAAAAAAATTTTCCGCAACTTCGTTTTTTTCTCTGTTAAGTTACTATTTAGCTATGTTTTTTTTAATTTTCTTTACTAAATTCCGTCGTGGTACAACTCAAGTCAACTCAACTCCGTCAACTACTATCCAACTCCGTCAATTTACTATTCAATGTCGTCAAGTTACTATTCAACTCCACTCAACGCCGTTAGGTTACTACTCAACTCCGTTAGGCTACTATTCAACTCCGTTAGCTTAACGGCGTTACTGTTGAACTCCGTCAAGTTACTATTTACTCTGTTCTTTTAATTTATTTTTTCCCGCAAGTCTGTTTTTTCCTCCAATAGGTTACTGTTTAACTCTGTTTTTTTAATTTTCTTTACTCAACTCCGTTAGGGTGCTACTCAATTCTGTCATGTTACTACTCAACTCAACTCAAGTCTGTCAACTACTATCCAACTCCGTCAGGTAACTATTCAATGCCGGCAAGTTACTATTCAACTCCGTTAATTATTGGTTCGCTACATCAGATCCGAAAGCCAATATTCTTGCAACGTATACACCAGTAACAGACACCAGAAAATTAAAAGAAAGGCTGTTGTAATATTAAAAGAAATTGTGTCTTCCTTCAACTGTTGTGCATTACATACACAGAATTAGATACCGGTTTAACATAGGCGCAACGCGCCGCCTCGATTACCACTAGTTTTGTGTAAATCTGACCAGAAATGGAATTTTCTAGAAGTAATAAATTGATTTGCACTTATTGTTAGAAAACAAACCGAAATGAGTGTGATCTTTTCTCTCTTTTTGTTTTTTTCTGGATCCAAACTTAAATAAGATGGTTGACATATATATCTATATTACATTATAAAGGAGGTACGGGTAAATATGTTTAAATTCTTTAAAGTTAAGATGGTATATTAAGGGTTTTTTTTTACAATTTTCTAAATTTTACCATTTTTCTTCCCTAAATGCATATGAGGCAACTTTTTTCATTAAATTATCAAAATTTCACAATCAGTTTATCCTTCATTATTTTTATATTTACATTGAATTATTACATCTTCATATGGGGTAACTTTATTTCATTAAATTATAAAAAATTTACAATCAAGTTATCTTTCATTATTTTTGTATCTACCTTTGTGATACACCATTGTTTATACTCTCAACCCATTTGAAAAATGCTTAGTTAATAATTATTACATGTTTTAGGATCAATTATAAGTAAATTAATGAGAAGCACACGGAATTTGTAGGTTACTATACATAAGTCCGGTTGAGTTCACATCTTCTTTCACTAGAATAAACTTGTTTTTACTCCTGACCATATGATTTAACTATGTTAGCATGAGTTGTTTGTTCTAGCACTTGAAACATGACGCCAAATGATGGCAAACAAAGCAAACGAAATGTTAGCGATGTTGGTGCTTTTGATTATCTCATCATATATAAGGTCCCTCAATTTTTAGGTAGTTAAACAGAAAACAACATAATTTTTTTTTATCCTAATGATAGTATATGGCTAAAACAGTGAAACCTACCTACATGCTTTGAGTTTTGAATGTTATGTATTTTTTAATTTGATTTACTGACACTGTTATATCTAGAGGTTACATTTACAAGTAGTATTTTACGGTTTTACCCAAATAGTTCAAAAGGGATCAACTTGCTCAAATTCCTCATAACATATACATATTTTTACTCAAATGTATATTTTTAATACTCCAAAAAGAAATATTAATCGTGACAATATTATGTGTTTGTTTACAATCATATAATCTAACTTCTTTAGCAATACATTTGAAGTACACTTTGGTGATCTTCTTTTTACATTAGCAATATTGCGAGTGAAGGACATGCTATCTCCTTGAAAGGCGGAAAAAGACTCAGTTAAAATACATGCAAAATGTTTGTGTCTGATGCATATCATGTTCCTATCGCGTATTGTCAACTCCGCCGCAACGCGCGGGTTACCCACTAGTATAACTATATAACGAATTAACACTTTGCCATATAAGCAAAGAAAATATATGCCACTTAGGTTATAACCTAGTGGTAGAGAGGAAATCATCTCTTGAGTGAGGATGGGAGTCCAACTTCAAGGGTGTGCAAAAAAAAGGTGTAAAAAATTAGTCGTTAAAAAAAAATCAAAGAAAATATATAATGTTTCCCACTCTATCCAGATATAAATTATTTCAACCTACAATTTTATGATTGTTTAATTTTTGTGATAGATGTAAATATCATAGCATTATCGAAACTAGAAACTTTTCAACTACACTATCGCAATGCAAATGTTTTTTTTTTTTTTTTTTTTACATTCGCCTCAACTATGATAATAACCCGAATTCAGGGTCATGCTAGACAAAAGCATCAAATTCTACAACAAATCTTATTTTTTGTATAGAAAAATTTGATAAATTATAGTATGTAATATCGGACACGCAAACCAGCTAAACCAGACTACCCTAAACCCAACACGTGAGAATAAAAACTTCTTTTTAATATAGAAAATTTCGACAAATTCTAGCGTGTTATATTGGAGACACAAAACAGACCACCCTAGGCCCAACATGTGAGATGTAAATTAATCAAATTCACTTAGCAACAAGACGATGAAGGTTGTCAACCATACATATCTAACATCGGCCTTAAACCAACTGGACTACACAACTGACAAATTCTAGTGGTCATACATTGAGTGAAACCCTTTGACCCTCTAATTAGTTCCTTTCACATATATAGTTTATTTTTAGTTTTACCTTCTTGTTACATTTCAGGTTTTGTTTTCACTTTAGTTTGTCCTTTCGTATTGGATTTTAATTTTAATCATGACTAACTCTTCCTTTTAGTTATATATATATATTTTTTCATCCAAAAGTAGAAAGGTAGGTGATGGGCTTAGGGTGTGTTTGCTAGATCTTTAAATGTATATATATATGTGACTAGCTAGTACGTGTTGGATATTATGATTTATAGATGGTGGTTCAGGTTGTAAAGAGTGGTAGGTGGTTGTTACATATGTTATGTTGTTGATATATTTCCATATTCTAAATCAATAGTAAAACTTAACACAGAAAATAATAATTAATACCTTGCAAATAGACATGAAATCTTTGTCAGCCTCACTATCTCCAAGACCCAAATCAGGCAGCTGATTCGAAGCACTAAACTCTTGCAAAATGGCAAACTTTTTTAGTGGGCCAAAAAGAACACCGGGCTCTTTAACCAATCCGGTGGCTCGACCCGATTTTGTGAGCTGGAGTTCAGTCCCGAAGACCTTATCAGCCCCTAAATAATATTTGGCAAATGGTTCAACCATAAGCCTTGGGGTGGATGTGACCACATACCTCTTCCCAAATGAGTTGAAGACCTCCCATGAGTCGGGGCGAACATCAGCCACGTAGAATCGAGGCAAGACCGAGCTGGAAACAAGTTCAACATCCCGGATTCTTAGGCCGAAAAAAGAGATGAAGATATAAAGACGAGTGGCGGTTGGTTCAGAAAAGAGGGAAATGAGGGGGAAGGATAGTAGTAGAAAAAAGGCCCGAAAAATGCTTCCGGCTTCAAGAGCAATGAGGAAGTAGTAGGGGAAGGGGTTGTGGGAAAGGAGAAGGGTGCCATCCAGACCCGAGGCAACGCTTTGCTCGGATCTTGATTCTTTACTGCATTTTGAGATCGCTTCGAAATGGGACATTCTGGGGATTATTATTACTATTATGGCTATAAAGTTTTTGCTACGACTTATGAAGGCCAAATGTAGGAGGCCGGCTGGCTTTAAAAAGAAGTTGGATGGAGGGTGGACGCATTCAGTACTAATTAACCATATTTTCTTTATTCATATTTTTATTTTTTGATTTTTATTTTTATCATGCAAAAGTAAAACACCCATGTGAGAAGAACAAAACCAGACCCTTTGAAAACAAATTAATATATAGAAATATAATATGTTTAAGTAGATTATTTCCCGGAAGCTTTTCGAGATACACAAATCTAATTAGAAGTGTTAAAATATGTGTTATGATGTAACAAATAAATTAATGTACTATAATATGATAAAACAATAATTTTAATCATTTGAATAAGAATGAAAATGTATATTAAAAAGAAATATATATGTTTGGATGAGGAGCACAGCCATAAGCAACTATTGCAGGTTGTGATCTTGAAGATGTGACTTTTTTTTAAGAATTGATTTTAACCTATTCTGCTCCGGTTGAAAATATAATTCATATTTACTAGTTTGAACATAATTAGTGACTTGCCTATACATGATTAATGAATTACTTGAAAACGTTGTGTTTTTTTTCTGTATGAACAAAACCCACAAAAAAATAGTCGTTTTTTTCTCTGTTTTTTATATAGCACTATGGTACTCGTTGAAAAGATAATAAAACGTTCGTTAATTTGGTGTAATTTTTTTAAAAAAATCTCGTATACAAAAGATATTAACGTTTAAAAATTATGGGAGGAAACATTAGAGAGAAAAATCCAATTTTGTTTTTAAGTTTTTAGATAAACTACTAAAATCGTCCCTGTGGTTTAGTGAAAAGTGTCACTTACGTACAAACTTGTGATTTTTTGTCATAATCGTACCATGTTTCAATTTTTTTGTCTAAACCGTCCGGGCACTAACTCCACTCAGTTAGTCCAGTTAAGTCAGGGGCAATTTCATCCATTCACCTTTTAAAGTTTTGTTTGCTGAAATCGTCCATCCCCCAATTATTAAAATTTAAAAATTAAAAGAAATAAAAATAATATTTTAAAATTTAAGTGGGTCCCACCCCTACCTCACCCATTTCATCTTCTCCACCTTTCACCACCACCACCACCCATCTCCACCCACCACCTCCTCTGGGATTGGCTAACCAATCCTATCCCGCGTTAATCACACACCTTTACTTCGGCATTTTATTGTTGTTTGTATAAATTGAAGTTACCATCGAACTCAGAACGATTTCATCATAAATCCGCTTTTATTATCTCCAAACGTTCGCCCCATGTGCAAATCCAGACCTTGTCGGAGGACCACCCATTTTTCCTGCCGTCCTCATCTCTCCGAACCTGTTTCTATTCGGATGCCGTTTTCCTTTGTTCTAGTCACCACCGTCACACATAAACACCTCCACCTGCAACTCGTCACCCCCAACCACCACAATCAGCAATCACCACCGATCACCCAGAACCAGCTAACCACCGCCCTTCCACCATCCACCTTTAGTCACCATCGAACTCTTAACACAAACCCACTGCCACCACCTAAAACACCTCGGACCATGTTTAAAACTGATCACACAACCACCGTTCCATCGTCGCACACGCACCCAACCACCATCATTATCCCTTAGACGGCTTGAAAAAAATCTTAAGACGATGATAATGTTTAGGTGACAGTTGTGAAAGTGCCTGAAGATGGTAATGGAAGGTGGTGTAGTGGTGGTCTCAAATGGCAGTTGCAGGTGGGGTGGTTTGGCTGTACAAATAAACACCTAAGGATGAAGGGTTCATTCAAACCTTCAAGAACATGATAACGTTTAGGTGGGACCCACCTAAATTTTAAAATATTAATAATTCTTTTAATTTTAAATTTTTAATAATTAGGGGAGGGGCGATTTAGGCAAACAAAACTTTTAATGGTGAATGGACGAAATTGCCCCTGACTTAACTGGCACTAACTGGATGGAGTTAGTGCCAGGGACGGTTCAAACAAAAAAATTGAAACCATGATACGATTATGACAAAAAAATCACAAGTTTGTACGTAAGTGGCACTTTTCACTAAACCACAGGGACGATTTTAGCAGTTTACCCAAATTTTTTTTCTTTTAAAATCACTTAATGCCACGTGGCATGCCACATGGCACACTCAAGGATTGATTGTGTTTTTGCATAAAGTTGTTATAAGCATGTAAACGAATATGAACATGGTTTGTTTGTGTTCATATATTAACTTTAACCGAATAAACACAAACACTTAACGAACAAATGTTCCTTTACTTGTGTGATCATTAAGAAAATGAATGTAAATTAAAGAACATAAATTCACGTAAATAAATGAATATAAGCGAAGAATAAATGAACGCGTTCTTATTCGTTTATCAGTCAAGTATCCAAGATTTGGTTCTAAAATTTGATTGATCTAACGGGTTGATGCATAATAACTAATAAATATGACTTATCCAAATTAATTGATATTTGACCACTCTTCAAGCCAAAATCTAACACAATTACCCCTGCCAACCTTACCCCTTAGACCTTCTGGTGTGGTGTGCAACATAGGTCTATCATCCTCTAGTCAGAGGTGATAACACCACCCCCTGGCCCATCATCATCATGAACGGCATTTGGATGTCTGGCTTGCCGTCCTTTTTGATTGGTGAGTTGTTTTTCTTTTTTTTTTTTTTTAAAGAGAGGGAGGTCCATCACTCTACACCTTTGGACCCAGGGGTGGATCCAGGGGGTTTTAGGGGGTTCACAGGAACCCCCTTGGTTTGGAAAAATTGAAAAATTTAGTGGAAAATTTTGAAAAATTAGTGAAAATCTACGAAAGGAACCCCCTGGAAATCTGTCCTAGATTCGCCACTGCTTGGACCATCATGGGGATGATGCTCCTACCCCTTGCTGATGTAGTGATGTGGCATCTGAGGTGGAGGACTATCATGGATGATAGACCTCCTCCACACCCACCAGCCTTAGAGCATGTGTAGTGGGTGGCCTTAAATTTAAGGTCCCATCCAATGATTACTTAATTATTATTATTTTTTTAAATTAATCAAGTAAAACTAAAAAAAACACAAATAATATTAAAAAAAATTACAAATAATATTAAAACCATAAAAATAAAAAACACAACTTAAAAAAAAGCGAAACATACTAAAAAATAAGCATTTCTAGAGGTTATATTTTTCAATGATTTGTTGCTTATAAAGTTGTGCTAGTCGTAGTGCGTCTCCTTGGAGGTGGTCAATCGGTTTGGACAAAAACTAGATATCTTTTTTCTATTTGCCTCGATTCTTGGAGCGCCACAAACTTTTAATTCTCAACCATTATTTGTTGCATAGTTTCCAAACGTCTTTGGCCAAGGTCGCGAATATCTTGAAGTCGTTGATTCATTTCTTCAAAATCTTCTTTCATGTCACCACCTCCCGAAGACGACTCCACCCTTCCACCTTTTTGTACCCTTCTACCGGAAGATCGAGCCAATTCCTCCTCCTCCTCCTCCAACTCCTCCTCGTCGACATTAACATGCTCATTTAAGTTGACATTTCTTGCATCGGATGTAGGTGTATCGGGATCTCGCGACGAGGAGGTTTTGCTCCTGTTTGCTCTGCTTGCTTTGCGCCTAATACCGGACCTATGGCCGGTACCCGTGCCCACTTAGGACTTTTTTTAGTAGCTCTCAACACCTCAAATATGTGAACGTCCCACGGGTTGCGTTGAATTCCTCCAACGCTCTTGCTAACACATCACCATCACCTTCCCCACTGGTCTTATTATCGTGGCAACGTTGGTAAACTTCCACAAAAGCACAACATCTATTATTAATATCGGTCCACTTTCCCGATATCGAATCGGGGTCCCGATATTCCCCTCGACCCATGGTGTTGAAAAATGTCTCTTGAATTCTCGTCCAAAACAAAGGCTCGTCTTGATAGTTCGCTACAAATAAAAAAAATAAAAATAAAAAAATACGGTTAACAAAAAAAAAATCCGATTTAAAAAAATATATATTCAAATAAAATACGATTAAAAAAACAATAATAATACTAAGCAACTTCGGCGATATGTCGAGCCAAGTCCGCGCTAGTAAAAATTCTTCGTCTTTATGCAAGGTTGATACTTCTTTCTTTGTCGAGGCCCGATGACTTTTTTTTGTACGAGCCCCCGGTTGAGAACCCTCGGGTTCACGTGGTTGTGCGGCTTCCGGTTCGGGCTCGGGTTGAGTATCCGGCATGAGCTCAGGTTCGTCTTGAGAACCTTGGCCATAGTTTATGTTCATGTTTGATGAAAAAACCTATTGGCGCTTGAAAGAATTGACCCGGCATGTTTAGTAGTTGTGTGTATCCCTTTGCCCCTTGAAAATATGAACGTTGGGTTGGGTGACATGGCCAAAGTTTATTGGTTGGTGGATTATGTGTTCGAGCGTTAAAAAATAAAGGCCCTAGTCATTTTTTTGGTTTTAGCGCCGATGTGTAATGGTGTTCCGGACGGAATTGGGCGCTAAAATTGGATTAAGGCCTAACTCGTGCTCGACTAAGAATGATTTTATAGATTTAACACAACCTCACAAGAAGTGGTCAGGGAGTTTTCCAACCTCTCGATTGTTCCCCATGTAATATGCCTACGTTGTGGTTGTGTGTTGTATGTTGCTGTCTACCCTGCCTATCAACTTGCTAACTGCGTACTTTTTTCATTAAATTTCTGTTAAAAAATAAACAAATAAAGAGACATAAATACAAAAACATAAATGAACTTTCACGAACATGACATTATATAAAAATAAACAAACTTCCTATCATATAGTTATCGAATGGTTACAATTTATAAGCCTATATGATTATATAACCCCTTAATCTACTTTATTTCTCTATCACTAGATTAACAAAGCAACACATAAGATTTTATTATGCAAGTCTTACATTTTTTTTAAGTCAGGCAATTCTTACATGTAAGAATTAGTTTGATCAAATACCGTTTAGTTTTCGAATTCAGAAGAAATGACATAAGTTTTCGTATTCCAGATATTTATTACATCTAATTATTCATAAAAACTAACAAAAAATTTTATTAAGTATAAAAAGTATATTTAGATTGCAAGTTGGCAATCAATGAAGTTGGTGCAATTAAATATGAAAATGATATACCTACATCATAAATCCTTCTCTCTATTTAATCAAAAAATAATAACAATAGCCTTATAATAAGTATTGCTTTTATTGTTAAAATAATAATTAAGACGTATCATTAAAATGAAAATATAACATTGTCTATTAATTATTGTGTTTAATATTGTTGAGTACAACTTTAAAACTAGAGATAACTACACGGATAGTCCTTATGGTTTATAGAAAGTAACATCTTATAATCCGAACTTTATTTTCAACATGTTAAAAGTTTATGGTTTTAGTTTTGTAATATTTTGGCCTCTTGGGTACTAAGACCAACTTCGTTAGTTTTTTCTAGTTAACTTTTGATAAAATAAATAAAATGCCTAAGAATAACTAGATAGACTATTCTTGTAATTGACTCTACTTGATTACAAGGATAATTTTTGTAATTTATTGAAATTAGAATCATCTATTAATAGTATTAGATTTAAAATTTTTAAATTTAAAAAATATATTCAATTAAATAATTATACTCTATACGTTTTAATATATATTTTTTATAAAACAATACTATTGTCCTTATAAACCATTGTCGTATCTGTCATCAAACACCACGTCAACTCTCATCCCCACCACTATTGCTGTCATGCGTTATATATATTTAAAACGCATAGAGTTGATGTGTTGGTTAATGTAGAATTATCCACTATCATTATGAAAACACATAGAATATAATTATTTAACTTAATATATTATATAATTTAAATATTTTCAATAGATATTTCTCTATATTAAAAATATATATATGACCTTGTCAAATATAGATAATGCATGACGACAAATGGTGGTGGAGGTGAAAGTGTACGTGGTGCTTAATGACAAATACGAATTAGGCTTATCGGCGGTGGTTTATATGGATAAAAGTATTGTTTTACAAAAATATATATTAAAATGTATATAGCATATTTATTCAATTTAATTTAATATATTTTTATAATTTATAATTTTTTTGTTTTAATAATATTAATAGATAATTCTATATATTATAAATGTAGACGACTTTTTCAATTATAGATAACACATGCCAGCAATGACGGTGGAGATGAGAATTGGCGTGGTGTTTGTTGACAGATATGAATTAGGTTTATCAACGACGGTTTATATGAACAAAAGTATTGTTTTATGAAAAAAAATATATATATTATATTAAAACGCGTAGAGTATAATTGTTTAATTTAGTATATTTTTAAAATTTAAAAAAATTAATAGATAATCTTAATTTCAATAAATTACAAAAATTATCCTTGTAGTCAAATAGAGTTAACTAGGTTATATCCCAGGATCTTTCTGGGATAGACAAATCTGATATTAAGACAAAATATGTGTTACGATATAGTATAAAAATTAATTTATTATAATATGAGAAAACACCAATTTTAGTCATGTGAATAAGAATTAAAGTGAATATTAAAGAGAGAATGAATGTTTGGATGAGGTACAACGACAGAAGCAACCATTGCAGGGCATGATTGAGGCGGTGGTCTTGAAGAGATAAACGTGAAATTATGATTTAATAAAATATTAAATGGTTTTTAATGAACGGAAATATAAAATGAATTAGTTAAAAAATAAATATTAAATAAATAAGAGATAAACGTGAAATTATGATTTAATAATATTATTTCATATGAGATAGAGTTAATTACAAGAATAGTCCATCTAGTTATTCTTGAGAATTTTAGTCATTTTATCAAAACTTAATTAGAAAACCTAACGGATTTGACCTTATTACCCTAACATGTTAGAAAACTGAAACCATAAATCTTTAAAAGATAAAGTTACTATTCCAAGAGCATTCACATTTGCTCCTCCATAATGGTGTAAGTGTGATCTCTATATTATATAGAGTGGGTATAAGTGATTGTGAGTAAAAGAGAGAGAAAATATTTAGAGGAGACATTGTTCATCCTCTATAATTTTTTAATACTTTTAAAAGTGGTTGTGAGTAGAAGGGAGAGAAAATGTAATGATAAAAGTATAGAACAAATATTATTAAATAGAAAAAGAGAGAGAAAGGTAGTGATTTTTAGTGTAATTATATAGAGATGGAGATAGAGTAACTACGGTTGATACTAGTGTGCAATTACAGTTTGTTTAAATTATCTGAACACCCCTACGGTTGATACTAGTGTACAACTACAGTTTGTTTAAATTACGATGTACTATTGTATCATCACGTTTCGATGTTTAGAGTCGATCCGCAGCTACAACGAAGTAAACACATGTATATATTATTTTGGCTAATGTTACGACTTTTTTTGGACTTTTTATCCTTTGTCCTAGTGTGAGATATCGATCGAACTCTTACTGCATCCCCACCGCAACAACGTTTAGATTAAAGCCTGCATGGTTTATATTAAATCTTCAATACACCATGTAATTAATTTAATTCTCTTTTTTATATTCAACCTATTATAGTTAAAGCCAACTTTTAACTCTAGACAAGTTTACTTAATCGTATTGTTTGCTTATTTTTACTATCGTTTAGATTAAAATCCAAATAGTATAATAGTAATCCATCGATATACAAATTAAAAATACATCATCGCCAATATCCTTCTACAATCCCGTCGCGAAGCGCGGGCTCAAATACTAGTTTTTATTAAAATATATTTTTTTGGAAAATACAATTCAATTAATTAACTAACTTAAAACTAAGGGGGGAAAGGCGCCTCGAGTATGTTTTTTTCACTAAACTGATTTTAACGAATCTTGCACTGCCACTTCATTTCACTGAAACACTTTTTTGCAGGCAGCACTCCACTGATTCTTTTTTTTTGTTTTCATTTAAATACAAACCTAAACATTTTTTAAATTCACACGGTTTTTTATAATTTACCACTTAACGGTCAGCACATAATTAATTTCCATAAACCTTTCCACCCAACACGGTCAAAAATATTTATTTCCATTAAAATCGGTCTCATCTAACCGTCAGAAAACGTCAATTTTGCATGCAATACGGTTGTATTTTTTACTATATAAACCACCATACGACGGTAGTGAAAACACACTTCAACACAACATCAACAACACCCACACCCTTCAAAATGACCCGTTGGACTGAAAATGAAGAAATGGCTTTGGTTGTGTGCATCAAAGACACACAAAACGACCCATCCTTGCAACGCAACGTCGCAAAGGCTCAGGTGGCAGGGACACAAGGTTCTGGGACCGTGTTTTGGCCAACTTCAATGTGACACCCGGCATATTCAAGTTAACATTTTCCAAAACACATAAGTCTACCTTAGCGAAAAACATTTATCAAACGTACTTAGCGGAGTCAGTTGAGTTGGGTTACATTACGTATTGTCCAGGGTTCAATGATTCGAAGGATCATTGGGGTTATCACAGACACACACGAGTCATGAGTCCCATTGTTGGTGAATTACATAAATTAGATTAAGTAATAAACATGAATTGATCTATATATGATGTGTGATGTGCAAATACGTGTTTAAACGATGTTAATATGATTATACATGATTATAGATGCTAAACATATGTTAGGATTGCATGTCCATGTGTTAGGATGTGTTAAAACGCGTTTAAACGACAAAACTGGAAAATCTGGAAAAGTAAGAAACTTGTTCGGCCTTAAGGGGGGTCGAACCATGTTGAAGAGCCTTGGAAACTTTCCATTTGACCACTCTTGAAACCCATTCAACCCCTGCAAGGGTCGAATGAACAGGAGTATAAATATCATACTTTGCAATTTTTCATCATTTCACCAACCCTAAACGCCTCCAAGTGCTCTCTCTCAACTTTAAACCTGTTGGGAGGAGTTTTTGATCTTCAGATCCTAACCTAGAAATAACATCTACATCATAAACAAGAGAAGATTCAAGGTGTGTTATTGATCTAAAACCTTTTTAATCAATTTCATTCGTTTTTCTTAAACCCCAAGAGTCCAGATCTGATTAAAATATGTTTTAATGGATAAAAACCTTTCTAACTTCTTTCTAAACAAAATCCTTTCATTGATTATGAGTTTTATGCAAAATACATGTGTTAATGATGTTGAATGATGTGTTAGAGACTTGTATGCGTATGTTTGATGTTTGAATGATGTATAAGTGATGTAATAATGTTTATTAACTGTTTTAGATGGTGGTTCAGGATTGTTGTAGGTTGCTATTGGTTATTATTGATGTTTTGCCCATTTTGGGGGGTTTTGTGTTAGATCTAGGGTTTGATTCATGTTGTTATTGTTGATGAAATGATTAGGGGTTTTCTTACACATGATAATCTGAGCATATTGAGCTAATTGGTAGACAATTTCGATAAGCTTCCATATCGGGTAAAGATTTCATGTATATGATGTGACATCTTCATAATTTGCTATTTTGGGTAACTTGTAAAACGGATAGATTTTGGGATAACATTGGTAGGGTTTTGTGGGGATAGGTTAATGATAGTTGACTGCTGTGATTGGTGATGTTTCGTGATGTTTTCAGACTGTTTAGATGCGATTTAGTGCGTTTTATGAGTTTTTGCAGAAAAGGGTCGAACCTGAAACTCATTCGACCCTTTGTGGGGTCGAATGAACTTCAAAAGGGTTGAACCAACCTCAAATGGGTCGAATGAACACCATTTAGGTCGAATTAACATGTGTTAGGGTCGAATAAACATGTGTTAGGTCAAATGAACTTGTGAATGGGTTGAATGAACATCATGAAGGTCGAACCAAGGGATCATGGGTTGACCCAGAAGCCCTAGGGGTCGAACCAAACTCAGAAACCTTTCGATTCGACCTTACGACTTCGTATATGCGATTTTTGATGCAAACTAAGTGTTTTATGCTTGAAACTTGTGTGTTAACCTTATATACTTGATTAATTGATGTAATGGGTCACCAACGGGATGTCGGGTCTGTGTGGGATGTCCGGTTAATGTTCAAACACACTTTTAAACTCACGTAGTCAAGATCTGGACAATCGGGGACTAGTTAACCTTCGGGTTAGTAGTCAAAACACTTATACGAACTTTTATGATAGATTCCCGGTATTAGGAACTATCAGGACTTGTTGATAACTCTTTCATTAGAAGACGCAACCTAAGGTGAGTTCACGGCCCCCACTTTTACCAGTTTTGTTTTCGGGGGATAAACATGCTTACACATTTTAATTTCACAAAATCATGTTATACTATGGTTATCATTATATTACTACACGACTCATCTAAATCCCACAGAAACCACTAATACGGGTATGTAGCGGGGAAATGTGGATAGATCTATTGGGCCTGACAAACCCCACTCGACGGCTGGAGGCCGGGCGGATGCATATTGTCTCGATCACACAGGGCCTACCGGAGATGACGGTAGTCCGAAGGGTACACACTATAACAAATCACAGTCAGCAATGGTTTCAATCGTAGTAGTAATATACCTAACGCCTAGCTAGTGTTCACACAACATAGTAGTAACAGAAATGGCTTTAAAGGACTGATGAAATGTTTTATATAAAACCTGTAAACTCACCAGCATTATATGTTGACATTTTTAGCATGTTTTCTTAGGTCTCTAAGGTAGCAGCAGTCGGGTCAGGCGCACTGAGTCTCAAGGTGTCTAGTTTGCATATCATGTTTTGAACTTTGTCTTTTCTCTTTACTTAAATAGTATTGGGTTGTAGTTTGTACTTTGCTTCCGCTGTACCGAATGGGTTTTGAAACTTAATGGTTGATCACGTATTTTAAATCATATAGTTGTCTTTTATTGTGACCGTTGACTTGGATCCTGGTGTGTGACGCGCCTCGCGGTAAAAACCCCGCATGTGGAATTTGAGGGTGTGACATTCAACCAACAAGTCGGCGAAA
The DNA here is from genome assembly GCA_032199755.1 of Ambrosia artemisiifolia. Taxonomy (NCBI): domain Eukaryota; kingdom Viridiplantae; phylum Streptophyta; class Magnoliopsida; order Asterales; family Asteraceae; genus Ambrosia; species Ambrosia artemisiifolia. The sequence goes on from CM063521.1 coordinate 63,353,655, forward strand.
GCACCTGCACAATCGAGAGTTTGCAAAGAAAATGGACCGATCTAAACGACAAGTGTGATCGGTGGACGACATGCTACGAGCGCACCATGAGCCGCCACCCGGGAATTGGGCCGGAGTTGCCTATGGAGATGACCCAGGCGACCTATGCGGGTCGTTACCGCGGCACATTTGAGCATGTCTAGGCGTGGCAACTCATGTGCCAACTTTAAGCTTTATTTTTTTATGTTTAATGTATTTTTATTAATGTTTAATATTAATGAATTATGTTTATGTTTTTTATTTAATTTTGTTTTAATTAATTTTTATTATCTTTAAAACACACGGTTTAAATTAAAATAAAAAACAATAATAAAAATGTGATAAAACTGACAATTATAATAAAAAAAATTGAATTATATTAATTCAAAAATAAAAAAACACGGTTACTAGCCCGCTAGATAGAACCAGAAAACGGTTCACGGGATCCTTACCAGCACTGGTGGCGGCAGTGTCACCGTACTGGTAGTGAGGTACCTGTAACATTTTCTGGTGGCACCCCGTCCCCCTAATACATGAAGGGAATGAGTGCTACCTTTTCCATTTTTGTTAATAGCTGGTTTGAGAAAAGTATTTTCTTTTTAAGCTTTCTTAGTGATTTTCGGCTGATTAGTCTAATTGGTGCTATCTCTAAGGTCGTTTCTAAAGTGTTGGCAAATCGCATTAAAGGTGTCATGGATATGGTTGTTTCGGAGTCCCAGTCCACGTTCCTTTCTGGCAGGTATATTTTGGATGGTCTTCTAATCATGAATGAAGTGTTATCATGGGCTAAGAAAGCTGGCAGGGAATTGTTTTTATTTAAAATAGATTTTGATAAGGCCTACGATAATGTGAACTGGGAATTTCTATTGTTCGTTCTTGACCAGATGGGTTTCTCGCCTTTGTGGTGTAAGTGGATTAAATGGGTGTTATCTGCCTCGCAAGCTTCTATTCTTGTGAACGGATCACCTACATTTGAGTTTTAATGCTAGAAAGGAATTTGCCAAGGTGACCATCTATCCCCGTTTTTGTTTATCTTAGTTATGGAAGCATTCTCGGAGCTAGTAAAAAAAGCGTGTTCGATTGGGTATTTTGATGGTGTTCGTCTTCCGAGGGATGGCCCGATTATCTCGCATTTACTTTACGCAGACGATGCTATGATGATGGGTGAGTGGTCGGTTTTTAATTTCTCTAACATGGAGAGGATGTTGCGTATATTTTTTCTTTGCTCTGGTTTAAAGATAAATATTCACAAATCCATTTTGTATGGAGTGGGTGTGCGGAATGAAGTTGTTGGTCTGATGGCAGATAGGTTGGGGTGTAGATCAGGGTCGCTTCCGTTTTCGTATTTGGGTATTATGGTGGGGGCTAACATGAACAGAGTTACTCATTGGGACCCGGTGGTGAGTTCTTTTAGGAACCGTTTATCTAAATGGAAGGCTAATAATATGTATATCGGGGGCGTGTTACTCTCATTAAGTCGGTATTGGATAGCTTACCTACTTATTATTTATCTTTATTCAAGGCCCCGGTCAAGGTTATCAACCGATTGGACCAACTTATGAGGAATTTCCTTTGGGGTGGTTCAGACGAAGTGAGGAGGATGGCTTGGGTTGCTTGGGATAAAGTGACTCGAAATAGAGAAGAAGGTGGGTTGGGTTGGCTAGACTTGACGAGTGTAATAAGGCGTTAATATTGAAATGGTGTTGGAGGTATTTACCGAACAACATGCACTTTGGCAAAAGGTTGTAGATTCTATTCATGGTTCTGATCGTAAGTGGGGCGTTCTTCCTTTGAATAATAGCGTGTCCGGGGTTTGGAAGAATATCGCGTCGTTATGTAGCAAGCTCAAGGTTGACGGGGTTACAAATATGATAAGAGGTCGGGTTGGTAATGGGTGGGAAGTTCGATTTTGGGTTGATCCATGGTTGTGTCAATTACCGTTGAAAGATTGTTATCCGGACCTCTTTGGTTTGGAGACGCAGAAACAGTGCCGAGTTTGTGATCGTTGTGAAATGCATGAAGACCGATTCTTGATCAAGTGGAGGTGGAAAAGACCGATTGGGACAGAAGCTGAGATCGGACATAGAGATGAGTTGGAAGCTCGATTGACCGGGGCATCCTTTTCGAGCAGACGTGTTGAATGGTGTTGGAATGACGTTAAAAATGACACATTCACAATGGCTGGGGCCAAGAGGTGGCTGCGAGGGAAGGGTAATGAGGAGAATCAATTTGGTTTCAAATGGTGCAAATGGGTTCTGACAAAATGTAATATTTTTATGTGGCACGCCTTTCTCGATCGAGTTCCTACTAAGGTTGCTTTGCAAAGGAGGAACATTGTGATCCAAGATGAGATTTGTGTGTTGTTTGAAGACGGCAGTGAGACTACCGACCATATTCTTACCAGGTGTGGCGTAGCGGCGGGGGTGTGGAATGGGATTTCCATGTGGTGTCGTACTCCTCCTTTGTATGCGTTTTCGATTAAAGACCTTGTTCGCGTGTTTGAGCAGAGTGGCCTATCCAGAGACGCGAAGATTGTGATTCAAGGTATCATCATTATTACGAGTTGGAGACTATGGAAAACTAGAAACGAGAGGATTTTTTCGAGCAAAACAGCTAAAGTAGCGGAGATTGTTTCGGATGTCAAAGTTTTGGGGTTTCTTTGGTACAACAATAGGGTGTGTCGAGAATTGATGGATTGGGAGAAATGATGTAATTTTGATTTAATGTAATTGTATGCTCGTTTTCGGTTTCCTATTCCATCTTGGAATAGGTTGCTGTGTTGTTTAATGAAATATGACCTTTAAAAAAAAGTTAATTAGAGGCTGAACTACGTCACTGTGTTTGTGTTTTTATTGTTTTAGTAAGCTAAGAGTTACATTTAAAGAAGCTTAGCATAGTATATAACATAAAAAGAAAACGACTATGTTTGCTTGGATACTTTATTAAGAACCCACTACATTACACATTAAATTAGCCTACTTTGTTGTTCGAGGGTACGATGGTCATACATCTAAATATATATAAAAACTTCATTAGCATGTTTAACTATACAAAACAATTGAAGTAGTATTATTGGATACTTTTCGGCAGACTTTTGTACCTCTATTTCACCCTTTATTGGACTCATTTAAAATAAAAATTATATGAAAATTGATATTGCACATTCATAGATAACGCGAACTTGTTGCTTATGGTTTTATTCCTGATTAAAATTGTTGTTAGATAATATTCTTTTGTCGTTATTGAAAGTTAAGTCCACAAACCCGTTTTTATATATAGTGTAGCATACTTGTAGTTAAGAGATACCATACCACCCACGATTTGGTGGAGTGGTATAGGGAAATGAAGATAAGAGCTTGAGGCCATTTGGTCTCAAGTTCAAATCCAATTCAGAGGAGTTTTACCGCAGTGGGACTTTAGGCGACGAGTATTTTTTCGAATTGATGGCTTGGTGGACTTAGGCTACCCAGTGGGCAACTCTTTGTCCAGTGCTACCCCACTGGAAGCTCAGGTGATATTTATTTGGCCGTTAAAAAAAACTTGAGACATATTTTTAATTGCTATTAAATTCTAGGCGGCCTATATAAAAATAATAATAGGTGGAGCGGCGGCCATGTGTCCTATTTAAGTAAATTATTATTATTATTATTATTATTATTATTATTATTATTATTATTATTATTATTATTATTATTATTATATAAACAATGACATCACATTGAGCTGAGTTGAAATAAAGTTATATATATTGTTTTGGCGGTGGAGAATGAAGCTCAAGTCGTTGGCAGTCCCCATTGTGGATCATAAATATGGGATTGCTGCGCCCCAACTGAATCCGGTTAACTAAAATTTGCTGTCTTATTAAACCTAAAGATATCACATCCAAACTACTTGCAAACATTCTTTTTTATTTCCTTTTATAAACGACTTCAACAATTCGTTTATGCATTTCATATAGTAAATTTAAAATACAAATAGGCTTAACCTACTAATAAGTTTGAAAAGTGAATGGGGAATTTTTTTTTTTCCATTTTCTTAAACATGTTTTCTAGATAAATAGTATAAAAAAATAAAGAATTTTTTTAGCGTAATCACGTCATTAGAGTAAATACAGTAGTTTACACTAGAGTAATTACGTAATTACTCTACATAAGTACTTTGTCATACCATCAAATTCCACTTACGTGGTTTTACCGCGAGGCGTGTGATATACCAGGATCTAAGTCAATGGTCACAATAAACGTCAACTATATGATAGGAAAGTAACGTAATAAACCAACCAAACAGTTTAAAAAGTCTAGACCAATCCAAACAAACCACAGCGGAAGCAAGTTAAAGTTTACAACCTCATAATCAAAGTAAGTAGTTTAATGTTTGAAAGAAAGTTTATCATGATGCAAGACCCTGGTGAGACACAGTGCGACCCAAGTGTGCCTAACATGTACTGCTACCTTAGAGACCTGAGAAGACATGCAATGTTAGTCAACACATAAAGTGCCGGTGAGTCACAGAGTTTTAAGTTTGCAAAAGTATGTAAAGTTCGTAAAACCAGATCCAACAATCCTTACATCTATACCTGATGCTAGCTAGATATCGTTACATGATACTAAAGCTTTGTGAACCACTGCTGAATGTTAGAAATGCCTTCATACCAACCACCGGACATCACTCGGTGTCGTAAGTTAGATAGGACAAATATGCACTCGTCCGACCTCCAGTCGACCCGAGTGGGGCTTGCCGGGCCCAATAGATCTATTCACACTTTCCTCCAGTCGACCCCTTTCTGAATGACAAACCCTAATCTACTAAAAACGTAACCTTGCCCATCCGAAGCCGAGACACTACTATGAATGACTCGCTGGACCCTGGTCAGGAAACGGGTAGCATTCGGTGCCAATGAGCCAAAGGTATCAAAATCTAGGGGTACGAAAACGTGTTGGTTCTCCTCGCAGGCTTTAGCATGCTTTTCTACCTTTTTCGCCTCTGCTTTCCGCACCGCTTGCCTTGCTACAAACCCACTATCCCTCAATCCAACTAGAGGATATACACATGTCAGGTCAACACAAGCATGCTTCCCCCCGGCCCACCCAAAGACGAGAAGATCTGCTGGACTCATGGTGGATCTCCTTTCTGCGGATCCGTGAGGATGTTCACAGGGCCTCCTTTTTGTATTCAATAGCGGACATGCTTTGGCCAAAACCAATAAATATATAGTGATTTTGGTTTTTTGTTTTCTTCAAAACGGTTAATTCACAAACGTTTTAATCATACTCTCAAATCTACATTTTCTTCTATAATGAGATTAGAACTTAGCCACTTAGGGATGAATATCTTAATACCGCTAAACTATAAGTCCTTAGATATTTTTTTAATTTTTATTTTTTACATACAAAACCATATTTAGTTAAAACTTCTCTTTTTTCACATCCATAACTACTCACCTAAATATATGACTTGAATACAATTTAACAAATCACAATCAATATGTTTATTTTATAGAAAAAGTCTACAAAAGACCTAATAGTTTGGTCCATTGAGATTTGATAATCACATAAATGATCTTGTTTTTAGTCCATTTCGTTATCAGTTATCACATACCATTTAAAGTCATGATCATTAATCAGGTACAATCTTTATGTTGCATGTTCTCTTATTATCAAACCTAGTCACGAAATATAGTTACACATGTATACCTAATAGTCTAATACCCATTATAAATTGTCGACTTGAGATAGATTTAGCCCGTGTGTTAGGAATATAAGTAATGGGCTAAGCCCAAAACATGAAACAAGGCCCGACAATTTAATCGCTTAGTTAATTATAAATTCTCCAAATTGTAATAGAACTAGTGTTTGACCCCGCGCTTCGCTGCGGGAACGATATGCTTTTTACAGGTTGCAACATAATTGGCATAGATGTAACACAAAAGTAGTCCGCAGATAGCTACATGACCCGTTTTATTTATCTACTACATGGGAATTATATATACATAACAAAATATTTCACCACATGTAAATGGGTCATGGTTGTCGGATGCTTCGTTTCATGTTCAAAAAGCATGATTGCATCTCAGCGTATCCGATATTGTTGCAACAAAAGCTTTGGATTTTAAGCGTCTACTCCATGATGCAGGGTCGCTTGACTTCTGTTTTGGAAGAGATTGTTGTTAGTATGGTTCTTCATAGGAATTATGATGTTGAAAAAAAAAATCTTACCTGGTATGTTGAACTGGAGCTGACGTTTCGATGTGGTTGAAGTTGCTGGTGGGCTTTCGTTGTCGATTTGTTGGTGTTGAAGGGGTTGGTGATGCATGTTTGTTGCTTTACCTGTATTGTAGATAATGTTTTTTTCAATTAGTTTAAGGACAACTACATAGCTTGTAATCGTAATTCAGCGACCCAAATTTCTCTGGTCCTGCCCAAGACCGATTGTCGACTCGGGTCTACCAAACCAAAAATGACAACCCTAGGCCCTAATGATCCGGTTTCCAGATCTGTTTAAACTACATTACATGGTTATATAATAAAAAAAAATTTATTACGACTGTTTATTGTAATAATTTATAGAGTTAATAGCCAAAATCGTCCTTGAGGTTTGGTCACTTTTGCCACTTCAGTCCAAAACCCAAACCTTTTACATCTGAGTCCTTAAGTTTTATTTTTCTTGCCAAATTCGTCCCTGACAACGTTTAAGTTGTGGACTAAAGTGGCAAAAGTGACCAAACCTCAGGGATGAATTTAGCAAAACCCAAACCTTTTTAGGGACGAATTTGGCAAAAAAAATAAAACTGAGGACCCAGATGTAAAAGGTTTGGGTTTTGAACTGAAGTGACAAAAGTGACCAAACCTCAGGGACGATTTTAGCTATTAACTCTAATTTATATTTACCTAACTAACAATTATCTTAAGACAAAATGTCCTGATACCCCAAAACTCGACTTAACACAGAATGTTTTTCTAAGAGAATGTAATAATTTACTTAACTAACAATTAGCTTACGCCAAATGGTCTAATGTTAAGTCTATGTTTAAATGCATAGCATATATCAGCATTGCCAATAAAAATGAAATGTAAAAAAAACTGAAAGTTAACAGCCAGACCAGGTAATTTTCCATCACTAAATGCTAATCAACCAATTACCTTGAAAGAAAGACAATAAACAAAAAGTTGTTCTTACACGAAAAACAAAAGCACTATAACCAACAGCCAAACGAAATGAGTACCCAAATTCAGTCATAGTTTCCAACGCGACCACACAACATACTCTCAGAACCAAACAAAGCTACTTCTAAATTATTAATAACACAAAAGTATGTTTTACAATACAATTGCCTTTAAAAGTTTAAAATATAAAAATTACTATATCTGTGAATGATGGCATACACCATTTATCTATGTATTAAAAGGTTTGAGGTGATTTATGACATGGGTTTTTTCCTTGAAAGACGTGATTTATTTGAAACTGAGAAGCCCCCATGACTAATCTATATGCTTGAATCACTACACTTGCAGGCTAGTTGATTACTTTTATACGTGAACGTATGAAACACCAATAAAAATTGCTAAATATTAAGAACAGCTTTATTCACCATTCATGTGTCATTTGAGTAAAAAAAAGCAACACAATTACATGTAAGATTCCTTTTTGAGATTGCCCGACCACAGTATCCCCTAAATTAACGAATGTTTATAAGCTTATTTCCTTTAAAGCCAAATGGGTTAGAACCTCAATCTTGCTATTTCCTCTGATTTGATCATTTGAATACACGGTTATGTTAAATCCCCATTTTAACATAATAATGATTTACAAACTCACAACTTTAATTTACACTCCTAATCATAAGCCATACATTTTCACTAACACCACTTTTATTAACACATGCACTATTGGCAATCAATTTAAGAGGGTAACTTAGAAAAACAAAAGAAAAAACAGTAGGAAAAAGTCATTGGAACATTAACACAAACACCTGGTGTGCACAAAAAGTTTACATGAAATATATAAGCATTTTATCAAACACCTTACATGCATCTAAAAATATCACACATAATTCTACTGAAACCAAATCATTGACATAAACCATTGAAGGAAAGGCTAACTTTTTTATGTAAGCATTTTATCAAAAATCTTATTTACATCCAATCATATCAAACTCAAATATACTAAAACCAAATTCATTCACATTCTCACAGATAGAGTTAGAAGTTCGAAAAACCGGCACACCAATATTTCACTGGCACAAAAAATAATGATAATAACTCACAGGTCGACCTGAAAGATTGAGACTTTGCCAGATGTGGAAGTAGAAACCCAAGAGCATGCAAGAAAAAAAAACGATGAAGCTTAAAACCTGCTGTAATCGAACACAAATTTCATATGAGAAACCAAATGACCTAAGCTTAACTGAGAAGAGGGAGAGAGGATTAGATTATACCGGCAGGAAGACAATCGTTGACACTGTGTAGAATTTTTATTTATTTATTTTTTGATGGAAGCTTTAATAACACAGCAACACCTACTAATGTAGCTTGCCAACGTGTTTAAAGGAGACTAACCCAGGCAAGATGTAAAATAACAGGTGGGAAGCAACAAAAGAACCTAACACTGTTCACGTTTATAATTGTTAGTTTATAGAACTAGTATTAAGTAGGGTTGTTCATTGTTAACCGAAACCTGATCTGAACTCGAGTTAGAGAATATCCGTAAAACCCAAACCCGAAAACCCAAACATTAAATGGGTCAGTTATCGGGTCACATTTTTCTAGCCAAAAACAGGAATAACTCAACCCGAAATACAAAACCCGAATATTAATTTTTTTTATATAGATGCATTTAAGTTTAATGTCTTTGATATCTGAAACATTATTTTTTAAGACTTTTAAACATTATCATATCATATTGTCAAATAATATATGAATTTTGATAATATTTTAAGTAACCTGATGAAATTTGATGACAGTTGTGAAAAAGAAAAACCAATATCCATATTACATCTACACCTGAAAACCGAATGAGCCAACCCATACTCAGCCGTGCTAACCCGAATAACCTCAACCCAACCATCCCGAACTTAAATACAGTTTAGTTACTCGATCACTTTTTCTTTGCCAAGAACATGAAAACATGACCGGTAAAACCTAAGTCCAAAAATATAATGTAGGGACAAAAAGGATTGAAGAAACCACTTTTGTTACCTTAGTCCAAATCATATTTCTGCTAAATATTCTAAGTATAGAACTTCTGAAGAGTAAAGATAGAAGTGCTGAAGAAGAACAAGTCAAAGTGCTACAAGTCAAAGTGCTGAAGAGTAAAGCATCAGAAGTTCTGAAGTCTAACCAGACAGTTCACTGAAGAACTACTAAAGACAAACTACTCATCACTAGTTTGTCACTCATCAGTACTTGCTGACAGAAGCCTCTAACCGACCCAATATCTTCAGTAGTTAGTATTATATTGTTTTGTTAAAGTCTTTGAACAAGTTCTCATGCTACAGCCTGTTGTATGCATTATCTTAGTGTATTATAATCTTTTGTTTGCTTAGTACAACAGTTTGTATTCGTCTATAAATAGATGTGTTAATTCCACTATTTTAGACACTTGATTTTAATCGAAATCCTTCAAAGCTTTTATAACTTATAATCCATTTCCACATCTGAGAATCATTCAATACTTGCATTTACTGCTTTATACTTTGAATTGTTTAGATTCTCATTAACTGCAATAGTAAAGGGGGAGTAATAACTCCTGTAAAAGTGATACTTTAACTTAGAACACTTATTACTCCGCTGTGCAAATTACTTTGATAAATCTGTAAACACATAAGTGTTCTTGAACATTAACTGATAAAAGAGACCACTGATCCAACATATAACCTGAAGAACGCCTTTGTATTATGCCCCCCCTCGCGTTGCAGCGGAGGCGTTAGACAATGCAAATTAACACCAATGCCACACCACCGCCAGTGATCACCAACACCGGAAAAAGCTGGTATTAATTTTTTTAATGAATGAAAATTAGATATAAAAACGTTGAACTACGGACGCGAAATGTATACATTGAAAACAATAACTAAGTCGATCTAGAACTCACGCATTGCGACGAGGCCGTTAAATAGTAAAAAAAAAATGGGCCTAAAAATATTGAACCACACACGCATGTTGCGGCGTGATAACTCGCAAAATTTAAACCGAAATGTAAAACGACAAATTTGTAAAAGATGAAGAGTATATGAGGCTAGAGTTGGAAGTGAAAATTTTTTGGGATTGTATTGTAAAAGTTATAAAAGTATTATGGTTTAAAGTAAATAAATTATATAAAAAAAATTAGAAAACAAAAGTGGGTACAACCCACCAAAACAAGGGTACAACCTCTTGTCCACGAAACACTAGTTATTAAATTAATTTTAAAACATTGTTCTTTCAACTAGATATTAGTTTTGTTTATGCAATTGATAAATATTAATTCATTTCAAGTGTATTTAGTTGTTTGAGTAAACTTTTAGTAAGATAACTTAAATTGACATTATAAATATATAAATACATATAAAAAACTAAAACTTAGTTTTATAATACCACATTTTTTTTAATTTCTTGACCTATAATAACTATCCATAATACAATTCTTTTTCACAATTGATAAGTAAGTTATAATATATACATTTAGTTAATGATATAATAACATTCAAAATAATAAGTATTCATAATTAAATAATTAATAAATTAATAAATGTAAACTAAATATAAAAAAATTTATTCTTTTATATCATTGTATAATAAGTGCTAGCTAGGAAAACATATATTTAGATGACGTAGAATGATGACATTTGTTTAGGGATGGCAACAAATACCGAGCCTGAAGGGTGTATTAAAAACAGAAAATATTCGGACCAAGTATACCAAAACCCGATGGGTATAAGACCGGTTATGGCATTGGAAATAAAATGTGGGTATTCTTTAAAACTTTTAATAAACTTTTTTTAATATATATCTTAGTGATATTATTTATATTTGTATGTTTTTAAATTAAAATGATCTTTTGAAATTTATATCATCTATATGGATATTTACATATTAGTTTATTTCTCGGGAGCGTTCCGGGATAGACAAATATAATATGAAGTGACAAAATATGTGTACCATAAAAGGAATAACCGTTTTTTTTTTCAGATTGTTTTTTATTTTTATTTTGTAAACGATCAACACTCGATAACTCTTAAAACCTACTTAAATGTTTTTTCGTTTTTTTTCCGGGAGCGTCCCGGAATAGACAAATCTAATATGAAGTGACAAAATGTGTGTACCATATACCCAATAAAAATCGTTTTTTTTTTCATTTTTGTATAGAACTACAGTACTCGTTGGAAATACAATAAAACGCTCGTTAATTTGGTGTAATTTGTCTTTAAAAAAATCTCGTATTTTAAGCCGGTTTTCACTTCTTTTCACTTTTCACCTTCAATACCTGCAATTATCATCAAAAGGAAACAAACCGTGACAATACCGAGATAAAAGCCTGATTTTAGGTGATAATAAAGTGAAAACATGTATATAAAACCTGCTAATTTTGGGACTCATCATTGGGATTATTTAAATCCATTACTCCTTATTTAAAATCATATTGGACTTGTTGATGTAACAATGCTTAACTCAACCGTAAAACCTAATTTTTTTTTAAAACTAATTATGTATCATTACATTTTTCAATTTGTGTAATATACGAGATTATAATCTATTATGCAATAAAAAATAGAGAAAATCAACCAGATAATCAGGATCCTTTTCTTGCTCACTGTCATTTTGCCTACCCTCATCACTCTTACTGCCATCATAACCCTCCTCACTATTATCACCTAAATCCACCACTGTAGGCTCTTGTGTTACATCACCTAATTCATCACTTACATCTTTCTTAGGATAAGTTTCAATGTGTTCAACATATACTTCCATAACTTTACTTTTTTCAACATGTCTGATCAAATTAAGTGAATCAGTATCATTGCCTAGTGGCCTTAACCCTAAATCCAAGTCTGATTCTTTAGGAACCTTAAAATGGTAAGTAACTATGTCCTCATCAAAATATCCTAATGATAGCAACATCTCATTCATAATACTCACTGAAAAAAAATCAGGATTCAACTTGTCAATGTGATTAACCAAACCCCCATCATATCTTGTGTCCGGAAAATTTGTGAATTTCCCACCATGATGAATTTCCAAACTGAAGAAATCTGGTCGTTTAGCTGCAATGGTTTACATGTACTAAAAATTAGGATAAAGCAATGGTTTACAAATTCAAATGAGGGTTTAGGGTTTTAATCGTCTACATACCGTATTCAAGAGTCGGATTGAAGGTTGAATCTGGCTCTCTTATATACCACATACCCCAATCATCGTCGTCCATTTGAATCTTGATTAGGTTTATCAGCAGGTTGTAATATGTTGAAGACGATTATGGGTGTTATTAGGGCTTTAAGGTTTGATAAGAAGAGAGATTGGGTTTACACATAAAACGAATGTATTAATTAAATAATCAAGTAAATTTACCAATTTGCCCTTCATTTAACTGATCAACTTAACTGGGTTTACTTTTTGGACCGATTTGGCATCTAAACATTAACCTGAAGGGTTCAGGTGAGAAAAAAATTGTTTTGGATGGATTTGCCAAATGTGATCAAAATTCAGTGACGAATTTGACAATTTACTCAAAAAAAAAATATTAAAAACATATATGATGTTAGGAATAGTGAAAGATAAATAAAGATTCCAAGTACGATCATAAAAAAAAAAAGAGATTCCAAGTAGAAAGAAAAGAAAGCTAAAATACACTAAAATACTTTTGGATATGCGTCATTTTCTATTGAAGTTAAATGTCTATTTTGTTGATTCGTTCGGCTTTCTAATATATGTTCTTCGTTTTTCACTTTATTAATTAATTGTTTAATAAAAAATATACCTTATAGCGGTGCAACCTGTTGAAGGGTTGGAGAGTGTGTTCTGATTGATTGAGTGGTTCGGCTTCAGAGCAGAAGCCGTTCGAATTTATGAGGGTGAGTTAATGCCCCAACAACCTGGCGAGGGGTTGTATTTATAGGAGGCTTGGCACCTGGGCATTAATTACGGGTGATGATGAGGTCGGCGTGAACAGTGACGGCTGTCACTGTTCAGCCTGACCCGGTATGGGTTATATATTATTTAATTATATTTTGGTGGGCGGTATCTTTGGTCTGTCGGTCCATAGCCGACTTTTGGTTTGTCCAATAGGTTATGCTTGGTCCGTCTTTGTCCTTTGGTCCGTCCTTATTGTCCATTGGTCCGTCCGTATTGTCCATTCGTCCAATTTGTTCAATCTTTTATATGGCTTTTAGATTTCAAGTGTCCTTTGTTAATTCGTCCGTCACCGGGTACTTGGTGCGGAACGGTACCCGAGTCATCAGCCCCCCAGTTCGGCGTTTCGCTTGGTTACAATCGGATTCGCCGAACTCCATTGTGTCCTTTTATTTTTCTAACTATGTTTGAACGTCGTTATTACTTTTATTGTTATTCTATTATTATTATTATTTATTATTATTTTTGTTTGTTTTGTTTTTTTTTTTTTTTTTTTTTTTTTAGAAAATGGCAGGTGACACGTGTCGAGTGTCTATTGGTAGGAAACGTACCGCCTTACTGTTCCTGACGAGACGTTTCGCATTCCCCAACGCTCGTCTCCGGTTTCCTATAAATACCCTCATTTCTACAGTACTTTCTTATCTCGATCGGCTGCAGAGCACCCTCCGATAATAATTTATTCTCCCGATTCATCAGGTTCGTTCTTACCTGTCTTTCGTTTTTTGCTAACTATGGTAGGTAAGAAAGATATGCATGTTCATTCTTCTAAAGTTTCAGAACCGTCTCTAACGGCATTCTGTAACAAGTATTTTGATACGTCTGTTTATAAACCGGTTGTTCCTAAACCTACCGAAAAAATATCCGATTGCCCTAAAGGCCACATCGGGCTTTACACTCGCTTTTTTGACTTTTCATCGGTCCGTCTACCGTTATCAGTTTTCTTTCTCGAGTTTCTCCAGTATTATGAACTGGATCTCCGGCAACTGAGCCCGTTAGGTGCTATGAAAGTTGTTCATTTCGAGGTTGTCTGTAGAGCCCACGGTGGGATCCCTACACTTGGTCTATTTCGCCAATTTTTCAAACTGGGCCTTGCCGGTGACTGGTTCACCGTTGCAGAACGGTCAAAAACCAAATCTATCCTTTCCGACACTTACTCCGGCCTAAAGAACTGGAAAGATAGGTTCTTTTGGATGCCAAATAATGTGGTTCCGTTTCCGATGCCATGGCGTAACCTTAAAGCCACGTTGAACAAGAAACACGAAGACGATGTTTACGACGGCGAACTTTATGATAAGCTTTTAGAGAAACCGACCCCCTTACAAATTTATCCGGAGCCGGTTCTAGTATTGGTGGGTCTAAGCCGGAAATGGCCTTATCCGGAGGCGGAACCCATAATTAAGAAAGGAGATAAGGGTATACCCCTATTTTAAGTTTTTTCGTTTTATTCTTCAGTCCTTTATCTGACCCGATAGTTATTAATTCGTTTTTGTCTATACATTTTTTTTTAGAGATGAGCTTGTTGGGCTTTGTGAAGCGGAAGGGGAAAGGGTTGGTTGTCACCTCGCGGCCCCTTCAGGAGGGTGAAGATGATGTTATTAGTCGTACAGACGGAATTACCTACAACATTCCGATTACTGAGCAAGATGATGTGCTTCGGCGGCCGCTGAGTAGAGACGTTGTCCATGATTCTGAGAAGGAGGGATCCGGTGCAGCTAACCGGGAGCGTAGGCCTTCTAGTAGTCATTCTAGCCCGAGACATCCTTCGGGTGATAACTCCCCTCCCCGGACTCCGGTTGGTGATGCTAGTCAAGGTAGCGGTTCAGGCGGTTCATCGGACACCCCTAGCCGGAAAAGGAAAGCCCCGGACGCCGATACCCAACGGGGCTCGGTTGAACCTAAGAGGCACAAGGAGGTGAGTAGTTCTAAGGAATCAGAGTCGTATGCAGTTGACGATCCTTATGTTCCTAGTTGGAAAGTCAAGAATGGAGATACATTGGCTGATCCGGCCACTTGCTACCAGATCCTCCACCACTGCATCCCTCCAGGAGAACTTTCCAGGCATCGTGACAGGAAAGATAATCATCCGGCTGAAGGTGCCAGTGTTTCCATTGTTCGCTCCTTGAACTCTGTGGCTGAGCTTGTTCAGGCATATCACCGCTTATCAGCTCACGAGTCTAGGCTGAGGAACAAACTTGGGTTGAGTTCTAAAGAGATCGGTAAATTAAACGGGAGGATTCGGAAGCTGAAGAGGGGAGGCTCTGGTATGAAGGCGTTGGAAGAACTTAAAAGTAAACATGCGACCGAGTTAGAGGAAGCCCGTAGCGCCAACAAGCAACATGTTGAGGAGGTGGAGGAGCGGAACAGCCGGTTAAGTTTGGACAAAGCTGAGTTAGAGAAGAAGTTGGAGTTGATGGAGGAAGAGAACAATCGGCTGAACCGATCGGTGAAGAGTTTGGAAGACAAAATTACCAAGTTTGGGGAAGAGAGGGCAGCCTGGAAGGTGGCGAAAGGTAACTATGACAAGGCGTTGGCTGAAGGCGACAAAGTCATAGATAAGCTGAAGGAGGTTGTAAAGGAAACGGAGGACGATAGAGATGCGGTGGTTGGCGAAGTGATTCCGGTCGTAGTAGGTCGTTTGATGAAATCTACCGAGTTTCTGAAACCGTTGGGTGAGATGGAATCACTTCTATGGAGTGCGGCTTTTCACGATGGGATTTTAGCTGGTTCGTTGCATTTTCTGCGTTTTTCATGCCCATTTTCTTCAATGTGGTTCTTATCTTATGTTTGTTTCAGGTGTGGAAGGGTTCAAGGCCGGTCGAAAGGTGGAGGAGATTGATGGTTATGACAAGGATGCCAACAAGACGTACGATGATGGCGTAAGGTCGTGGGAGAAAACCACTTACCCTTACCTGGAGCAGATCAAAGGTTTGGAGCAGAAGCATTCCGCTGATGTATTGCAGCTCATGCCATCGGGTATGCTTCTGGATAAGGCCTGACGGGGGAGGGTTGTTTGGTTTGATGGTTTGTTGATTTGATACTTCTAGTGGTGGTTGTATTTCAGACAATATTTCTTTTTTTCTTTTAACTTCTGTATGTTCGGCGTGTTCGGCTGGGTTGTTACCCGGCCGATTTTTGAATGGTTTGACTTTATCATGCACTCACCATGTTATTTTGCTTTATCAATCTCGCGTATGTGTTTAATGTAGTTTGGTTGATCCAAAGTTCATAGGGTACCGTATGTAGGTGACCCTGACTTAGTGACATGTTCTAGGGCGTCGATTCCCTTTACCGAGCGATATACTGACTCGGTCGGCATATTCGAAGGTGCCGGGCCTATCATAATATGTAAATAGACGAACGCAATTCGTTGTTCAAAAATGATTGCCATTGATTCAATTCGATTTCAAAGTACACAATAAGTTTGACAACCATACATTTTATTTACTTTTAGCATACCTAGACTTTGCTGTTTGGTCTAGATGAAATACTTCTTCAGGCTTGCTACGTTCCAATGCCTTGGAACCATCTTCCCGCTCAAATCTGCCAACTTGCACGACCCTTTTTCATGTACCTCAACCACCTGGTACGGCCCTTCCCAGTTGGGTCCGAGCTTGCCTGTGTTCTCTTTTCTGCTAGCTTCATTACATCGTAACACCAGGTCCCCTGGAGTCAAAACCAGCTTCCTTACCCTGCTATCGTAGTACTTTTTCATCTGCTGCTTGTACTGAGCTTCTCTGATGGCGGCAGACATTCGGTATTCTTCGAGATTATCCAAGCTGAGCATCATCTTATCGTCATTTCTTTCTGAAGATTGGAGGATCCGCTCTGTTGGTATCATTATTTCTACTGGTACCACCGCTTCGGCTCCGTAGACCAGACTGAAAGGGGTCCTGCCATGGCTTGACTTTTCTGTCGTTCGGATTGCCCACAGGACGTTCGGTAACTCTTTCAACCAATCTTTTCCATACTTTCCCAACCTTGTCTTTAAGCCTTGTAGGATCGAGCGGTTCATACGTTCAACCTGCCCGTTTGCTTGGGGATGTGCTACAGAAGCAAATACTTGAACGATTCCCATCTTTTCGCACCAAACTTTGAGCCGTTTGTCGGCGAATTGCGGACCATTGTCGGTGATCACTTTCCCGGGCAAGCCGTACCGGCACACTAGGTTCTCCCATATAAAACTTGTGATTCGTTCACTTGTGATTGAGGACAAGGGCTTTGCTTCGACCCACTTGGAGAAGTAATCGATAGCGACCAATAAGTACTGCACCCCCCCCTTAGCCTTTGGGAAGGGTCCCAGAAGATCCATCCCCCACTGGTAGAAAGGCCAAGGAGACGTGATGGGTACAAGATCGTGTTTGGGTAACCGAGGGATTGGTGCATGCACCTGGCAAGAGACACATTTTTGGCTTATCATTACCGCATCCTTCCGCATAGAGGGCCAGTAATACCCCAGGTTGAGAGCCTTGGTTACCAGTGATTGAGCGCCGATGTGCATACCGCATAAACCTTCATGTATTTCTGTCAGTAGCTCAATTCCTTCGGTGGTGCTTACGCATCGGTACGATGGAGACAAGTACCCTTTTTTGAACAAAAGACCCCCCTGTAACTCGTACGCCTTGCTTCTTTCCATGAATTGTTTGTCCTCAACTGCTTCCCCCTTCAAAATACGGATGAAGGGAGTGCGCCAATCGTGTTCCATGCCTACCGTGCATACCTGGCGAATTTGTTCTTGTTCGACCGATGCTTCTTCTAGGACTTCCACAATTACTCTTTTGGTAAGATGAGCAAATGCTACGGAGGCCATCTTGCTCAATGCGTCGGCCCCCTTATTCTTGCTCCGGGGGATTTGTATGACTTCGCATGATTTGAACAATCGCTTTAACCTTTTAACCTCTGTCGCGTATTTTCTCATCATATCGTCCCTCGTCTCAAACCCGTCGTTCACCTGGTTGGCCACTAGTTGTGAATCAACGAAGACGTTTAACTTATCAATTTTCATCTTGGACGTTATTCTCAGACCGGCCAACAGTGCCTCGTACTCGGCCATGTTGTTCGTGCATCTGAAATTTAGTTTAATGGCATACGCAACCTCGATTCCAGCTGGATCAACCAGGACGAGGCCAGCACCCGACCCATCCTTGCTGGATGCACCGTCGGTATAGAGACACCAGCCGTCTCTGGTTCCGGAGCTTCCTTCTGAACAGGCGACTGAATCTATGATCATGGGATCCTCGTGGTTATTGTTTTCCACCAAGAAATCGGCCAACACTTGTCCTTTGATTGCCAAACGAGGTTTGTACTCTATCCCATAGGATCCCAATTCTACGGCCCATTTCGTCAGTCGTCCGGCAATTTCAGGCCGGTTCATTATGTCCCTCAGAGATGAATTAGTCAACACCACGATTGGGTGCGCTTGAAAATATCGCCGTAGTCTCCTGGCCGTGTGGACCAAGGCTAGCGTGATTTTTTCGATGGGCGTATACCGCGTCTCTGCATCTTTTAAGCATCTGCTAACGAAGAATATTGGGGCAAAGCCTCTTGGCCGGTCGCAGCAAAGGACGCTGCTAACGGCTTCGGTTCCGGCGGCCAAGTAGACAAATAGCGTTTCTTCCGGTTCTGGTACGGTGAGAAAAGGAAGACACGCCAAGTGTTCCTTCATCTGTTGGAACGCTAGTTCGGCCTCGGCAGTCCATCGAAAATCATTTTTCGTGCACCCTTTCAAGGTCTTGAAGAAAGGTAAAGACTTCTCGGCCAATTTGGAAAGGAATCGGCCGAGTGCCCCCAGCTTACCGTTTAAACTTTGGACCTCCTTTCTGTTTCTCGGGGATCGCATATCCATTACTGCTTTTACCTTATCCGGGTTGGCTTTTATCTTTTTCTTAGCCACCACGTGCCCTAGGAAACGGCCTTCTTCCATCCCAAAGAAACATTTGGAAGGGTTCAACTTCATGTTCACTCTTCTCAAGTTGTTGAATGTTTCAGCTATGTCCATCAGTAACCGGGTCTCATCATGACTTTTGATAACTAAATCATCCACGTAGGCTTCCATGTTTCGACCGATCTGTCTTACGAAGACCATATCGATAAGCCGTTGATAGGTGGCCCCTGCGTTCTTCAAACCGAAGGGCATCTTCTTGTAGCAGTAGAGGCCTTGACATGTATGGAAAGCCGTTTTTTCTTCATCCTCCCTGGCCATCTGGATTTGGTGATAACCTTTGTATGCATCCAGAAAACATTTAAACCGGAAACTTGCCACAGAGTCAACTTTTGCATCAATCTCTGGTAAAGGATAATGATCTTTTGGGCAAGCTTTATTCAGATCTCGGTAGTCTATACATACCCTCCATGATCCGTTGGCCTTAGGAACTACCACCGGGTTGGACACCCAGGCCGGGTACTGAACCTTCCTCATGATTCCAGCTTCCTCCAAACTTCTTACTTCCTTCATAACCACAATGTTCCGTTCGGGAGCCAGTGAACGCTTCTTCTGTACCACCGGTGCTTTCTGGGGACTTATGTTTAGGTGGTGTTCAATAATGTATCGAGGGATCCCGGTCATGTCCGAAGGAGACCATGCAAAGATGTCTAGATTATTTCTTAAATATCGCAGCAGGTGCCGTTTGCACTCCGCAGAGAGTGTCCTGCCGACGCTGATAGTCTGTTCCGGATGTTGAGGATTGACTTCCCATTCTTCCGGGGCATCTTGATCTGCTGCGGAGTACCCTATTTCGGGGTATTGCACCAGCGTTTCTACCGTCGCGATACCCCAGAGAGTAGGGAATTTGATCAGACCATGTGCGGTAGATGGTATCATACTAAACTTCCTGATGCCAGGCCGTCCGATGAGAAGATTATGAGGAGATGGTGCGTCTATGACGATGAAATTCAGTGCCTCTACTCGACGTTTATGGCCCTCACTTATTTCAACGTGGAGCTGAACTTGACCGATGGGTGCCACCTTCTCACCGGCGAAACCCACTAGGGGGTACGATACAGGCATTAGGCCTCTCTGCATTTCTTCGGGCAGCTGCATGAAACATTGTTTATACATAACGTCCGAAGCACTACCACCGTCGATGTACGACCGGTGGATCCTTTGGTTTCCTATCGTGACACATATGATCAACGGGTCTTCTCTAGCGTCTTCATCGAGAGCTGGGTCAAACGTCATGGGAATAGAATTCCAACATTTTCTCCCGTCATTTGTATCAACGAAGGTCCTGGGTCTCTTTAGTGCCGTTGTGGATCGGATGGTTAAGACATGAGTCTCTTTCTGTTTACCATCACTCCCTCTTTTTCTTCCCTTAATTTCCTTTACCAGATGAGCCAGTTGCCCGGATTGTACTGCTTCTTCAATTTGTTTCTTGAGCTGGAAGCATTCATTCGTATCATGCCCCTTGTCTTCGTGAAACTCGCAATACTTTCGCGAGCTTTGCTGCCGAGGTGTTTTCTTCAGGGGAAAAGGAGGTTTGAACTTGACGTTCTCCTGTTCCGTGGCAAGTATCTCTTTTGGGGTCTTAATCAGCTCAGTGAACGATATTTCTCTTTTATAATGACCGGACCGCGAACTAGTCCCTTCTTTTCCGTCTGCTGACTTTCGATCGTCGGAAGACCGGTTACGGAAAGTGTCGTTCTTTCCGCTCCTGTCTTCCGATCGGTAAGGGACCCTTTGAGACCCATCTGGGCCTCTCCGCCGATTATCTATGGCTTGAGCCGCTTCTTTACCCCTTACGAAATCTTCGGTTCTTCGAATGGCCTCCTCCAAACTGAGGGGGACTTTGGCGTTTAAGTCTTCTACTAGCTGTTTTGTTCTCAGGCCGTGTAAGTATCCTGATATCCGCATTTTTTCGTCAGCCCCTCGGACTTGCAGGGCTTCTTCTTTGAACCGTGTAACAAAATCTTTCAAACTTTCTCCCTCCTTCTGCTTTATGTTATGGATCTCTACGGGATCCTTCATGTGTCTACGTTGTTGCCGAAAATGCTCCAGAAAACCAGCCTTCATGCTTTTAAACGAATCGATGCTCTCAGGAGGAAGGCTGTTGAACCACACTCGTGCGACCCCTGATAGGGTCTGGATGAACATGTGGCAACAGGTGGGCATAGGCCACCCATCCATGTGCGCTGCTCCTTCGAACAGCATAATATGATCCTCTGGGTCAGTCGTTCCTTCGTATACTTTCATATTCGAGGGCATTTTAAAACGGGTAGGGGAGACGAAATTTGCTATCCGAGAGGTGAACTTCGAGCCTTCGTCTGGTTTATACGGTCGGTGCAGGTCATCGGGGTCATTGGTGTTGATTAGTTCGGTATGCACGATGGGGCCAGTGTTAATCGGCCCGGGGGTAGTAAGGTTGGCATGGACATTAGGGCCTTTGGCGTGTTGGTGTATCATGTTAGTGAGCCAAGAAGCAGGGGTGGCGCTCAAGCCAACGGTCTCGGTGGCTGATGCGGAAGGCTGGCTGGCTACCGCACCCCGAGCAGGTTCAACGTCGTCGAAGGACAGCCTCAGGGCTAGTCCTTTGGCTCTTTCTTGCCTTACATATTCGTTCATTAATTCTCGCAATTGCAGGAAATTAGTTCTTACTAACTCGGGAGAGACCACCGGAGGAGTGTTCGGAGGTGGATCTTCCGAGGATTGGTCAGAGGTTGCCATGTGTGATCAGTGGGAATACTGTGCCGGTCCCACGGATGGCGCCAAATGTTGAAGGGTTGGAGAGTGTGTTCTGATTGATTGAGTGGTTCGGCTTCAGAGCAGAAGCCGTTCGAATTTATGAGGGTGAGTTAATGCCCCAACAACCTGGCGAGGGGTTGTATTTATAGGAGGCTTGGCACCTGGGCATTAATTACGGGTGATGATGAGGTCGGCGTGAACAGTGACGGCTGTCACTGTTCAGCCTGACCCGGTATGGGTTATATATTATTTAATTATATTTTGGTGGGCGGTATCTTTGGTCTGTCGGTCCATAGCCGACTTTTGGTTTGTCCAATAGGTTATGCTTGGTCCGTCTTTGTCCTTTGGTCCGTCCTTATTGTCCATTGGTCCGTCCGTATTGTCCATTCGTCCAATTTGTTCAATCTTTTATATGGCTTTTAGATTTCAAGTGTCCTTTGTTAATTCGTCCGTCACCGGGTACTTGGTGCGGAACGGTACCCGAGTCATCACAACCGAAAACCATTGATATAATATATCAGTTAATAGTTTGAACTTTGAAACCGATTATGTAATCAAAATATTCATGTTTTTGGACTAAAGTATCTATAAGAATAAGTACTTTGTTTTACACAAACATGTTTTTCGTAATCAAAATATTCACATACAACAATCCTAGGTTGATTAAGGAAAAGAAAACATCAAAAACAAATTAATTAAAAAGAAAAAAGAAATATGTTTAATTTTTTTTTGAGTTACATTTTTTTACATATATAGTTTTCTTTAACAATTCCTCTTTTGTGAAGAATAAATACAACGTCAACAAGTATACTTAAAAAATACGATTGATGTTATTTACATGTCTATATATCTCTAGTATTTGGAGTGAGATCGACATAAAAACAAGGGATCAAGAAATGAGTTTGTGATGACTTAGACTTTGGTTGACCTTTTTGCAAAGTAGAGTAGAATGATCAGAAAGCAATAATCTTGCAAGAACGCTTTCCTGTTCAATTCTTAATCTTCTACTTTGTTTATTCCACAAATGAAGTCCATAACTACACTCTTTTAACTGCACCACCTTAGCTTCCACCCATCTCCGCTCACCCTCGCCCACCGGCCGCCGGAACAACCCTTCAATCCGCCTCCAACTCACCGGGTAAAACGCCACCGGCCCTAATACACTAAACTCAAACTCCCTATTCCTTTCCACCACTCTTGATACAAGATAAGGTCCATTGAAACCCCACCGGTTTCCATTGAAACTCAACGCATATTCTTCAATGAATTTGTAAACCAAAGGATGCTTTTTGTCGAATACCAAAACCGCGTTGTTTAACCTCGTCCACTTTCCCAACCGGTTCGCGCTTTGAGCCCCGATCGAGTTGCGTAACCCACTGAAGTCGTTTATCGCAATGAAGTCGGTGTCGAGATACACGCCTCCGAATTTGTAAAGGACAACGAGTCGGATCAAGTTCGATAAGTTTTGCGCTAAGGGGATTTCCCCAGGCTCACACTTCCTGTTCTGGATACACTCGAACCATGATTTCGCTGGAGTGTTTTGGAACAGGAAGTGGAAGTCAGGCTCAATAGCTTGAACCCGAAACCCGAGGTTGATCACGGGTTTCAAGAGCTGAAACCCGTGATCAGAGTCCATGCTGTTTGATATTATCATCAAACAGCTGTCTGGATTGGATTTGAAGAGAGCTTCCACCGCGAGAAGCTCTCTTTCTCCAAAAAGTATGGAAGGAGACGAAATCCATGTCATGAAGAACCGAAGTTTACAATCTTTAAAGAATTCGTTGGTGCGGGATTCAAAATCGGGGAGGCTTTTTTTGGTGGTGAGATTAAGAGGTAGCTGGTCTTGAATGATGAGTTGTTTATTATAATTTATGATGAGTTTGTGATTGGTGAAAATAGTTGGGTTGAAGTTGAATGAAATGGAAGTGTTCGTGTTGAAGATGTAGGTGATCATTGCTAGCAAACATAGGGTGGTGAATATGCTGAATTTGTTATTATGGCGGTTGCTCCGACGTTGTTCCGTCGACGATTTTGGGGGAAGAGCAGTTGTCTTCATTGATCCGATTATTAGGAACTAATCCATGATCAAGTGCTAAACCTTTTATTTTGGAGGGAAACAAATAGAAGAGTAATAAATAAAAGTGTAAAACTAACGTAAATTGACCTTTATAAAGTCAATGTTCGCCGTAAATACGACGGAAATTTGTGGAATAATTCTATTCGTCAAAATAGACGTGCAATTGGGGCTCACTACACAGATATTCTCGAATCCTGAATTAAATTATCTTTTTTTTTTTTTAATATCAACTAGAATTAAGCTCCGCGCGTTGCTGCGGATGCATAAAACCGTACTAAGTAGCATCGATGTCACACTATTGCCAGCGACCTACAACACTGAAATAATGGTGAACCATGCACACCCGTTGCGGCGCGATAATGCAGAAAAATTAGTGAAACTTAGAACACAACGTCACCGTTTGACGGGAAAATAGAGGTAAAAACGTTGAACTACATATGCACGTTGCGGCGTGTCAACTCGAAAAATTTGGATTGAAATGTAAAACTAAATTTATGTTTTGAGATACATGATATAAATTTCAAAGTAAAAAAATGTAGGGTGTTAAATGTAAGAAAATGAAAAGTATTAAGGTTAAAAGTAAAAAAAAAGTAAGGAAAAAACAAAGTAGGGTACTACCTACAAAGCAAATGTACAACCCTTTAATACACAAAACACTTGTTATGCATATTGTACAAGACCATAATGCACAAACCATTTGTAAATTAATACTATATATAATTGTTCCCTTTTTAATTATGGCGTTCATTTATTAATTAATTATATAATATATAATATATTTAAAAAATTGAGTAGCAAACCTATGTAGGTTGGTAGCTAACGCAAACCCCCTCACGGATATTGAAGAAACAACGAGTATAACAGTGATTAATAGTAATCATCGTGAGGTTTTATACACGTGTTCGCTCAGATACAACCCTTTGCTCACACCGGAGGCAAAACCGAACCGTAGAAAGTGAAAGTGTGTGTGTGTGGTGAAAGTGAGAACACAAGAATATAAGTAGTTCGGTCAAGAATGACCTACGTCCACTATAAAGAGATAATTCTTATTACTTTGGAGATTACAAAGTTACAAATATTATCTCTATTCTAATCCTTGCATATGATTGTGGATCCTTTGCAAAGGAGAATGAGTCTTCTATTTATAGGAGAAGATACGGGCCAGGCGAGACGACCCATAAAATGTTGTGACTGATCTGAGCCTCGATCCAGGCCCAGATGTCTTAGGCCCATGAAATTGGTGGGAATCAGGTGACATTAAAGTATGTGTTTTTGTTGGTGTTTGTATGTGTGCTATGTTTTAGATGATGATGATGATGATATATAGAGAATTAAACCGCGTGTAAGAAGGTAAAGTGACAACTTCGATTTTCCATAATAATGATCATTAAGTTTGTTGTGGCTATTAATTTCTCGATCAAATCAAAGTAGTGTACTTGCATGTAGGTTTGAAAGCGACGGTTATTATTGCTTAATTTAATATTGAGTTTTTCATTATAAATTAAGAAAAGTTAATTCATATTGTTATCATATAATGGAATTAGTAGTTGTTTTAATTACTTTATAAACAGATCATTCACAAGCCCAAGCCCAAAGAAGTTTAGGCAAGTGTTTTGGGTTTTGATTTTGATAGTTCAGAATTTGGTTTTGGGCTTTCTTTGTATGTGTATGTTTTATTAAATTAAACAAGCAAGTCATCTATACATAGGTTTATTCAATTGCATACATACATAAGTGTGTTTATTTGGAAATGTTATCATACATAGAATACATATGTAGCCAACACATCAAAAGACATACATATATGTATGTATGTGTATGTTGATATAAAAACAAAATAAGATGCACACTCATAAATAACATTCAAAACACTCTAACCTATAATTTTCACTAACATGAACTAAACCTTTCTATCACAATTTTCCATGCATCTTTGACTACCAAAAACATTATTGTTCTTCTCAAAAATCGTCTAGAGTGAAGGCATGGGAAGGCTATGTTGGAGTAAATATACATTATGTTAGTATATTTATCTCTATAGCCATTATAATCATTTATATAATGATGATCAATTATTAATATTATCCTAAGCCCAATAACAGATATGTCTTTGATGGGCGGACTATCATTAGATGGGCCTTATTAGGGTGTCCCCTGGGTATGTATAAATAGAGAGATTATTATGAGATTAGGGTTGACACAAACATAACACCATAACCAATTAATGTAGCCGTCCCCTATTACTCTCATCTCTCTCAATGTGTTCATAACTCAAGAACACCTAAACCATCAGAACTTCATACCCTAAAGGGAACCCGAATCCACTGACAAGTATGTCGACCACAAGTCACCCGCGACATCAGTAGCAGGTCTCATGGATCTATCAGGTACACGTTTATGTTTTCCATTACATACTTACAGAACTGATCAACATGTGGTATCAGAGTGATGTTGTTCATATCAGTTCTGTCAGTTTTCCATTAGTCCAGGAATCTAAATCGGAAAACAATCTTAATACCTGATTAAATAATGGTTTCGGGTTTCATGTCTTCTCCCAAAATTAATAAGGTTTTTCGGCTAATGTCATCAGCCATGATCGGCTGATTAAAAAAAACATTTTCAAATCATGTTTTGATCTCATAATGAAATCGAGATTAAACATGACTTGATTTATGAATCGTATTAATGTTCTGTCCGAAGATTTATGATTCCGGGCATTTGATCATTTTATGTTTTTTTATGTTCTTATTTTCGGTTTATGTTCTTCATAAACATAGTAAGAAAACTGAAAATTTCTTATGTTTTGGTTAGTTTTAGGATTTATTTGTTGTTTCCTAAAATCAAGGGATGAAAACAACCTTATGATTATCCCTTAAAATAAGGAAACAATTTTAATGATAATCCATAACTTTACTAATCAAAATATAAAACTTTAATGATAAGATTTCCGGATTAATAAACAAATCAGGGTTTCCTAACCCATAACCTTGTTTCCGGATTATAAGAATCTTAGTTAAAATTAAGAGATAATATTGGTTCCTAAATTAGCTCAACAGAAACTTGCTCACAAAGGAACAGAGAGTTCGACCTCATCAAGAGAGTTCGACCTCATAAAGGGAGTTCGACCTCACAAGAGAGTTCGACCTCATTAGCCTGAGTTCGACCTCATTAGCCTGAGTTCGACCTCATTACGCTGAGTTCGACCTCATTACCCTGAGTTCGACCATAAAGAGAGTTCGACCTCATAAAGAGTGTTCGACCCATAAGAGTGTCCGACCAAGTTTTCTGTTGCCGAGCATTAAGTTATTTACGAACCATTATGTCATTAGCGAAAACCCACTTATTTTTCAGCAAATGCGAACCCATTAATACGGAAACATCTATAAAATCAGGGGGGGCCATGCCCCCCGCACCCCCAGAGAAGATTCCGTGGGTTTCAATATGCACTAACGGGAGGTTTATCGTTAACTAATGAAATTATTTTGATAAAACCTAACGTATCAGTTTTATCATTACTTAGACCTTGCTTAACTTGCAATAACATTTGAGGTGTCACTTCTGCCCAAAGGTGATGTGTCACATTAGGTGGTTATATAGATCTCGTTAAGCATTGTAGCTCGTTCACATAAATTCCATAAGGTTTCACTTCTGCCCAAAGGTGATGTGTAACAGATTATGTTAGTGAACTGAGCGTATTGCATTAGGACTTTGAATGTCTCACTTCTGCTCAAAGGTGATGGGTTACATTCACTGTCGGCAATTTAATACTTAAATGAACAGCGTATAGCCAAAGCTAGAGCATATTATTTAAGTAGCTTATGTTGGTGTTATGAATGTTATCACGTCTTCATTACAAAATTGATCCTCACAATTAATGATCCTTCATTAATATAATGATCATAACTTTAAGTCTGCCTTACATCAATACCCATAACTCGAAACTAATCTCACATTCTTCTATAAATTACTATCTCAACTAAGTAATCCACTATAATTATCAAAAAAAAAAAAAAAAACTAAGAAGAGTTTGCTTAAATTCTGTTCTTATTAAGTTACCTCTTAAGACATGACATTCCTACGCTCTGTCTGATAAAGTATTACAGAATAACGTATGAGCATAAGAAGTGGAATAAAATGTCTCTTATGGTAATTAAGAACTCCTTTTACTGATTCCTATCAGGTGAGCTATTAAAGATTCTGAAATTCCTAAGACTAATGCATTATCTATGGAATGAAAGAATATAACGAATTCCTAAGAAGCATGAAATAAATAAATCTAACGTTATGGTTAAATGGCATTTGTGAATGCATCTTAACATTGATTAACTTGACCCATAAAGCTAAGGGGTTATACATGGAAATCAATAAATTTCTAGTGCATAATAACTTTTCCATCAGTACGATTAAATGCATTATGAATCAACTATAAAACTCAGAAATATCAAAGTAAAATGAGTGTGTTGATAGCAAATTACGTACAGGAAAAAGAACGCATTAAACTAGAAGAGTTGAAGTTATTCACCTTACTATCATTAAACCTAAAAGAGGGAGAATAATTACCATAGAGAGGATAATTCTAAGGTCTGGAAACAAAATACAAGTACTATTTTTAGCTATAAGTTTATCCATAGGGAAAGTCTTACTAAGGAAAACTGTGCCATTAAGAATAGGCATAAGCAATAAGATTACCCATAAGAAAGGAGAACAACTGGCTAAGATATGTAGTGCCTAATTAAGGATATTTAACTCTGCTAATGCTAATGAATTCCAATTAATACATGATGGTTGAGTCTAGTTTTATACGTTTCCTTACCAGAATTCAACAAATACTTAAGATGAGAGTTAGTGGCAAAATTAAGGGTCTATTAACCATTAATAACTGATCTTAGTGTTGAAGCTTTATGTTACCTTACGATATTCTTGAGATTACTCAGAATTTAGTATCAATACTAAAAGCTACAATTTTTTTATAGTTACAAGGTTTTAATGACCAAACCAAAGCCACTATTAAGTTAAACTCTTATATTGTTTGTTGTCATCATCTAAATAGAAACCTTGTGAAATAAACTAGATGATCCAATAACCTATTCACAACTTTTGTTATCATGAAAATGAGAATTTAACAAAAGAAAATGAGACTCATGCAATTCATCCACTAAGGCCAAAATAAAAGCTACAATTTTTTTATAGTTACAAGGTTTTAATGACCAAACCAAAGCCACTATTAAGTTAAACTCTTATATTGTTTGTTGTCATCATCTAAATAGAAACCTTGTGAAATAAACTAGATGATCCAATAACCTATTCACAACTTTTGTTATCATGAAAATGAGAATTTAACAAAAGAAAATGAGACTCATGCAATTCATCCACTAAGGCCAAAATTTCATGAGAAATCATGACCAGGTCACTAAAGGATGCTTGGCTATCAAATCTCATTCTCAGTGACTTTAAAGCATGTGTTAAGCGCCCTAAACATTAAATGGCGAAAGGAATAAATGGGTTTCCATCACAAGTCATAATTAATTGACATTAGTGGAGCTTAGATAAATATCTGATTGTATCTAACTTGTTTCCTACCGACCAAAGTATTAAAGAAATCAATTCATATATACTTAATAAGATTCCCTCTAAGTATGTCCTTAAAATACATTATGAAATTTGGACGATAAAGAAATCAAGTATAAAATATATGAAATATTCTCGTTCACGTGCATCGTTAAAACTTATCATGTGGAGATACTAAGAGACCTAAAAGATTAGTGGGAGCATTAGATGTCCTACTTATGACTTGCAAAAGTTACAGAGGTGGGGGGAGCGACAATTTGATCTATCCTCAACTTACACCTCTTTCACTAGACAACGCTCTATCACAACTTGTCTCCTTAGCATTTAATGTACTCCTAACAAAGTTTTGCGGATGCCTAAATATGGGCGAACTTAGATTTCTTACTAAAGTAATCCTCATAAAGAGAAACGACAATAAACCCCATTAGGTTGTTTTCTCTATTAAAATCTATGGATCTTTCGAATGTTAGATCTTAAGCATGCTGAATTCATTAAGATTTCTAAGGTAAGTGGGAGCAGTAAAAGTCCTTATTATGACTTTTTTGGAAGTACAAGATGCGGGGGAGAGACTCATTAAAATTCGAGACTCATTAAGTTTAACTCCGAATTTAACTTCGATTATTCCTCTTGTACACCTTACTGCACCAACTCTTACACACTTAGAAACTAATATTGCTCCTTATATACCTAAAAATAAAACACATAACTAAGAGCTAAATATGTATCATAATAAACCCAATAGTCAACTCAGGAGGTCATCTGGGTCTAAAAGCCCACTAACTTTGATGATTATGTAACCTACATGACTAACACAAAAAATGGATGTTTGGAAAGTTTACCGATCCTACCTCTTCTAATTAAATCATTAGTATCAATCAATCTTCATTAGAATAACGTTTGGGATTTGGTTGAATAACCTAAAGGTATTCATAATTAAACTAGATCCGAATGGGAACGTTATAAGATATGTTTGATTGTAAAAGATTATACTCAAGGAGGGATTAGATTATCAAAGAATATTCTTATCTGTATTACAAAAGATTTCTTTGAGGATCATTACCTTCCTACTAGCTCATAATAACTAAGAGCCACATTAGATGGACATTATTATATATATCAATTTGAATCAAGGTTTTGCGCTAGGGAAGTCTTCAACGTTTTCAAGCTCACCACAAAGGTTTTGCACTTTTCTTTTACCACTCTTCTAGAAAGGCCTGCTCCATCACTCAATGTCTTAATCGTTATCCCTCACCTACCCGGCTACCCCCAGACTCTCCTCTCTCTCTCTCTCTCTCTCTCTCTCTCTTTTTCTCTCTAAAGTAGCTTCACCACACACTCTCTCTCTAGATACGATGATGATGCTGTTGAGGGGTGTTCCAGGGCAAGACGGTGGTGCTAACGATGGTTTCTTTTCAGTAGTACGTACCTTTCTCTCCTTTTCATTCAGAGAGCAGGGAGCCGGATCTTGAAAGATCTAGAGACAGATAGAGACACAGAGACGTCGGATGAACGGGGTGACTCCGACGGGTTTCCGAGTCTCCGGCGTCGGATGAACGGGGCGACTCCGACGGGTTTCCGACTCTCTGGCGTGTAATATGTTTTCCACTTGGAAACCTCCAATCGGGTTTAACTGTTTTCCCTTGCTGCTGTTAACTCTTATAAACCAATTAGATCATGAATCATTTTTTAATTTGTTTTATGAATTGTAGGCTGCCGCAGATGACTGCTATGAACGGCTACTCCATCGCATTCGCTAGGTTTGTTTGTTCATATTTAGTTATTTGGTGATAAGTAAAAAATTCCTCGATAAAATAAGTAGAAACTTAAGATACGCCCAAAGAACTTGACAATATGTCATGTACTTAGAAAGATGGTAAACGATTAGCCGTGAGCCAAATGATATTCTTAAGAAAATGATTTTCTGTGAAGATAAATTAGATACAAAATGAATCATGTAATTTGAGCACTGAGAACATATTGCTGCTGTTAACTCTTATAAATCAATTAGATCATGAATCATTTTTTAATTTGTTTTATGAATTGTAGGCTGCCGCTGATGACTGCTATGAACGGCTACTCCATCGCATTCGCTAGGTTTGTTTGTTCATATTTAGTTGTTACTTTTCTTTGGTAATCAATCAGTTATTTGGTGATATACAGTTTTGTTCCTCTAGAAATTGGAGAAGATATATCACTATATCATTGTGTTTGCTCTTGTCATATGTGGTTTCAGTGTGTAGGTTTCGTGTGATTAATAAATAATTTTTTGGTGTATTTTGGTAGGGTTTTTAAACACATGGATGTACCTACTAATATTTGAAGGAAAGGTTGAGATTTGGTGAAAACATGCCTCTAATGAGCACAGAGGGATCAACATCAACCGCAAGGTACGAATCATTTTGGTTTAGAATCTAATGAGCACCATCACACGACCGCCGCAACGCGACGGGATCATCCTAGTTAAGACAACTTTCCATAACGATGACCTACATGTTCATTAAGCAACCTGAAAGTTCTAAATTGAAGGGTAAGAACACTTAGTTTGTAAGTCAATAAGATCCATGTATGGGTTGATGCAAGCATAAAATGTGTAGGAATCATAATGAAATTACTCTTCATAAGAACTAAGTGGATTAAAGAACCTACATCAAAATGAGTGGGAGCAACTAATGAAAACTTGTCCTTATATAGATGACGTTTCTCTTGACAAGTATATGTTACCTAAGTCAAAGCATTGTTCATGCATAATTTTGACATGATGAATATCGGGGATTCTTCTTACGTGATAAGAATCAAAATATACCGAGATAGACCCTACGGGATATTAGTTTCATCCCATAAGTTTTACTCTAAGCGGGTCCTTAAGTATGTAACATACAACATTGCTCTCTTTTAGAGGATAATGGGATTAATGAGATTATTACCTTATGCTTCATTAATTAGAAGACTGATGTAAATTTAAGTCTATGCTTGTTTATGATATTGTTTGTATTGCTTGACACTAGACTTGTCTAGATTGATGAAAAGCATCTAATGGAACATTACAATATCTTTAAGAAACAAGAAACTATATCTAAAGAAGAAGTGAGAACCTAATGTGATTGACTACTCTTACTCTAACTTTGTTATATTCAAAGGAAATCAAGTGTCAATTTCGGGGTATATCATAACGTCAGCAGACATAACTATCTCATGGAGGAGTCGTAAGGAACTGATTACAACAACCTAAGTTATCATGACATAATGTGTTGCTGATCACAACAGAATGGTCATTAAATGTTGTTGGTAAATTTATCAATTGACTCATAACTTATTAACTCCACTTAAATACTAAGTTGAAGACTTACTGTGATAAAGTCAGCTGCCCTAATTTCTCGAACAATAACAGTTTGAGAGGAGTTGCATTAGAGTTCGATACGAAATTATTGTTCGCTTATGATTAAGAACAAATAGAGGAAATCAGAATTTTGTATCGAATGCATTCATGATATGCTTATGGATCCAATAACTAAAGGTCTATCACCCATAAGTCTCACTAACGGGCCAACTAAGAGAAAAGGGTATTACTAATGACCATGTACAACTGCATATCGTACTATGAATGACTTATGACTAATGACTAATGATTAATTTTCCTCATTATGATTTGTTTGTCTATTAGTATGCTAAGCTAGCATAATGGCATAAAGACAATAATATAACAAATCAACTAAGGGCATAACGTTAATTGATCCTAATGTTAAGTTTTAAATTTGGGTGTAGTATGATTAATGGGGGTCCTAAGTCGATTAAAGACTTAACGGCTGTATTTCTCTGCTACATTTTGGGTTTAGAACTAAAATGAGTATTAATCTCTGCAGACTTATGTAATACTCATAATAAATGATTACTCGGCTAAGTGGGAGAATGTTGGAGTAAATATACATTATGTTAGTATATTTATCTCTATAGCCATTATAATCATTTATATAATGATGATCAATTATTAATATTATCTTAAGCCCAATAACAGATATGTCTTTGATGGGCGGACTATCATTAGATGGGCCTTATTAGGGTGTCCCCTGGGTATGTATAAATAGAGAGATTATTATGAGATTAGGGTTGACACAAACATAACACCATAACCAATTAATGTAGCCGTCCCCTATTACTCTCATCTCTCTCAATGTGTTCATAACTCAAGAACATCTAAACCATCAGAACTTCATACCCTAAAGGGAACCCGAATCCACTGAAAAGTATGTCGACCACAAGTCACCTGCGACATCAGTAGCAGGTCTCATGGATCTATCAGGTACACGTTTATGTTTTCCATTACATACTTACAGAACTGATCAACAGGCTAAACAATGAATATCCAAACTTTGCACCATAATGGCAAGTAGCTTTTTACTTAACTAAGTTCTATTAAATTTACCTTCCTCATGTAACAAAAAGTTTCTCACCTAATGAATTCTAACCTAATGTGGTATTATATGGACAACTAAATTTCAATTTATACAAATTTCAATATGAAATTGACGGCTTTTGGTTACTTTCTAGCCTATTATAGGAATGATGAATGAGTTAATTTTGGGTGGTCAATTAGTGTGGGATGGTGGTGAAACTTGGATGGGTAGCCAAAATGGTGTATCACATGGTTTTATGTGTGTTTGGATTATAATATTGTTGTGTGCTTGTGTGTATATAACCGTATGATGTGTGTGTATGTATAGAGATTGTATGTCATGTCCAAATCAAAACACACACATTTATATTTGGTCGTATAAATATGTATATATGTATGAAAATTGGTTTTGTTGTCTTAATCACATATGAAAATATATATACATGTAAATCGTGTGATGTGTATGTGTATTTTTTATGTGATGAAGGTTGTAAATAATCACATACACATGTGTCTATGATTATGTATTTATACATAATGTATTTCAAAAGGTATTAAGGCCTAACAATTTATATGGATATAAACAAGTTAAATCAAATGTTATGGGTCTTCATGTTTTAGAGGCCCAAATAAGTTTATTGAATTTATTTTGTATAAGGCCTAACAATTTATATGGATATATACATTTATATATATATATATATACACACACACACACACGTGTGTGTGTGTATGTTGGTTGTATTTTTAAAAAATACACATAATCAAGAGTTATAATAAGCGATGTTGTAAAAGTTGTTTTGGGTCTTCATGTTTTAGTGTCCTGAATTTGTTTTTGGACTTTTTTTGGATTTGGCCCAATAATTTTATTAGGCCCGAATTACTTTTGGGATTTTATTTCTTATTAAGCCCAATAATTGGTATTAGGCCCAACAATTTATATGTATACATACATTTATATGATATATATATACACACAAACACATGTGTGTGTTGATCGAATTATGAAACAATACACGTATTTAAGAGTTAAAGAAATGATGGGCTTAAAGTTGTTTTGGGTCTTCATGTTTTAGCGGTTTGAATTTGTTTTTGGACAGTTTTTAGATTAAGCCCAATAATGTGTATTAGGCCCGAATTAATTACTGGATTTTATTTCTTATTAGGCCTAATAATTGGTATTAGGCATGATTTAGTTTGCGGACTTCATTTGTATTAGTCCAATAATGTGTGATATAATTTTTCAACCCCGTGTGTTACACGGGCCGTTAGACAAGTGGGTTATATGTTTGGGAGTGTTGAAGTTTAGTATTATTTAATAGTTTTGTGGTTAAAGTTAAAGATAAAATAATGATTATGGCCGGGTCGTGGTTGGTTATGGTTATGGTTAGGTTCATCAACATTACTAAAACTTCTATGCACTATTTTATCGCATTAAAAATTACACTATGTCCTTTATGTTTTGTGATTTTCATAAAGCATCATTTCTATTGTCCAAAAACATTTTCCTATGGCATAAATTTTTAAGTTTATTGTTTAACCATTGATCACATCTTGATTCTTGAACGTTGCACAGTTAAACACGAATGTGGTTTCAAACTTACTAATCATCTTGTTATTATCATCATGTTTACAAATTTACTCGATCGATGTCACAGTATATCTCTAAACTAACCCCTAGAGTCTCTACAATATATACAACATCATAAATGCCTATCTATTCAACACTCACTAGTACACTACTCTCTAAAGCGATTACCTTAGCAATTTACCCAATTTACCAAGGTCCCACAACCACCCTCTGTTTCGGTATAAAACGTTATCCCATCTCCGGTCATAACCCATATCGACCACCTTCTTGTTCCGAGTACATAACCGTCGACCTATAACTAACCGTCATAACCAGGTCTTCTCCTCCGGTCGTCTTTATCTTTGGTGACGGGTTATGGAAGTCGACCGTTCATATCCAAAACAAGCCGACAGCTGTGGTGGTTTGGTATGGTTGTGGTTTGGGTGATGTCGGGTGGTATGGTTTCAGGTAGGGTGCCGATTGGTTAGTCTCGGCTGCGTTTCGGGTTGGGTTGGCTTGGGGTCAGATCTGGTGGTGGGTTATGTTCACCTGTGCATATGAGGAAGAAGAAGGGTTTTAAAAGGGTGGAACCCAAAAAGACAAAAATGCCCCTATATTTAACGAGATAAGTTAACTGGGTTAGTGTAAGGGACGAATGTGGCAAAAAATGTAAAGCCTACGGACCCAGATTTAAAAGGTTTGGGTTTTGGACTGAAGTGGCAAAAAGTGACCAAACCTCAGGGACGATTTTGGCTATTAACTCAATGATTTCATTGAATGAACAGCACTAAAGTAATATATATATATCTGATCTTATAACAAGTGTAAGGATAATGTGGAAACCCTTGTTATATGGTAAACTCTAGAAACTCTTATTTCCCCAATTTTTTTTTTTTGAAAAAAATAGGGCATGTAATATACATGATTTTAAGCATTTTGAGCCAAAAAAATTAAAAAAACGCCGAGTAGTTTTTAAAAAAAAAATAAATAAAGTTTTGACTAACACCTGTTAAGCGAAACTAACACGTGTTAACCATTTTTTACCCGAAGACGGTTTTTTTAAAAAAAAAAACGGATCGGCGCTTTTTCGATTTTGTTGGCCCATAATGCTTAAAATCATTTATATTACATACCCTAAAATTTTCATAAAAAAAAGTCGAGAAGTTAGAGTTTCTAGAGTTTACCATATAAAAAGGCTTTCTAATATAACTTTATACCTTATAACAATGCATATACATAAGAAGTATTTTCAGTGAAAAAACTTTACAGTGTGTAAGTTTTTAAGAAACTATCTGATCTCAAATGGGTCATGTTATATACTCGTATATATAATATATCTCAAATGTCATATATAATATGTTTTTTACAAAGCAACAAAAACTAAATTTTATGAACCAAAAGCTAGGATCCACGTGGTCAACAAGATATGAGACAATCTTACATAGATAAGGCCTAGGCAACGTCAACCGTCAGATGGATTCACTAATATCATCCTACAGTCCCAATTATCTGACTTATCTGATCCCTTCACACTCTCAAAGTCTATACATCACCTCACCTCAACTCACCACCACACGCTCTCATTACTCACTCACTCATTACTCACTAAACGTACACACAACTCCATGGCATCCTCCACCGCTGCATCATCATTCATCGGAGTCCGTTTACCGGACCTACACTCAAACTCCGGTCGGGTCTCGGCCCGGTTCGGCTTCGGAAAGAAGGCACCAGCCGCCCCCAAAAAAGCCGCTAAAAGCGTTACATCAGACCGGCCGTTATGGTATCCCGGCGCAAAAGCACCCGAGTATCTGGACGGAAGTCTGGTGGGAGACTACGGGTTCGACCCGTTCGGGTTGGGGAAACCGGCGGAGTATTTGCAGTTTGATCTGGACTCGTTGGACCAGAACTTGGCGAAGAATGTGGCCGGAGATATCATCGGAACCCGGTTCGAGAGCTCGGATGTGAAGTCGACCCCTTTCCAGCCGTACAGTGAGGTATTTGGGCTGCAGAGGTT
The DNA here is from genome assembly GCA_032199755.1 of Ambrosia artemisiifolia. NCBI lineage: Eukaryota > Viridiplantae > Streptophyta > Magnoliopsida > Asterales > Asteraceae > Ambrosia > Ambrosia artemisiifolia. The sequence goes on from CM063521.1 coordinate 63,391,072, forward strand.
CAGGGAGTGCGAGCTCATTCACGGGCGGTGGGCCATGTTGGCCACCCTTGGTGCTCTCACCGTCGAGTCTGTCACCGGCGTTACATGGCAAGATGCCGGCAAGGTATATCATATCATATCATTTTTTGTTTTTTAGTTTTATTCTGTGTTATTATCATACCTGCATTTATTTATTTATTTTTTTATTGGAGGAGGTAAGATAAATAAATCAATTCTCTAACTAAATAATTAACATTTTTATTCCCATGCAATTATAATCACTCGTTCTAATATTTCTTGTTAATTATTATATTAACTCATATACTGTATATAGTTTGAAAGCATTTACTGTTTCTAGAATTCATGTATCATACATTTAGATAACTCAATTTTAAATAATCTCAAACACTTGGTAAAAGATATATACGAGTATTTTTTAACATTGAAACACCTGATAAAAGTAGGTGTAAGTTACTTTAGAAGAAAAACATAGTTTTGAGTGAATTTAAGGAACACTTATGAAGGTATTGGTGGATTTAAGTGATTTTTTTTTCCAATTATATATATTTGTAACAAATTGGTTGGGTGTTAATTAGGTGGAACTAATTGATGGATCATCATACCTTGGGCAACCACTTCCATTTTCAATCACCACTTTGATCTGGATCGAGGTTTTGGTGATCGGGTACATTGAATTTCAAAGAAATGCTGAACTTGAGCCTGAAAAGAGGTTGTACCCAGGCGGCCCCTTCGATCCACTCAACTTGGCTAGCGACCCCGAGAAGAAGGCGACCCTCCAATTGGCAGAGATCAAGCATGCCCGTCTAGCCATGGTCGCCTTCCTCGGGTTTGCTGTCCAAGCAGCAGCTACTGGAAAGGGTCCACTCAACAACTGGGTTACACATTTGAGCGACCCACTTCACACCACTATCCTCGACACCTTCGGCTTCTTCTCTTAAACCCTTTTTGGCCATTACTTATTGTTGTTATTATTATTATTATTATTATATATCTTGTAAAGTACGTTTGTAACTTTTGGCAAAGAAAAGCATAACAATATAATATAATATAATATAATATAATGCTTTTTTGTCATTAATTTCTATCAATTGAGACCTAACAATGTACATTCATTCATGTTGTGGCTAAGTTTGTCTTTTCAACATCAACATCAACAATAATTAATCTTAATTTGAATTCAACTTTGATAATCATTATTCTCAATAATAATGTGGCATCATTATTGTTTTGATTACATTAAAATAGAGTGTAAAGAAAAAGTATAATTGAGCATGGTCATTGTGTTGGAAGGAAGGTTAGAGATGTTGAATGAATTAAGACTTATGACTACTGTCTTAGCCTTACAATAAGAGGGACCTCCTACGATTAGCCTACAACGTTTGAAATGACAAGAGTGGAACGTGAATTTTTTCTGTTCTTTTTTGCTGCTGATAAGGGTGGAGATTGAGGATCATTTTATCACATAATAGCAACTCAAACTTTTACCGTCGCCAATTAAGGATTTAATCACTAATCACATGGTGTTATAATTTGGCCACCAAAAAAGTGGTCAACCGCCGGTAACCTCCCCTTCTACAAGGGTATTCCTAATTACAAGGGTAAGGATTTAACCTCATCTTTATACAATGGCTTAGATTGCATCTAGCTTGTTCCCTTTGACTCTAATCTAGTTGTATACCGTCCGTTGGATTGGCATTTTAAGATCATCAACTCATGAGCACATAAATTTTTTTTTTTTTTTTATTTGAATTGTAAACGAAAACATTATTTCTTTAAAATCATTTCAAGACACTAGTTTTTTACTGCCCAAGAGATCAACAATCAATAACTTAAGCTCTACATTTTAGCACAAAACCGACTTGAGCTCAAGCACCCTCATGAGCATGCATGCTCTTCCATCAATAACTCTCCATATTCAAAAGTATCCTGCACATGTACACACTAAGCAGTTCTATTTATGTTTGCTAAATAAATAGGACTTAAACGGTTAAACATCAAAAGGCATATAAAACGGACCTAACTTTGTGATAATTTATGCTAAAGTACATATAAAGTATACTGAAGAGGTAAAAGGCTTTATACCTCGGCTTACACAAGAGTTTCGGCTTGGGACTTTAAGCCGAAGCCCATTAAGGAACGGACGATAGTCCTCATAACCGGAGCAAGTACATATGACCAAACGGGTCCGAAGCAAAGTACAACTTTGCTCACCACTATAAATACCCCTCATAAAGTACAATTGACACACGAATACTCATACTCCGAATCATACTTTCTCTCTCTACTTTCTCTCTTTAAACAAATACTTATCCTCGCGCCAGAGGGTGGTTACAGAGAGGCCCTTCCCCCTCCTCTGTAAAGAGCCTAACGGTTTTCTACCGTGTGCAGATTCTAACCAGGTTCGTAGCTTACAAGATCTCATTGGATCGTCCCCGTTCTCGTCTATATACAAGTACGACCACTTTCTGGATCTTCAATTGGCGTCATCCGTTTGTACAACTGTTTTCTTTAACTTCTTAAGTAAAGATCTTGACAGTTTTTCCCATGGCAGCATCATCGGAAGGTTTCACGATAGAGGATGTTACACACACCGAAGGCAAGGACGAGGTGACTGTAGTAGCAACCTCTAGTGTTGCTGTTTCGTCTGTTGGTCCCTTTCAGATAGAGGGACGACAGATGTTCACTCCTAACTCGGTGTAGAATGTGATTTTGAGGCGTCCGGACTCTGTTCCGGAGTTTGATGATGTTTTCCTCACAAAGAATCGCGATATTCTGTTACGGTTGAAAGAACAACAAGATAAGGAGGAAAAGCTTAAGAGTGTGCAAGTAAACCTGTTCCCCACCGAAGGACTTCTTACGTCCTCCGGACAGGGATCGGGCCTTGTGTCTCAAGCAACGTATTCAACAGTAATTACCACTCCTCCATACACGACTCCACATGGAAGCTATATCCCTCACGGATACTCCAGACCAACCCCTCCTGTCACCACAGTGGCAGAACCAAGGGTAATTGTTACCTCGGCTGCGGACGATGATCTCACCGCTCCTTATCTCCCGACCTACATGGCTCCGTACTCCAAATTTGCACCTCTGCCAGTGCTTGTTTACCAGCAAAACTAAAAATGCCCGCGATAGTTAAGAAATATGATGGTACGTCCGACCCGGATGACCATGTATTCGATTTTGGGGGAGCTGCGGAAATTGAATATGGTCCATGCCTACATGGTGCCACATGTTTTCTCAAACTCTTACAGGGGCAGCAAGGGTTTGGTTTGATGGTTTGCAGGGTGGTGAAATAGCAAACTAGGATGAGCTCCGACGTTATTTCCTGCAAAATTTCTCCCAGCAGCAACGGAGGTGTTCAAAAGACATCACTGAAATTCATAACATCTGCAGAAAAAATGGTAAAACCCTAGAAAAGTACATTGATCAGTTTAACAAGGAGACTATGCAGATAAGTGGTGCAGTTGGCCAGCTGCGGATATCCGGCTTTATCTTGGTTATAGGAACTATGTTGGAACAAGGATCTTAAAATACTCCACCCTCAGGTAACCTAATGGATCCCTCATCATACACCCTAAAGTGCAAGGAATAACTTGAAAACTCTAGATAGGTTTTAACCTATCCTCGACCCATTTTGTAAGTATACATGATTAATCACCAGAATCTACATGGTTTGTTTAAATACTTGCCAGAATTTACAGTTTTGGTTGGAATTACAGATTTTTTCTAAAATCTTGTTGGAATTGTCAATTTTTTGCTGCCTAGCTACCGATTAATGGACTGATTAACAAAAAATTACTCGGTAACCTACCGACTAGCGATTAATCCTACTTTTTCAAACACTACCCAAGTCCTTAAACCTTCAATCAAAGTTCCTATGGAATTCAACGTTAAAAACCATAAACTAGTTACAAACAAATAGTAGGTAACCGTAACCTAATGCGCATCCATACATGAAATGCATTCACATAAGACGCATATGGAACAATCAAAAGATCATATATATAAGTCCTAAATAAGCACATGCATCATAACAATTAAAATCAAGCTCTTTACTTTAATAATAATCCAACTTGAAAATCCCAAAAACCAGGATAAAATCCAAAATCAACAAGTAATCATCATAACCTAGGTAGTAAAGGAAATCTAGCCTACAATCATATTGTAAATCAAACAACAAGTGTTAAGGTTCATACAAAACATTGTCAATAATCCGAAAACATAAAGTAGATCAATGATAGTTGACTAACAAGTTGCTAGAACTCAATCCTTGATCAAATTTTCAATCCCAACTGATTCTCCTCCTTATACTTGCTTCTAAGCTATCAAAATCGCCTTTGGAAGTTGAAGATGAGATATTGTGTCAGTTGTTATGTTTATATAGTGAAAACCTAAATTTTAGCCGTCCTTAGGTTTGTTCGTGTGTCGCGAACGGTTAAGATAGGTCTTTCACGTGGAGTGAAAAACAAATGGCTCGCATGTCGCGGAGCAGTTTCAAGACTTCTTCATGTGGCACTTAGGAGTAAATTTCATATTTTTTTATTTCTTTTCTCTGTTTTCTTCAACAATTCCAATCTTTTGCTCGTTTCTTCATATTTTGGCTTGTTTAAGCTCCTTTAGCACACCTGTACCTATAACAAGACTGATGTGCAGGTTTTAGTAAGTTTAAAAGTAGTTCAAGGGTGTCAAAAACTTTGATGTTTTATCACCAAAGAAAAAGTTTGGGTTTTTTACTAAAACATGATCTAGTTTTAAATTTACAAGAAACGATAGTTGCTTAACATGTAGTGTATATTATAGCTTTTCATGTAAATATCGAGTATCGAACCCAAAGACACGACTTTAGTATTCTATTTTAAGTTACTAAATATAAGTTTAAAATGTTAGAAAAGTAAGAGAGTTAGTTAATCCTTAGAGAATTATCAATATCAAAACAATAGTGTTGCTTCGAAATTAGAATTCACTTGGGATGAAACAATAGTAAACTAATATTTAAGTGTTGCGTTTAAGCGTGGTCGAGTCCTATAGGTGCTTGAAACCGATTGTCGCGAGTTCAAGCGTGCTCCCCTCCCACCGCCTGGTTTCCAGCTTTTTTATTTTACACAAAGGCATATACTTAGTTATGTGTTTGTTATTTAAAAAAAATTAACAAGCATAACTTGAATTTTTTTTATTTTTAAATAATATTTAAATAAGAAACATTACAAATTATATGAAGATAGCGGGAAAACTTAACACTACCCCTTTTTAAATTGCAAACCCTAACCGACTAAAAACTTAACATTACCCACCCGTAGCCGAGACATTACCATGAATAACTCGCTGGACCCTGATTAGGAAACGGGTGGCCTTCGGTGCCATTGAGCCAAATGTATCAAAAGCTAGGGGTATGAAAACATGTTGGTTCTCCTCGCAGGTTTTAGCATGTTTTTCTACCTTCTTCGCCTCTGCTTTCTGCACCGCTTGCCCTGCTACAAACCCACTATCCTTCAACCCAACTAGAGGAGATACACCTCTCAGGTCAACACAAGCATGCCTCCCCCCGGCCCACCCAAAGACAAGGAGATCTGGTGGACGCAAGGTGGATCTCCCTTCTGCAGGATCCGAGAGGAAGTTCACAGTGGCCTCCTTCTTGGTTGGGATCCCAGCACGTCTTAAGATGTCGCACAGAACGTCTCGAACCCAATCATGCCGATATTTGAACCCAGATAACTCTTTCCAGTGAACCGCATGTTCCTCGTATTCATCCAAGCAGGCCTTACGACAAATCGGACAGATTTCATCCTTCTGACATATGAGAATCATCAAACGATATTTAAGAATGTACTTGTATTCAACAGTATTCAATAGTGGACTTGAAGGTTGGGCTCGATTTATTAAAATTTGCTTTCGTGTTTGTGCTTGTAAAAAAAAAGTAAGGAAAGGAACACATGTTACAAGTAGATTTATTTGAGTTGACAAATGTCGAAAGAGAAATGAAGGTTGGATTGAGCGGTTTGTCTGTTTATGTGATGACACGGACATAGAAAGAAAAAAGGCTTACGTGTCCATCAAGGATAATTTCCCTCTAGCAAGGGTTTCTCCATCTGTCACTTATCTCTGCACCCTCCACTTGACAACCTCTCCAACTATAAACCATAATACTAGTACTAATATATCTATATCTATCATCATCACCTAGCTACACAACCCTTAGGAAGAAACTGAAAATGTCTACGAAATCTCGAAGGACAGCCAACACGAACGTAACAGACTTCCAGAACTTCTTCCACGGATGGCTGGTTCGGCAGGAGCATTACAGGGAGCAGCTCCACTCCACTCTGCGAAGTAGTGTTGTTTATAACGATGAACATCTCCGAGATCTGATCGCTCGTGTACTGGCGCATTACCAGGAGTACTACGAGGAGAAATCTCGGATAGCAAACCATGACGTGTCGTTGGTGTTCTCGCCGCCGTGGTTCTCGTGCTTCGAGCAGAGCTTCTTCTGGATAGCAGGGTTCAAGCCAGGGCTGGCGTTTAGGATAGTATCGGGGTCGGTGAAGGACATGAGTACAGAGCAGGTGGAGAGGATGGAAAGGCTGAGGGGGGAGACAAGGGAGGAGGAGAGGAGGTTGGAGAACGAGATGGCGAGGATACAGGAGAGCGTGGCGGCTCCAACGATAGTAGAGATAACAAGGAGAGGGGTAGCAGGAGAGAGTAGTAGTGGTAGCAATAGTAGGATGTATGAGGAAATGGAGTCGGCGGTGGAGCAGTTGAGAGGGGAAATGGAGGTGGTGGTAGGGAGCGCTGACATGCTCAGGACAAGGACTGCCGAGAGAGTCGTCGAGATATTGACGCCTCTTCAGAACATCAAGTTTTTGGCTGCCGTCACCCACTTGCAGCTTAAAATTAGAATTTGGGGTTGCCAAATTGAAGGTGACACCAGACGCTGACCTGCCCCGCCAACTCTACGTCCTTACCATCTTCACCTACTTACCATAAAACAAAAAAAAAATGTTACGGCTAGCTTCTTCTTGCTGAGTTCAACGGTAGCTTTTTTTTTTTTTTTTGTTCTCGATGCGTTTTTTTTTTCATATGTTTTATTGTTTTCCAAAAGCGTATTTGTATAATATGATATGTATAGTTATTATATTTAATTGTGTTTTTGAGGAAAAAGAAAATGGAAAGTGCATATTTAATGAGTATGCATCTTGTAATATGTTAAGTTAGATCTTTGTTTAAAAATATAAATCACCAAAATCACTTATAATTTACGTAAGTCTTAACGATTTTATATTTACATAGTATAATCTCTTGATATATACAAGTGCGAAGCTTATGTAGGGCCGAGGCTGCCCCAGCTTCCACTATTTTTTGGCTCGATAGTGTAAATTTTATCGTTTTTATCCGAAAATTTGAATATACTAAGTCCGAAAATCAAATTGAAGTGCCATGAAATGAAACTTGAGAAAAGATTATATATACCAGATTCTATGTTTTTATACATTACTTGGTGCGTGATGGTTTATAGGGGAACTACTAAACAAAAGTCAAGAAGCGGAGGGAACGTACAGGCCGGCTTAAAACTCTTTAGAATTATTTTCAGTAACGTTAGAATGGCTGGCATATCGATCAATATCTTTTCAGTAACAACGTTGCAATTAATGGCCTATCGAATAAATTAGCTCCAGTTAGAATAAACCCTGCCGCAACCGCACCCACCCGGTGCATAATATATTAACCTCAAATTTATGTGATTACATTTCCCATATATATATTCACGTTTTTAGTTGGACTCATGATCTATCTCTCACCTCTTGATGAACATGACTTTGTTTGTTGGTTCCCATGCTCCTTACGAATTTCATGTCACCTAAGTATATCATCTCTTGACCTGCCCATCTATATAATAAATATTATTATATGTTATTCTACATGAAAGTATTCCAAAAAGATCTATCACACAGACGCTCACGGTAACTATATTAAATTAAACTAGTTTTTTTACCTGTTGCACGTTTTTTAAACACCCCATTTGCATCCTAAAACATGGAAGGCAAGAAACTGCAAGGTTTGGAGATGATACAAAATTTTTACCATCCAAAGGTACAATAACGAGGCAAGAAAAGCCCAGGGCCAAAATAACTAATTTTACTGTTGGGTACAAAATTCAAAATACATCTAGGCAAACGGCGGCAGCCTCTAGCGGGGTCCAAGGGGCAGAGTAATTAAATGTATAATATGTGACCGAGTCATACAAAACAAAACGTACAAAATAAAGCACGAGGCGATGAACATTTTACGTCGAAGCAAAGACAAATTAAAAACTATACGAAAGAGATAACTATACGTATAGTCTTTATGGTAATTTATTGAAAGTAACATCTTAGGGTATGAAAGAGACAACTACACGTCTAAAATTTACTTTTTGTTTTACGGATTTTCCCTTCTTTTACCTTTATTATGTTGTTCATTTTTATGTAGGTGTCGATATTGCAACTCCCAAAACGCAGTTAATAGAAACCACGCAGCGGAAATGCGAACGAGAAATTTCTTTCGTTTAAACTAGTTAAAATGCTTAAAACCCATACTATAAAATCAGTTGAGCGCCACATTTTTCTTTCTTTCTTATATATTCAATAAAACACAAATTTAACACACTACGTGAATGTCCAACTCAATATGCTTCGTTCGTTGATGCTGGACTAGATTACCTGATAAGTAGATAGCACTTACGTTGTCACAGTAAGCCCGGGCGATCAAGTTCCAGGAGAAGATTGCGAATCCAACAAATTTCTGCCATCACATTAGCTACTCCGCGGTATTCAGCCTTTGCACTGGATCTGGAGATCGTGTTCTGGCACTTCGAGGACCAAGAGATGAGATAGTCACCAAAGTAGATGCAATAACCACTAGTAGAACGGCAAGTATCAGGACATCCTGCCCAATCAGCATTAGTGTAAGCAACTAGTGATGGAGGGGAGGAGCCGCCTAGTGTGAGACCGAACGAGGAGGTGCCTTTAATGTATCTATGTACCTAACCTACCCTACCTATTATCTTCTTTAACAACAACATATTACTATTGGATTATATAAACTATGAACTTAATTATGTATTTGTGTATTTATTGTATGTATGTATTTAGGATGTAATTACTAGGATCATGTATGTTTTAGTGTATGTAAGGATTGAATTAGTAATTGAATAAATGCTGCACAAGAATGAAATGGAAGATGAAACACAGAATCACATCAACAAAGTTGCAGCCATACACAAAAGGCGTGCCTCAGACTTGCAGTGTGAAAAGACAGAAGTGTCCCTATGAAGTGACGGTTACAAATGGTTATTTTTGGTGGGAACAAGCAAACAGTTATGTCCTTTGACAGTTACAGCGGTTGGATGGCATGATTATTGTATAAATATGTGTCTTTGTCAACATTTGTAAATCACCAAGATTGATTTCCTTAATTCAATCCATATTAAAGTGTTGTTCGTTTGTGTTTTATTTGATTAACTATTGTTCTCTGATTCAATCATATTCGATTGTTTTGTGTTGTTTGATCTTCCATTGCCAACAATTACCAGTAATATTAATTAAACCTGAATTTTGATAATAATAATAATAATAATATATTAGGTGAGAAGTTCTCTGAAATTGTTGGAAGTCCTTATTACATGGCCCAGAGGTGCTTAAGCGTAGTTATGGACCAGAGATTGATATATGGAGTGCTGGTATTATTCTTTACATTCTTTTATGTGGCGTTCCTCTTTTCTAGGCAGAATCCGAACAAGGTGTTGCACAGGCTATTCTTCGTGGCCAGATTGATTTCAAACGTGAACCATGGCCCACTGTTTCTGAGCCTGCCAAGACTCTTGTACGCCAGATGTTAGACCCAGATCCAAAGCTTCGACTTACCGCTACCCAAGTACTTGGTATGCTTGCTCTTCAAACTTAATTGTGCCTTAGTTTCTATTGTTTTTCATTAATACTGCTTGATATATGATGTGTGTATTTACAGAACATCCTTGGCTTCAAAATGCTAAAAAGGCTCCAAATGTACCCCTTGGTGATGCTGTCAAGTCAAGACTAAAGCAGTTCTCATTGATGAATCGGTTTAAGAGAAAGGCTCTAAGGGTTGGTTATACAATTCCTTTCTCCATACATGTCAGATGTAAAGGATGGTCAAATCTTTATTAATTTCATTGATTTGAGGAATATTTATAATACAATGTTGACCTCCACTCATTATGGAGAGTTTGTTACAATTAAATACAAAAATCAATTTACCAAAGATATAAAATTATTATTACACCTCCGCAGTCGAAACGTCTGGACCATAATTGTATATGGGAAGAGATATTGTATAAAGCCCCTTAAAATAAGAAGCATAAGAAGCAATTTGGACCATTAGATTAAGGATGCAGATTAAAAACCCTAATCATACTTGGGTTAAACTAACCAAGGGTAAAACAGGAAAAAACCGTCTAATTTTAATAGATCGATTCCAGATCGTAACAACAAAACTAATTGAACACTGATTTTTCATCGTTTTCAAATCGATTCATGTTTAGAATGATTACACAATTCAAAAACAAAAAAAAAATCGATTACAATAAACGAAAAAACGTAAGATTAGTATTTGATCTAAAAATAATCAAAAACAGAGGATTAAACTAATCATATGAACAATTACGAAACTGTAATAGTTGTCGAATACTCTGAATTTTGTTTCATTAAGGATGATTAAACATAAAAATTAGGTTAAAAAAAGTTGCAGATGAAGAAGATGAAGTTGGTGAAAAACAGACGCACTCATCAATTTTTCAGACGCACTCACAAATTTACAGACGCACTAATAAAAAATTTTCAGACGCACTCATCAAATTTCAGACGCACTTATCAAAAATTTCAGACACACTCATTGAAATTTAGAAGCACTCATTAAAAAGTTTGGAAGCACTCATTAAAAAGTTTGGAAACACTCACTGGAAATTTAGAAGCACTCATTAAAAGTTTGGAAGCACTTATTGAAAATTTTGGTAGCACTCATCAAACCCCATCAAAAATTCAAACGCACCCTTTACTATTTTAAACGCACCTTATCATCACCTTGAACTTGAAAAACAAAATAAAACAAACGCACTCTTCACAATCCACAAAATGGCCTTCAAAACAAACGCACTCCTTCTTGGAAACAAACGCACTCCTTCTTGGAAACAAACGCACCTCTCACCCACTCCACTTCCTTGAAAACAAAATGCACCCATCTCATGAAAAAGAAAGCAGCAACAGCCAGGGTTCACCATCTGTCGATATTAACGAGAGGGATCAGAAGAAGAAGAAACAGTTTCAGAAGCAATGAAAAACTAATTGGTATGAAATTGTTCATGCTGCTGCTATCCTCGTTCTTATTTGTAAGCTCATCACCCAAAAAAAACTGCTCTGGTAATAATATTAAATGTGACCATGGCAAAACAGCTTGTTTCTTCCGTGGTTGTTCATCATCATTTGCAAAGAAAGAATTAAACAAAAGGTATGAACTAAACTTTAATGTGGTTATTTAATTGTTTTTTAATATGTATCTTAATTGATTCCCCTGGTGGTGTTGTTGTTACTGCAGGTTTGGTGGTGGTGGTGGTGGTGGTGATGGTGGTGGTGGTGGTGGTGGTGGTGGTGGTGGCGGCGGTGGTCAGATCTTGAACGATCGGTTTGTTTCAAAATGAGATGGGTTAGGTCTAGAACAGGAAGAGGAAAAATAGGTTTAATTGTGGTTTAACTGTGGTTAGGTTAAATTGACAAGTGTCAATCTCTGGTGGCTTCTTACGCTTCTTATTTTAAGGGGCTTTATACCGTATACTTTCTTTAAAATAATAATACTTTTTCATACTTTTATCATTATATTTTCACTCTCACCCACACCCACTTTCAAAAATATTAAAATATTTTTAGAGGTGAACAGTGGTTTTTCAAATATAAGGGTGAACAGTGTTTTCACCAAATATTTTCTCTCTTCTCCACTCACAACCACTTACACCCACCCCATATAATTTGGTGAACACACTCACATACATTTGTTTCTCAAATGTGAATGCTCTAACACTAGAGTAACTATTATTATGCTATGGTTTTAAACTAGAGTAATAACTATTACACTAGTATAGTTGGTTGTAGTGTAATAAGTATTACACAATAACAAATGAAGTAGCGTGATAACAATTATCTAGTTCAAATACTATAGCGCAGTAATAATTCCTCTAGCTCAAATTAATGAGAGAGGCTAACGTACAAAGTTTCTTAACATACAAAGTGTAAGAAGCATTCTCAGCCATTAGATTTAGGTGGTGGCAAGATGGTAATTAACAATCCTAATCATATTTGGGTTAATCTAACCAGGGGTAAATTGGAAAAAACACGTTTAAACATCTGTGAAATCATAACAACAAACATAATCGATGCAAAAATTTTCAACGATTGAACCTGATTTTTCATCGTTTTCAACTCGATTAAACGTTCAGAATGATTAAACAATTCGATTACAAACAAAATCAAAACGTATTTGCAAAAATAGAAAAAAAAAACAGAGTATGATAAGTCAATTGATAAAATTAGTCGAATCATATTCAAAAATCACTATCAACGCATGTATTATTCACAGAAACGAACGATGTTGATAATAGAAGAAGAATTAAAGAAAAAAATGGCTTTCAAAAAAGTTCCAGACGATGAAGATCAGAAAAACATAAAACGCATTTGGTTTTTTTATAAAACGCATTTGGTTTTTTGAACACTATTTAAACTGGTTTTTTACAAAACGCACTTGGTTTTTTGTAAAACGCATTTGGTTTTTGTAAAACGCACTTGGTTTTTGTAAAACGCACTTGGTTTTTGTAAAACGCACTTGGTTTTTGTAAAACGCACTTGGTTTTTGTAAAACGCACTTATTTTTTGTAAAACGCACTTGGTTTTGTAAAACGCTTTTAGTATAAATAAAACTCACCTGACCACAACCAGGCACCACTACCTTCATCTTCATGAACCATACCATCACCTCCACCCACCTACAGCCACCATCGTCTAGAGCCACCCGATACCACCACCACCCGGGTTCTCCACCAGACCTACCCCTGAAACCACCCATTGAACCAGGTACCACCCACGTGCACCATCATCAACAACGAGACCCGACCCTAGCCTGAGAACCATCACAGTCCCGTCTTCAATCAGCCACCAGAAACCCGAGATCTATAATCATCTGACCGAGAACCCCAACCTGGACTCGATTCTGCTTGTTACGCCATTGTTGCTGTTTATTGTTGATGTTTTCGGGGTCATAAGGCCGGTCGCTGCTGTTACCAGAGGGAGCTGAGAGAGAGCGTGAGGTAGAGAGAGAGGGAGGCAGGTTTAGAGAGAGAGAGTGAGCTCTAGAGAGAGAGTGGTGGTGGTGATGGTGGTGGTGGTGGTGGTGATGGTGGTGGTGGTGGTTAATGAACGATGAATGATTTGAAGGAACATTACCTTTTACCCCTTTTAAATCAACCAAGATTGGGTTAGTTAGAGTTAACTAGGGTTTACACATGTCAAGATGTGGTGGCTTCTTATACTTTGTAGGTTAAAGATACTTTGTATCCTATACTTTCTCCAAATTAATTATGTTAGTTATCTGTATGCTTCTCACGATAAGATCTAAGATACATAATAAAAGAATTAAGACATGGACAGGCAAGTGAAATTAAACATCCAATGAAGCCTATAAAGGCATATCAAACATGTATGAGGTCATTGTGTTTTTGAAACTTACATTCCATATCAGTCAAAAACACTTTCCAGTCGAAGTTACTCTACAAGAAACATGATTTTTGAAAGTCCATCCAATTGCACATATCTTCAACAGCCTGCAGTATAAATGAAAACTCTTGTTCAATGCCATTGTGAATAAGCTGATTTACATTTTCGAAACCGTCAGGAATAGCAAATGACCACCACTAGTTTCCCTCTCTATTACTCATACTTCGCTTTTACCTTGTTTAAAAAAGGCATATTGACACTAGATTTATTTCATTTACTTTGATTAACCTATTTTTAGTAACAGTAAACTTTTCAAGTAGCATACCACTTCAGCTGCTACTTGATTCTTTTGGTTCCTCAGTTGCCACATCTTTCCCTGAATTGCCAGTGTCTACTGTCTGTGACTGAGCCTGCGACTGCGTTTGTGACTGAGCCTGCGACTGTGTTTGTGACTGGGCCTGAGACTGTGTATGCGACTGGGACGGAGACTGTGTATGAGACTGGGCCTGAGACTGTGTATGTGACTGGGCCGGAGACTGTGTGTGAGACTGGGCCTGAGACACCGTCTGCGATTGGGCTTGAGACTCTGTGGTTTGCCCCTGACTATAGGTTTGGGAGTCCTGTAGTATTCCAAGAACCACCAGTATAGACCTGAAAAATAACAAGCCATTTCCGTTGTGACAGACAACTTTTAAAGCGACTGAAACAAAAACATAGAGATGTAAAAAATGGGCTGGGATAATGGGGCAAGTCTGAAACTTTTGTCCAATGTCTAACAAATATTTATGCCAAACATGATTACAACAATTAAATAATATAAATTGTTAAAATAAAATGGTTTAGGAAGTTTTATGCATAAAAAAAATTACACCGACTTTGACCCATTTGGGAGGAAAAAAATAACATGAATCGACCCGTTCATAAGTAAACAGGTCCAAATCGCCACCTCTAGTTACATGGTTACTTAACCTTGGAAGTGATGTACGAATGTCTGCTTGGCTCGCGTAGGAAGCCAAAGGACCCTTGAGCATGGGCTGTTTATTCAATGCTATTTCCAGCTGTGCAGGAGGGAGCTAAAAAACCAATAAACATCATGAAACAAAACAACCATGTCAATTTTAAGGCTCCCGTAAATTAACAAAGTCCAATGAGACAGCAGAACAGAATGGGCTGACCTGAAGTAGAACACTGAAAGATTGAGGCTTTGTTAGCTGAGCACATTTCAAGAATCCTACCCAGAGCTTTTGGTTTTTCCAAATCTAAGACAATATAGGATCTCTATCATTTAAGTTCTAACTTCTAAATGTGAACGATAACAGCACAACCAATCTATGTAAACATTTCTCACCTGTTTGCTCACAAGGCGAGATAGAATCTCCATAACAAAATCAACCTGTATTATATTGCCAATGTCAGATATTTAGTCATAACAATCTTAAAAATCAAATGCTTACACATGAGAAACCAGCAAAGAGAGTATAACTTACCAGGGCGGGAAATGCACCAATTGTTTGTATTACTGTCCGCATGAAAAGCATTGGCAGAGGTATCTGCTCCACCTGACAACCCATTTATGTGAAAAGTGTTAATTCGGTTATAGGTTACATTCAAACTAAAAAAAGCAGGTCAAATGGTTTAATACACTCAAGTGTTCGCAAGCTCCTAATTTCGTTATTCAAACAATAGTTGAACATAATTTTAGTTATACATCCTCGATCATTGATTATTCACAAAATTCAAAAAGAAGTACTGGAAGGTCAACCCGACCCAGTCGACCCATTTTGCAGTTGGCTAAACGTTAAAGATAGAACATACCAGCTGATTTAAAACTTTTGCTAGAACTTGTTGTGTAAATATATGCCGTTGCTGAAAGCAAGTGTTGCATGCATCTGTAACCTGCTTCGTAAAATTAGAACTAAGTTCTTATATTAGAGTAGTTAAAAAAATAATGTTATTTTTCTAGCAAAAAGGTGTGTCTGGGGGTACATGCCTTCTTCAGAGGAATCCCATCTTTTTCAGGATCAATGCCATGGATAGCAATCAACACTTCAGCTGGAGTCAGAACTGCACTACCCTGAGATGATTCCTGTATAAGAATGTTTCAAAAAACAGGCAATTTTGGTATCTGCTATTTTAACAGAATTAGTGTGTCGAATGAATACGAAAGGTACATTAGTTCAAAAATAATGTAATTGTCGCGGGTCAATTGACCCTGACCATTTTGGCCTGAAGTAAAGATGACATGTCAATCTGACCCAGCTTGTTTTCACTCCATTATCGAGTCCGTCACAATACCAATTAGAAAAGTAAAAAAAAAAAAAGAGAGAGAGAGAGAGAGAGACAGACAAAACAACGGAAAGAACAAAATCAATCAGTGAGCCAATTACCTGCAAGATACGGGCAAGTGCAGTCTGAAACTTATCCAGTGGAAGATTTACAAAACAAGAAAAGATCCGAAGAATCTGGGTAAACACATGTTTAGAATATTACTAGAACTTTCACTTTGAAATAATGAGCGAGTCACAAGATTTAGAAACCAAGATTTCATTCAGTAAAGCACAAAACATAGCATATAAAAGGTAACATAAATGAATCTACTTGAAGTCGCAAATCACAATAATCAACTTTGGGTGTTTGGGCTAAACAGAATTTTGATTCTAGCATTTTCAATTATTCATGGTAAAAATAATCACATATGGAGAAGCGGGTAAAAAGGTGCAACTTTCAAGAAAAAAACCTCATCTTTCGGCAGGAACGGTAATACTGGAATAAGAATCTCAGCATCCTGTTAAGTGACAGAACATAAACGGATTAGTGTGAGAAATAGGTTTAATATTTACCATGCAGATAACAAACGCTATACCTTTAATTTTGTGTCATATAACTTTTTAATGGTAGCTATCAACTCAAGAGAGGGAACTGCTCCATCTGTTAGTGTTTGCACCACCTATAGAAAAAAGAAAAGCTTGGAAAAAAAAATCTTCACCACTTTTATGAAAATAATAGAATACATGATAGCATAAAAGACCTGCATCAGAAGGTTCTCACTTCCAGCAGGCGGGTCTGCAATAATTTCAAGAAGTTGAGATGATGAACCAATGGTGCGAACTAGTTTGGGGATTTGGACACTAATTGCCTGAACAAACAGAAAATAGAGATACCAAATTTAACACCAGCATACTTGTTTTACTTTTTGAAATTAAACACACGAAATTGGTACTCCATTTTACTGAACCTGCTTCGCAGCTTTTGACATGTTCTTGTAGACAATTAACAGTTGACGGAAAAGAGAATGTTTCTGTAACTCAGAGATAATGAAAGAATTAACAAAACTTAATCTTAGAAATCAGATTATGCAAAGAATTATATACTTGTATACCTTTGTACAAAGGGCAAAATACAATGACATGCATCGTTGTGCATCGGTTACTGAGGAGGATGGAATGTTTTCAGATGTACACAGTTGACCAACCTCGGAGGAACAATCTTTGGTGATGGCACTTACTGATTCAGTCAAAGGTTTTTCCATCGGTGTGTCCTACGTTTATAAATGACAACAGAAATATAAAGTTCCATATATAATCGACTAATACTTGAGTCCATCATTATATTTAAAGTTCTAAGCCACACCATCGCTAATTCAGCATTGGAGCCATCACTAAGGGCCATATCAACCGAATTATCACCATTCATTGCAGATAATAGCTTTTCCTTTGCAAAATCTTCAATTTTCTGAGAAATGGAGGGCATAGGATAAAGCTTGTTTGCCACCTGAAGATAGGACACTGAATCAAAATTTGAAAAAAGAAAAAGAAGACAAAACCATAAACTTCTTCAGGTGATAATCAATAATAATTCAGGATATACCAGACGTGTCGCCTTCGTTTGTACTTCCTCCAAATGATGTACTGCACTCTATTAAAAAATCCCATAATGAACAGAAGTTAAAATTTCAGGATAAACAAACTTTAGCACTTACTAAGCCTAGCTTGCCTCTTCATTATCAAGGCTTTAAATTTCATATGTTCACATAAATTAAAACTATATGTCATAAGCATGTAAGATAAATGTAACACGTGAATGCATACATATACAATTGAAGAAATCTACCTGTAAAGCAATTTTTAAGCAGGCGTCTCTAGTGGGTGGTCTATGCAGAATTAAGCTCCAAACAATGCTAAGACCTTGATGCACTCTATCTCCACTGTGTAGTTCCTCATCTTTATCACTGTTTCCAGGAACACACAAGCACTCTAATAATTTAAGAACTGATTTTGGCAGGTACGGTACTTCGTTTAACAATCTACTCAAAGATTTGTCAGATGGTGGGAAAGAATCTCTAAGTGCTTCTGCCTGCAATAATAAGATTTAGTTTATGCAGTTAAAAAAAGTAGTAACTACCACAGAGAAACAGAGAAAATTTACAAACCACTTTCAGAAGAAACATTTCATAAACGGAAGTTGCTGTTGTTGATGAAAAGAAGTCATGGTCTGCTTCTGCTTCTCCAAATAATCTATAGAGGACACGCAAGGTTAACTCATGGCCCTGAAAGAATAAGTCACTAGCATTATTTTAAAAATTTTAATTCATATTTGAATAAAATTTAACAACCATATCGGTTGGGTTCAATCGAACTTGGTTAGGATAAAGAATTAAAGAGAGAGAGAGAGAGAGAGAGAGAGAGCGATGAAAATATGAGCAAAGGCAAACTGTTTCAGAAAGAAATCCCTGTTCCTCATCAAATTGATCAAACGTAGTAAAGTGATTAATGCTGTAAGAGCTAAGAACCTTATTCCATAACAAGCACCAACATGAACGCTCTATAATTTTCTTCTAAATGTTGGACTAAAAACTAATAATTATCTAGATAAGCAAAAAAGAAATAAAATAGTAGAGAAATACCACTGCAGACAAAAAGGATATATTCAGGTTTATTAAGTTAAACCATATAGAGAATCAATGGTGATTTGATAAATTACCATTGTTACTTTTTTCAAACTGGAGTACTTGTTCTAGAGTATAATGTATTGCCATTGTTTTAAAACAAATTAGCAGTCCTTAATAATTGATGATTGAAGTCAAATCCTTATTATTCACAAACATAACATTCACTTTTAGAACAAATGCCGCATTAGTTATGCGGACTTCAAGAGATCACCTCATGATTTGTATAATCTGAGAGTATGTGTGTTTGAAGAAATCTCCAAGGATCCAACTCCAAAGGAAACTGCAACAGCATGCAAGTAGTCAGGATCATAACCAGCTATAATATCAGAGAATCTATTAGAAGTTGGATTATTACAATATTACCTCAACTCCTAAATAGGAAAGTAAAGAAAAACGAAGCTCCGAACCACCAGCAACTGCTATATGTTTATAAGCTTCAATAATGCGTATAAAGGCTAATTTCTGTATGTGATCTTTCTGTTCATCGCTGAGGCCAACAACAGGTGCAGACATTTTTGGCAGGACAATTTTAGATGTTAACTGAAGAGAAGTTAATGTTGAGGAATTGCTGCTATTTGTTTCTGCCATAGCCGCTTTTGGACTAAGTTCCTCAGATCTGTCTGTAGACACTGAAGGAACTATATAAACTGACGATGTGCCCATTTTGGTCATTTGCTCTCGACTGTTGTCTTCCAAGTCAGTAGAAATAACGGGTGACATGTCCATTTTAGTAATTTCAGGCATTCCATCATTCTTGGCTGATGATTCTAGACCAGGTATGCCATCCTCATGTTCCCCTATATCTATATCCTCAGATGGAATGCCTAAGCTAACAATCGGTATAGATGATAGATTAAGAGAAACTGGTGGGCCGGAGCCTTGATTGGCGGTAGAATCTGCTACATTCCTACTATCTTTTGCTGCAGGCTGTTCACCCTCCTTTTCAGGTTTCTGTAGCATTCTTCCAATGTAATTATACAAAAATAAGATACAATAGTATTGAAAAGTCATGTTCAAGATAATAAGAATATACCTCATCAATGTGTGTCTCAAAATCAGAATGTGTAACTTGAGATTTGGTGGACTTTGATAATATGTCTGTCAAATACGCAGACAGATTATTAACTTGTGTAGCATTACCAGCTGTAGTATCATAGGACTCGGTGTTCACTGACTCTCTCTCACCCTCTTCTTTAGGGCAAACTGGAGGAAGGTTTGGCATATTGGCCATTACTACCTGAGCTAGTAAATCAGCTGAAATACTACTAATAAGAATTTCAAGCATCGCTGCAGACTGTTCACCCTGTGCAACCAATGAACTGAACATAGAAATAAGCTGCTGCACAGGCCCACTGTCTACATTCTGTTTGGTTGTATTTTGTTTACTTGAGGAATTCCCATTATTGCCCTTCAAGTCATCATTCAAATTAGGTGTTGGTTTGACACGCTTTCCAGGTACATCATCATCTTTATTAAGATCATTAACATCCTGTAGTTCAGGCCTTTTCCTAACCGCAATGGAATGCACAGCATCACATGCTTCAATTGAGGGTTTTATATCCTGTTAGAAACCGGAAAATTATCACCGTAGAAGAATACTTTTAAGTGCAGAGCTGTGTGCTATTTGTAAGACTTTAAGATAAGTTTTGAATTTGACCCATTAAAGCTACAAACCGATCCATAGTTTAATAGAAAGTTACAAACCACCTATGGTAATGAGATTAGATACCTGTTTGATAGATGAATTACCCCTAAAAACTTGCTGAAGAGCTTCTTCAGCCAAATCACCAGCTTTCATTTCCCTAAGTGATCCTACTAAACGATCTCGCCACTAAAAATAGAGCATAATTCAATGTCAGTACGAAAAGGGAAAATATAAGTAAAGTAGAAAGCATTCCCTTGTTTATCTATGATGTTAAACAACTATATCCATTTCAAATGCCAAGAAAAATAAAGAATGAACAAATGTATACACTGCATACATGACAGTCACACACTTGATCAATAAGATCACACATGACAACTAAGCATGTTACAAACATTTGACACATTCCAATTGTAACTAAGTTCTTAAATTTACCAATATGAGATGCTGCAGGTTGAGTACAGTATAACACTAATGCATGGCAACCCAGTTCTAGATGAAGTGTCAAAAATCGCCATCTATAGATAATACTAAATGTGTTAATCTACACTAAGGCATCCTACTATATTTGAGTGTTTCAGGATAAATTCACAACAAAACTAACTAAATGAAGTTGAAGGGGAAAACTTTGCTAGTCTAAAGTTGTCGTAAATTACACACTTAACTAAGTGTTAAACTGAAAGAAAGGGGAAAATAGTGTAGAAACAAGGGCATCCACTGAAAGCACAAAATGAGAAAAACAGAATTAAGGAAAGTGCATATGTCAATGACATGAAACAGGTTAAGAATGTGAAAACAAACGTTACCGGTGCAGCACCCGGGTGTGTGCATTTTAAGCAGGTGAGAAAAGCATTTTTTAAAGCATGATGCACCCCAGAAACATGACCAGGTTTGACAGCAGAATTTGATGGATCCAACCCAAGTAAAACTGGAAGAATACGGCCATAAAATGCAGGCCTTTTCTTAGCAATTTCTGAAAGACTGAAAACGCATGATAAATAAAATTTTAGCATTAGCAATGAATATGAGTAGTCTAAAAAATAAGATTTGAATTTGAATACCTCTTAATTAAGACAATGACAACCATATTGGTGAGTGACTTGACTGTTGGATATCTTAGCTGATCAAGCAACAAACCCAGATTCTTACTGGCTTCAACAGATAGATCAGCAACATTAAGTATGGGATGCCCTCCACGAAGCCATGCTATGTTAAATTCATCTGCCAGCCACACAATCCATCCATCAGAGATAGGATAGGATAGGATACAAAAGAGAAAATAAAAAAAGTATGAAAATACCTGTAGAAGTGAGATGTTGAGGTGGTTCAGTAGAAACAGTAGGATCAGCTGTATAGAGAAGTGTTACTGATTGAACGAATTTCAGTGCAAGCAACTTTCTGGCATCGGTCTCAGGCTACCAAAAAAAAAAGAAAGATTGATTGATTTATTTGGTTAAAGAAAAGAAGAGGTGGAGAATAGAAAATGGAGAATGGAGGTAACCTGGAAAGCCAAAGAATAGATATGATGTTTAAGCTTCAAGGTCCATGACCATGAAGAATCCTGGCCCTGGACCTGGCCCTGAAGAGCAGTATTCATAAGAGAGCGACGGAATAAAGTGATGGCAGAAGAGATGGACTGTCTAGCAACGGCAGGGGTAGGATCTCCTAAGAGACTTAACAACAGAGGTGCAATATCAGGTAATAACTCAGTGTTATTGAAGCCCACATCACCAGCGATCCTACATATATATATATTATCATATCATGAGTAGAATCAATCAATCAATATGCAATTAGAAAGGAATGAATGAATGAAACCCTAGGAGAAATAAGAAGAATAATAATAATAATAATAATGAAAGAGGAAGGGAGGGGCTAACTGAACTGTGCAACGAATCTACGAACGGGACTGCAGCGGTCAGTGTGGAGATGGAGAAGGTGAGTGAGCAGATCATTGGTTGGTTGTTCATCCTTGAGTTTCTTTAACTTGTCCAGCTTCCAACCAACGTCATTCTCCATCGAAGAAACCATTCCCACCATCAACTACCCTAACCCTAACCCTTTCCTTTCCTTTCCTTTCTACTCTCTCTCAACTCAACTGCTCTAATCAAAATTCTTCATCTTCTTTACTTTTACTTTCTTTCTAGGGTTGCTTCTATGTTTTCTTGCTTTCAATCCTTACAATTTGTCCCTTACGCTTTGTTCCGACAGGAGGGTGTAGGATGGAATGAAGGAGATAAGTGGTTTTTAAGATTTTTGATGTTTTTAATTTGGAAGGAATTGGAGTGAAAGGAGGAGGAGGGAGATTATTCCTCTTTCATCCTTTAATGA
Source organism: Ambrosia artemisiifolia (assembly GCA_032199755.1). Classification (NCBI taxonomy): domain Eukaryota; kingdom Viridiplantae; phylum Streptophyta; class Magnoliopsida; order Asterales; family Asteraceae; genus Ambrosia; species Ambrosia artemisiifolia. The sequence goes on from CM063521.1 coordinate 63,413,765, forward strand.
AACTTTAGAACAGAGTGTAAGTAAATAATTTGATTCTGTTTCCGAGTTTCATTGTGTGTTCCCGAGTTTCATTAAAGGAAGGAAAACTAATTAAAATTCTTTAGTTTAGTTTTCCTTCCAATTTAGAAGGAAAGGGAAGGAAAGAACATTTATCCTTTCTTTTCCTTTCTCTTCTCTTCCTTCAATTCTTTTCATTTCTTTTCCCTCTTTAAGTTAACTCGGGAACACAACGCTAATCCACCCATCGCCAATATCCGCCTTCCACCGCCACCACGGATGTTTGTTCTTGAAAGCCCGATCCAAAACTTGTTTCCTTTAAATGAATATATGATAGTACTACACTAACCAAGAATGATAAGCGGATTATATTTGTGGTGGAGAGATTAATTTAAAAGATACACACCAAATTAAATGCTATGAACAATAGTTGACTGAAAATTGCTAAAGGGAGACTAAACGGGTGGATAAGATTTATGATTTGATGGCTTGTGTGGATGATTTGTTGGTGATTGAGGATGTGTTTTCAATTACAAGTGGTGACGGGGAGGGTGGAACCAGGGACCGCTAGGATTGGGGATACTGTTGAGATTGTCAGGTTGAAGTTAACTAGGACTACTACTGTTATCGGAGTGGGGATGTTTCAGAAGCTTCATGATGAAGCCATGGCCGGGGATAATGTCGGCTTGTGATAAGATGGTCATGGTGGTGGTGGTGGTGGTGAAAAGTGAAATGTGAAGATGGGTGGTGGGTGAGTTAGAGTGGATAACATGGGTGGGGTAATTGGTTGAACCCACTTAAATTTTTAAATAGTAATTATACTAGTTTATGCTCTGGGAGCATATCGATGTTGACAAATCTAAGGGGGTGTTTGTTAGCCTCTTAATAAACCTCTTAATCATTCAGCTCTTAGGGGCTGTTTGGTTGATTAAGTGATGAATCATTAAGAGGTCGGAATGGTTAAGAGGTCTGTATGGTTAAGTGTTGAATCATTAAGTTGGACCTCTTAATAGTTAGTTTTCTTGTCCCACATTGGTATGAGAGTTTCATTAAGGTTCAGCCTACTTCAGTGCTTAATGATTCAGTGCTTAATGGTTCAGCAACATCCCAAGTCTTAATGATTCAGCCTTAACCATTCCATTCAGAGGCTGAAACAAACGCGCTGAATGCTGAATCATTCAGCACTGAATGATTAAGAGCCTCATTAAAAGGCTACCAAACAGCCCTTTAATCATTTACCATTAAGAGTGGTTGATTCAACTAAAAAAACATCTAAATGGTTCCATTAAGCTCTTAACCATTCAACTAATAAGGGGTGCTCAACCATTCAGACCCTCTTAATAATTCAGCACTTAATGAGACAGATCCTACCAAATAGCCCATAAGTAAGGTTAATAAAATTAGAAGTATCTATACTATAAAAAGGCATCTATGTATTACCTTACATAGTCTAGATACTTTTTTATTGTAAGTCGGTTAGTTATAATAAAATTAAAAGTACATAAATCAAAGTCTATTAACAATTTAAATTTAAATTAAATCTTGATAAAGTAAGATGTATTATTCTCAAATTTGAATAATTCAACATATTTGAAGTCAAATATGGTCTTATATCCGACAATAAAGTCAAACAATTTCTTATTAAATAAAAAAAGAGCCCAAACCTCATCAAAATCAGTTGTCACGCCAATAGGTGTAAACGAACCAAACGAAGATAAACAAGGCTTTGTTCGTATTTATTTGTTAAGGTTTATTGGACAAACGAACCGCTCATGAACACACTAACAAATGAAACTCTATGTTTGTGTTTGTTTGTTAATGAAATTCATTTGTTTGTGAACTATTCGTGAACACGGGGTTTGAGCACAAACAAACATTTAATATCCAACTAACTAAAAAAACATTGTTAACATTAACCATTAGACAAACTACATCAACTAAAAAATAAGTCAAATTATACTTGGACATAATCATCCAAAATTACTTTGACATGAATACATGATGATCCTAAGTCATAAGTTCATAATTATCCCAAAAAGTGTTTTGATTCTTGTATGACCAACTTCCCTAAATCGTTCATATATTTTCGATTTCTTGAGAACATTTAAAAACAAGTATTAATTAGATACGGGTACATAAACTTGCAAAATAACTATGCAGTTAAAAGCAATAGCATCTTTAATTGCCTAGTAGTGAATCAAAACAAAATATTGAGGTTTTCCGATACTTTAGGACGACCAACAACTAAAAAAGATTGATATTTTGGGAATTCAAGAATGATCAAAACGTTTACTTAAATAATTCATTTATATAGAGGGGAGGCCGGAGGGGGTTGGGGGAGTTTTGGAGGGAAAATGTTTAGAAGAAAAATAAAGTTAGGAGGGAAAATACTCAACCCTTAGGTGAAAATAAAATTTAGGAGAGAAATTAAAAAACTAAAAACTTCTAAGTTTTAACTAATGAACATAAACAAACAAACACAGACAGATATAAATGAACTAACATAAACAAACACATTATCGAACGTTCACGATCGCAATCAAATGAAGAGACCTTAGTTCGTGTTTGTTTGTTTAGTTAATCGAACGAAACTTCTTTTTCGTGTTCGTTCATTTACTAAACAAATAAATATAAATGAACTTCCTTCCGAACAGTTTACGAAGCATTCGCTGAACATTTGATTTGTCTGCAGCCGTATGCATTTCATAATTTTTGAAGTTTCAGATGGGTTTAAAAACACGTGTTAGAGTTTTTCTATTAAAGTAAAATTGTTTCGATTTAAGTATTTTTGCCCGTGATTAAATAATGTGGGATGTGGGGGTGCGAAACCACTTGTCACGAGGCACACTACACAAATTTAAAGTGGTGATATGACTTTTACCACTATCAAAATGATGCTTAATTAACTCTTTTTCTATATACACAAAATAGGCTAAATATAAAACATTAAATTATATATTACAAGAACAAAATCAACAAACCTTGATCTTTTGATAAATAGTTCAGTTTTATTTTTGTTTCTAATCCTAAAAGAGTAAAAGCTAAAATTTTTGTGATCAAAGTATGAAATCCTAAAAGCTAAAGGTTTGGTGGTCAAACTGGAAGGAAATAAAGTTCATAATTTAGTAACAAAGTTAGTGGGCAAAGTGCAATGCAAGTTTAAAAAAATTTGAGTGGTCAAAGTTTGAAATCTTAAAAGGTAAAAGCTTGGTGGTTAAAGTTTTAAATTCTAAAAGTTAAAAGTTTTATGGTAAAAGTTTAGTGGTTAAATTGAAGTCAGTAAATGGCCTCTTTCATTTTTTTTAAAGGTAAAAAATAGGTGCCACAAAAAATAGCCATTAAGAGGGTGTTGCCTCCAAAATTGACCAACCAAATCACACTTCACCGTAGAAGTGTTAAAAACTTATTAGATACTATAATTTTATTTAATCAAATCTCTTCTAAAACGTGTGGATTAGAATATTATAATATATAGAATTAAATAAAATAGAACATTTAAATATAAAATAAATAAAACAAGAAATGGAAGGTCGGTGTGTAGGATGATAATATAAAATAAAGTCAAAAGAATATATAATTGAGAACAAGGTTTCACATTGAGAAAGCAATAAAATATTATAAATAAATAAAAAACCATGGATATTATATTGTTTGTGTAGTATATATATTGAAGTAAGCTAGCTAGGTAGAAAGATATCCATAGTAGTAAAATGAGTTTCCAAATGATGACATCCTACTGCCTAATTCTGGTGGTCTTTTATGGGGTAACAGTAACAAGCGGATCATGTCTCGATGACCAGAAAGGCTTCCTACTCTCTTTGAAAACCCACCTCTCCTTTGACTCTTCACTCTCAACCAAGCTTGTCCAGTGGAACCAAAGTAGTAGTGTCGAATGTTGTGTTTGGGGCGGTGTCACCTGTGACGAAGCTGGTCATGTCACCCGTCTTGATCTCAGTCACGAAGGCATACACGGTCGGATTCCTTCGACGTCCAGCTGGGAAGGTCTCACTCATCTCCAGTATCTTAGCATGGGTTACAACTCCTTAACCGGGGAGTTACCCAAGTCTTTGCTCACTAGCTTGCCATCACTTGAGGACTTAGACCTATCCTACAACAGATTATCTGGTCAACTACTTGTAGCTGACGTTTCACCAAGACGTTTGCGCAATCTCCTTCTGAATAACAACCGATTTGAAGGCCCAATACCTGGTTTCATCTTCAAACTTGCAGCCCTTTCCACTCTACAACTTTCTGCAAATGAATTCAGTGGCAGGCTGGAGCTAGACAAGTTTGGAAATTTGACTCAGCTTTACGCTCTTGATCTTTCCTATAACAATCTTAGTGTGAGTGTAAGTGCAAACTTTTCATTACTCTCTCAACTAAACTCAATTATGCTAGCTTCATGCAACATGCAAGAGGTTCCTGATCTCAAGAACCAGTCAAGGTTGCTGATGCTGGATCTTTCAGACAATCAACTAAGCGGTGAGATACCCAACTGGATATGGGAAGTTGGCAACGGCTATCTTCGGTTTCTAAATCTGTCGCACAATAAGTTTTCAAGTCTCGAAAAGCCCTACACCTTTCCTTTTCTGCTCGATGTTCTTGACCTGCATTCTAATCGCCTTGAAGGAGATATCCCGGTCCCTCCAAGAAGAGTTTATATCCTGGATTACTCCAACAACAAATTCAAATCCAGTATTCCTGATGGTTTTGGCAATGTCCTCAGGTCAACCTTATTCTTTTCGGCCTCCAACAATAAGCTGGTTGGAGGAATCCCTGAGTCGATACGCAATGCCACTTCCCTGCGGCTTCTTAACTTAGCAGGCAATGCCCTTACAGGTCCAATACCATTAATGATTGGAAATTACTTAAAAGACCTGCGCTCCTTGGATCTTTCAGTCAACAACTTAAATGGGGGCATCCCTGAGGACCTTACAAATCTTACACAACTTTCATACCTAAATCTCTCTTATAATCATCTTTCAGGAAGGATTCCAAAGTTTCCAACATTTACATACTTGTCTTTTCAGGGAAATCAAGGGCTATGTGGACCCCCTTTGAACAAGAGTTGTGGTTGATTAATTTGTCACTACAAATATCATCGATCATGTAATCATTGTGATCACTGAATACAAAGTGGATGAATAATAATAACAATTCACTTAGGGTGTTGCTATTTACACCCACTCTAGTACACCCACTCTATATTATCTCTCAATAAATACTCTATGCTATCTCTCAATAAATACAAAATATTAATTACCTAAATTACTTTATAACTATCTCAATAAATACAAAACATTAATTACTTAAAATCTTTTATTTATTCTTAAACTAACCTTATTCATTTGTTAGTTTTTTTTTATTTTTTCTAATAAATTAACTTTTTGTTAACGTAAGTTTTTATTTTTGTTTTCTAATAGATTATTTTTTTTTTCTAATAAATGGACAAAACATTAATTTTTTTTATGATTGCAGCGTAAGTTTTTAATTTCCTATTAGTAACAAACAACACCATATAAAAGATTATAAGTTTAAAAAAGATTATCATAGATAATAATTCAATACAAAAAAACACATCATAGATAACACTTCAATAACTTTAAAAATTAACAACTATCCTCGATGTGTATGAAACTTTTATCACGATTGCAAGGGTTGAGTTGTTTATAAATTTCTAGACGTTGCATATACATGTTTTGCCATCCAACTGCAGACGGAGCTCTGTGACGAATCCAAGTCGACAAAATGCAAGGCATAGGGTATTCTCCTTCTAATTGCACCATCACATAATGTTTACCCACATTTGCAATTGTTATTATCTTATGTTGTTGAAAATCTTCTGGGCCTTTCCATAAAGGAAAACAAGTTATACAACCTTGATTGCTCAAGTAATGGAGGATCACACCAAACTTATTGGCAATCAGGATACCAGTCAGAGGCATAATCATCCAATGTTTCTCAGGTGCAGGTGATTTTGAGAAACTCAATGAAGTCCCTTTTAGCTTTCTTATTAAGCTAGACTTGACAGGCATTGATTGCTTGCTGAATGTTTCTTTAAACATTTCCAAATCCTTTTCAAAACCAACATCCCCATATTCCATATGTATGGAGGGTAACAAATCAAGTTTTGTCCAAAATGGATCAATGCAATTTAATGGAATAGACAACCCTACAGTCAAATAAACTGCATGTAAGATTATATGATTTAAAAGACATAATATCAACTGAATGTAGTAGAACATACATACCTGCACCAACATACGTTGCAAGTTCATGAGCACACGGTAACCCAAAACATGACCGCAACTGACAACCACAATTGTCCAGAGTTAGCACAAAGCCTTGCGATCGATTAACTTCATCTAAGATTTTTTTCATGGCATGGTGTGAAACACGACCGTTCAATTGTTGAAATATTGGTTTGTTATATTTGTTCTTGCAAGTAGTTTTGCTTCTTTCAAGACTATCTTGTGAAAAAGGATACATACAATTAAGATGAAAATATACGAAAAAAGAAAAAAAATTAGTTTCATCAAATAATTATGTAATAATAATATTAAGATGAAAATATACGAAAAGATACCTGGATATCTAAACAATAATGCTTTTAAGTCTGTATAATTTTTCATGTATTCGGCACTTGTTGGAGATGCAACCAATGCATTCCACATCCATCGGAAAGAAGCCCAAGTTTTTTGTTCCTTAATACGAGGCCTGCAACGCTTTGTGATATCATTTTCGATATGCCATCTGCAAAGTAAGTGATTGCTTTGTGGAAACACTTCTGCACATGCTTTCATTAAAGCCAGATCTCTATCCGTGACAATAACACGAGGGGAAAAAGATTCGTTCATGGTCAACTTAAGACGAGTCAATATCCAAGTGTAGTTGTTTGTCTTTTCTTTGTCCATAAATGCGAACGCAATACAAAATGTCTTATTGGTAGAAGTAACGCCAACAATTTCAAGAAAAGGCAAATTATACTTGTTTGTCTTATATGTGGCATCCATCAAAACCACATATGGAAAAGCATGCCATATTTTGAGAGATGTTGGATGAACAAAGAATAACTCTTCCAACTCATTAGAAATATGGTGTGTGCGATACTCAAAAACATATCCTTTACTTTGCAAAATGAAGAAAAGATTCTGCATTGGTGTTCTACTTGCTTTCTCAGTGATCCGAAACTTATGACGAGCATTATATATGGTCTTCAAAGAAGACACATTATTCACAAATTGTTTCTTTATTGTTGATAGAATACCACGTGGTTTAACATTTAACCTTGTCAAATCTTGCAACAACTGACGTTCGTTTGCTGACAATCGCATTGCATATGCATGACCCTCCAAATATGAAGCATGTGGGTGATTATGTTCATCACATATGACCCTTAAAACCCAATCATCATGCGACTTTCGATACCTTCTCACCAATTTAAATGGACAATTTATTTTTTTGCTTCCAGTGTCTTTATCAAGGCCATCTGTTTTTTTAATTCGGGGTACACCGCCACGCTCACAACCAAGTTCGATTTTAGACATCATGCCGATATGGTTTGTCCTTGATCGTGCAGTAACAATAACGTAACCGAGAGAGCGTCCTACGCTCTGCACCCAATTCACTAGATCTTCACGAGTTCTAAAAACCTTCATTCGAAAAATAGTTTATGTTAGATAAATATGCCAATTATTTTACAATCGTATAGAAAGGAAACTAAATATCATACCTCGTTGGTGGAATATATTGATTTTGTAGTCATCTCTTTTTATTACTACATGCAAAAACAATAACACCAAAGATTATAAGTTAATACATATCTAAAAATTATAAGTTTAACAAATCCTCGTATGTACCAGCAAATTAATAAAAAAACACTTCATTGGATTGACTTCAATATAAAAGAGATAAATAAAAACTATGGAATAAAAACTAGCTAGGTACAAAACATATTATGTAAATATTACCAAGGAAAAAACTACACTCATTGGTTAACGATGGTTTGATGTATCCGCCGTCGGCTTTTGTCATATATATTACAAAGCAAGTCTTTTAGTTTTTATACTAAATCTTCATCTTCGTCTTCATAGTTATCCTAACCTTATTTTACTCTCCATCCACATCTAATATTTTTATATTGTTGTTCATGCATACTTGTTAAAAAACAAAGAAAGAAAGGCAAGTGATGGGACTTACTTGTTAGACTAGTGTATGTAGTCAAATGAAATTGTGGGTGTAGGAGCTGCACTTTAGCCCGACTAAAATATAAAGAATGATAAATTGAATAGATTTAGAGAGAATTTTATATTCTGACTCATGCGTATGTACCAGCAAATTAATAAAAAAACACTTTATTAGATTGACTTCAATATAAAAGAGATAAATAAAAACTATGGAATAAAAACTAGCTAGGTACAAAACATATTAAAAAACAAAGAAAGAAAGGCAAGTGATGGGACTTACTTGTTAGACTAGTGTATGTAATCAAATGCAAATGTGGGTGTAGGAGCTGCACTTTAGTCCGACTAAAATATAAAGAATGATAAATTGAATAGATTTAGAGAGAATTTATAAAAAATCATTGTTCCTTTATAGGTGTAGCATTAATAGCTAAATGCAATTAATTGTTAGTTGTTCAAACTTTAAAACTTTTGGTCAATATTCCATAACTAAATTGCAATTAATACATATTTATTGTTAGTAGGGTGGGTGTAAATGGAAAATAGGGTGGGTGTATTTAGAATAACCCATTCACTTATCTATCATATCAGCTGGAACATATTGCTAAAAAGTTATTTGTATTTATTTAGAACAAATTGGTGATCGAGGTGTTATTTTTGTATGAGACAAAACCAGTCATAACTAGAGGTGCACAAAAAAACCTGAACCGGAATTGGAACAAAAAAAAAACTGGAACCGGGTATACCCGGAACCGTACCCAACCCTACCCGCCGGGTACGCATAGGGTATAGCCCGGGACCGGATCCGATTTATGCCCGGATTGTACCCGGAACCGGGTTTTTTGAATACCTGGCACCGGGTTTTCGGAGTACCCGAAACCGGGTTTTCCGAATACTCAAAAAGTATGTGTCAAGCAACGGGACTATTTAGCATTTTGATGTTGAGGCAGAACCGGGTATTAAAAAATCGGAACCGGGTTTTCCGAATACTCAAAAAGTATACTCAAAGAATTCTATAACCGCGTTATAATCATCTAAGTCACACTACCCTTCGACGTGATTGTATAAAAAGAATTCAATACCCGATATACCCGTGTCTTTTCAATACCCAGTGTACCCGATTTTTTCAATACCCGATATACCCGAAACCGGTTCCATACCCGGAACCGGGTATTGAAAAAACCGGATCGGGTACTGAAAAACCGGAACCGGTATACTGGGTATGGTTTTTTATACTAGAAACCGGTTCTTTCAGTACCCGGTCGAAGTAATACCCGGAACCGGGTATTAAAAAAACCCGATTTATGCACCTCTAGTCATAACTCATAACCATTGTTTTCTCAAAATGCTGAGAATTTAAATTGGCAACCAAATATTTGGGCTGAAAAATACCATCAAAGGAGCTGTTGGGCTCTTATTGGGCCCGTTGAAGACTTGTGTGGTCAAACAGGATCCAAGGCACGACCCAGCTTAAGAACACAAGGATGAATGATGGCCTATGTTGTGGTTGCAACCCCAAATGTCCGAGTTAACATCCCGTACAAACCTTATACTATCTAAAAATCTTCAACTTTTATCAATTAAATCAATCAAGGGTTAAGATGCATGGATTACACATCATCGATACTATACTACTTAATGAGATTTATGGGTATTTTAATCATTTAGTCATTTTTCATTAAATACTAATTCCACCAACTTTTAAAAGCTAAAATAACTTTTATATACTTTCTTATTTAAAAAAAAATTCCATAAAATCAAGTATCTTTTTGGGTTGAACTGAGCTGAGAGAAATTATTTGAATTCCATAAGCAATGGGACTTTAATGACTAATCTCGAAGAAGAAGATTGGGAATTTTTTGGAGAAAATTAGTTAAAACACCAAAGCATAGGCGTTGGAGAGTGAGTTTGCTAGAATTAAAAAGAATGTGATGTATATGAATATTGTGGTGACCTGGGTCACACAAGTACAATATGTTAATGTCACCCGCGCTTAGGAAACCATCCAAAATTTAAATATAGGAATGCATCAAATCAAATGAACGCAAATTTTCAAGCCAAAAAATAAAGGAAGGCAATCTTACGAAGGAAAACAACAAGGGTACAACCCATGTAGGTACCAAAAGAACTCTTGTGATCAAGGGTCCAACAATCGGGAAGGTAATTCCTCAAGCAATTGCAACAGTTAAAGTGGGTCCTCGAATGGACAATCAGTTAGCAATGACTCGTTGAATACAATGCCATCATGAACACGATGAAGGAATCGAAGAGGGAAAATGAGGTGAGGGATAAGTCCCATGAAGCCCTTGCAAAACAAGTGAGTCAACTAGCCGAAGATGTGGCCCAACTTAATGGATGTGACATGGGTCACACAAGTGAATGTGTCAATATCACCAGGGCTCGGGAAACCATCCAAATTTTAAAGATGGGAATGCATCAAATCAAATGTACCCAAATTTCCAAGCCAACAATCAAGGAATGCAATCTTACAAAGGAAAACAACAAGGGTACAACCAATGTGGGTACTGATACGCGGTTGAAAGTACAAGGTTTTGTGTGTGTAATATTGAATTTTTATGTGACTTTATAGTTTTGTACACACTACTTTGACAAGGTTTGCGTTTTACAGGTCAAACGGAGTTTAAGGTGTATTTCGGAGCTTAACAAGACCTTGGAATAGAGCTAGGCGGATGCTTGTTGAGTTATTTAGAAAACTCAACAAAGATCACCCGTTTATGCATACAACACCCAAACAGTCACTCAGTGAGGTTGCCACACTCTAACACATGGTAATCCATCACTAACACATGTATACGAATCATACACAATATCATATGTTAACATATATGTGTTAATACTGTTGGATCAGTGGTCTCTTTATAGCAGTTTATATCCAAGAACACTTATGTGTTGTAAGTTTGTCAATGTAAATTGCACAGCGGAATAGTAAGTGTTCTAAGTTAAAGTATTACTTTTACAGGAGTTATTACTCCCCCTTTACAATAGCAGTTAATGAGAATCAAAGCAATTCAAAGTATAAAGCAGTAAATGCAAGTATTGAATGATTCTCAGATGTGAAAATGTATTATAAGTTATAAAAGCCTTTGAAGGATTTGATTAAAATCAAGTGTCTAAAATAGTGGGATTAACCCATCTATTTATAGACGAATACATACACAGGTACTAAGTAATCTAAGGATTATAATACATAAAGATAATGCTACAACAGGCTGTAGCATTGGTACTTGTTCAAAGACTTTAACAAAACATTATAATATAAACTACTGAAGTAACTGGGTCGGTTAGAAGCTTCTATCAGAAAGTACTGATTAGTGACAAAACTACTGATGAGTAGTTTTGTCTTCAGTAGTTCTTCAGTGAACTTGTCTGTTTAGACTTCAGAACTTCTGATCATTTACTCTTCAACATTTTGATATCTTCTCCTTCAGTACTTCAATCTTTGGTCTTCAGCAGTTCGATACTTAGAATATTTAGCAGAAATATGATTTGGACTAAGGTAACAAAAGTCGTTTCTTCAATCCTTTTTGTCCCTACAAATACCCCCCACCCCAACATATGATAACCTCCTATTAACACATATGAGCATATTAACAACCGAATAACTTATGATTCACAAAATACATGTTAATATCGTCATTAAGCACCCTTGCTATTTGGACGAAATCAAGTTGCATTCCTATGCAAATGATCGACTATAACCGGTACAAACTAGCTTTCCATTCAACACACATTAGATCCACATGAAATATTATCATTACCCTCGGATCTATACCTTTCTAACAAGAGACAAAGACTAGGCGAAACCTAGTTCTTATACACATATATACGACACACACATGTACATATACACCCATACGAAACAACAAGACACATTCACTTGACAAAGACATGTCTATGACACACACATACATACACCTCAACATAATTGGATTACATAAGCTTAATAACATCATCATACCTCATCCCTAGTCCTCCTAACTTACACTAAAAAGCGAAACAAACAAACACATTATTAGTGTTACTTCGTAAAGCTACACTTTCCTCTTTTAAAAACCCATGATCGGCCGAAAGATAAGGACCAAGAAGCACCCATTTGTCAACATCATCTCACCAACTTATTACCCAAACTAGGCCTTAACATCTAAACCATGATAATACCTAGAGAGATCATCATCCAAATCAAGAATTAGCTTTCTTTTGTCTCCTATTATCGGCCAAAACCTACTCCCTTTCACTCATGTCCCTTTCGAACCCTATAACCCACATGTGGAAGCATTTCCTTGGGAATTGAAGCACCAATCAACTACAAAAGGAACCATTGAACAATCACTATCAAAGAATAAGACAATCCCTTGCCTTTTGAATTGGCCGAAGCCACCAAAGAGCATCATCATCATCATTAGTTGTCAATCTTACACCCTAATTCATACCAAAACAAAACATGACACAACCACTTATCAAGTCAACCTTACCTTAACTAGAAATCCAAGACAAGTCCCTTTCTTTGACCCTAGTATGGGCAAACGAGCATGATGCATGATAGATATTGTTAATTACACTAAATAAGGATCATGACAAGAAGTAGAGCAAACCCAAGAGAAGATAGCTTGCTTTTTCCTTGTTAATCCACCAATAATCGGCCCTTACACCAAGAAATGATAAGAATGTGTTGGATCAGTGGCCTCTTTTAGTGAACACTTATGTGTTACAGATTTATATGAGAGTTATTAAGCAGCGGAATAATAAGTGTTCTAAGATTAAAAGATCACTTTTAAGAGGAGTTATTACTCCCCCTTGACTGAGTAGTTAATGAGAAACAATAAAGCAGTTCAAGTATAAAGCAGTAAATGCAATTTATGTTTCTCAGATGTGAAATGGATTATAAGTTAAAAGCCTTGAAGGTTTTCAATTGATTTCAAAGTAAATCACATGTTTTAAAATAGATGAACAAACTCATCTATTTATAGACCAACATACTAAACTGTTGTCTGAAGTAATCTAAGATATTTAACAAAGATATTAAGCTAAAGATAAGGTTACAACAGTCTGTACATCGAAACTTGAAATCAAGACTTTAACAAAACAATATAATACTAAAACTACTGAAGTCTTCAGTCGGTTAGAAGCTTCTGATGACAAAGTGCTGATGAGTGACAAACTGCTGATGAGTAGTTTGTCTTCAGTAGTTCTTCAGTGTAGTGTCTGGTTAGACTTCAGAACTTCTGATGGTTAACTCTTCAGTACTTTGCTATTTTGTTCTTCAGTACTTCTGATTTCTTCTTCAGCAGTTTCTTCTATACTTAGGCAGAATATGATTTGGACTAAGGTTATCAAAAGGTGGTTTCTTCAATCCTCTTTGTCCCAACAGAATGTTAAACATGAACCTCATCCAAGATGTTTTACCTTGCTAAAATTGGTCTTGTCACTATATGGATCGGCCTCTATATAAGAGGAGTTTCTTGATCATCCAAATTGCACCAACACAAACCCAAATACCCTTGCAAGTTTCGGAACTTCCCAACCCTTCTCTAAACCCCATTCGGCTCACACAAGGCTAGCAATAGGAAGCTCCCAAAGACCACAAGGTTCCCTTGTTTCACCAAGTCTTGAGGTAAGTCTTAATCACCTATGTTCCATGCTTTTCCTCGGCCCTATTGTGAAACCAAGTTAGTACACCTAAGGCATGATTAATCGGCTCATATCCAAGCCTAGGAAGGTGTCATCGATCGACCAAACATAGATACATGGTCTAGTTCCTCCATCACAATACTAACACAATGCATACACTAAACCACTCGCATATGATTGATCACATTGCTAAGAACACTTTACTAATTGATATGAATCGGCCTTGTTAAAACCAAGGAGTGTTTTGAATCGAAACCTCACATAAATTACCTATTATAAACCAGTTTTCATAACTAAAAGGTGTTTGGATTATGTTCAAAGATAAAGGTTTATGATCAAGGTGTTATAATCGGCTTTATCACTAATACACCTTGTAATGGATCGGAGGTATTTTGAAAAGATAAAAACCATCGATTTTAGTCTCTTAAATGATCAATTTCCAAAGTCAAGATATGTGTTATAACTGGCCACTACTTGTTATCATATGTTAGAATACTTGTTTTTATGATAAATCAACCACACATGGAAGATTGGGAGAACATATGGCCCAAAAACCATACGTGGGGCCCATGTGGGTCCACTCTATGATCTGCCATAAACCTCACGTACATGAAAACATGATCCACAACTAATAACACGGTTCACAATAACGGGTGCCCGAACTTGTATGATAAATGAGACGTACAATTTACCATGCTCTTAATAATCATAGGGCAATCACTGTCTGGACGGTAGCTATCACACATTTATAGCTTCACTAGACCACACGTGACACTATTAGGTGAGTTTCATGGCCCCATTTTACTGCTTTTACATTTTTGGGGGATAAACATGCCACAATTCAAGTACAATTTACAATTTTGTGTTAATTCTATCATGACTGCCATGTGGAACATGAGACATTTGGTTCATGAGCTCATTAGTCCTCGTATAATGTTTACTGTAACCATTAGCTATCAAAAGCCATGGAACACTTTAATAGCAATATTGGGTTGACACCCCCACTCTTGGTTAGTCGTTCTAACCGGTTACATGCAAAAGAGTGTTAGTATTCTACTATATATACATTGTCTTTAGTGTACAATTCGCGAGGCACAACAGTCAAGAGGTTTGGTTATGAGACTCATGGTTTGCACAGTGATCATTTGCTTGGTCATACACGAATTACACAAGCATTTTACCTAGTACATTCAAACCTGTGAACTCACCGACATTATTGTTGACAAATCTTTCGGGCATGTTTTTCAGGTAACTAATGACGAGCAACAAGATTTGGGAGAGGGGTTCGAGCATGCACTAGAGTGGTACCTCTTTGGAATGGGTTTTGTCAATCCCGCAATGTTTTAGTTTTAATATCATGAATTTCTGACTCTATCTTATTTTCCAGACAATGTTGTGTTTGTTTGAATAATTTATGACAATATCGATCCTATGATGGTACTATTTAAATAAAACTGTGTGTTGCTTGAACCCTGTGCTTGAAAACCTTTCGAGGTCGCATTCCAGTGTTTCCGTCTTGGCGGGGTGTGACATTTTTGACCACTGACTCAAGAGAAAACTATAAGGAACGATTTTGGGGGATCACAAACATCATATATCACTTTCTAACACCACCATATCATACACAATCATTGGAATCATCCAAGATCATCATCATTCAATCAATCATCATCACCAATCATAAAACCATCATTCACCATTCATAAACCATATATCCCCAATATGTCTCATGATCGTTTCTTTCATCCTTTTCATCACCATTAAAGCTTCTACATTCATAAGCGGCTAGTTTCCTTTGGAATCACCCGGTGTAGACTTGTAACTTACGGTTCTTAAATAAATGGGTGTTTTCTTATTTATTTTGTAATTGGGTATTTGAAAAACATGTTGACTGTGTTAATCTTTTTTTGAATTCATTTTGATAATAGTTTCTTGCACCAATTACTAGTGAAATGAATTCGGTTAATTATGTTTTAGCATGTCATTAAGGTTTGTATGTTCTAGAGTAATGAAGTGTATTTTAGTCCATATTTGATGTTGATGAAACTTGACAACTAGGGGTGTAAATGACACATAGCGGCTCGAGAGCTACCCGGGATCGGCTCGGTAAAAAAGCTCGAACGAGCCGAGCCTTAACGAGCCCGAGCCCGAGCTCGAGCCTGAAATATGGCTCGTTTAGTTATCGAGCCCGAGCTCGAGCCCTATATACAAAGCTCGATTAGGCTCGCGAGCCTAAACGAGCCCAAACATAATTACACGTTATTTATATATCTCTTATATTTTATAGCCCACATCTCCAAAGCCCAAGTCCTTATTTCATAGGCCTATTTAATAATACTCGCGAGCCGAGCTTTTGCGATCTCGAGCCGAGCTTTGAGCTCGTTTGAGATTGTTCTCAAATCACCTCGAGCCGAGCCGAGCTCGAGCTTCATAAAACCATAACGAGCCGAGCTCGAGCCCAGTCAGGCTCGGGCTCGGCTCAGCTCGTTTACACCCCTATTGACAACTAAGCCTATTGAAACAATTAACCCGTTGATCCTCATTGCAATTATTTAATTAATCCCAATTTGTGATAGAACTCTTTGTTGCTTGTTGAACCCGGTGTGATCTCCATTTTTATTATTATTTTTTCAATAAATCTTTTTCAATCAAGTTCCTTTTTAGTATTAATCAAAGTAACAATTTAAATAATTTCAATCATAATCTTGAATCACTTGTTGGTTCACAAACTTCCAAATCAAAATTCTTAAATGATGAAAAGCTATAAACTTCATAATTAACTATATCTTCATCAATAATCATTTTAAATCAACTAAGAACTATTTTCACTGACCACATACTGTTCATGGTTCGACACCCTTATTACCACTAGCTACATAGTTTGAGGTAATTAGGACTTTATAAATACTATTTTGACTGGACCGCGACTTTCAATAAGGTACCAAAAAAAACTCTTATGATCAAGGGTAAAACAATCAGGAAGGTAATTCCTCAAGCAATTATAATAGTCAAAGTGGGTCCTTGGTGGACAATCAAGTAGCGATGACTCATTGAATGTAATGCCATCATGAACACGATTAAAGAGTCGAAGAGGGAAAATGAGGTGAGAGATAAGTCCCATGAAGCCGTTGCAAGACAAGTGAGTAAACTAGCCGAAGATGTGGCCCAACTCAAAAGAAGCACGCGAAAGCTTCCAAGTGATAGTACCATGAACTCGCAACATCAAGTGTCGTGCTCAAAGAACACCCACAGTGTGTTGTGTGCGTATCAACGTGGTAAGTCTTCTCCTTAATAATGAGGTTGTTAATGTTGAAACTTCTCCACCACCACCATAATTTATTGATGGTGTAACAGAGGATATTGATAGTGATTGTGAGGGTAAAGATGTGCCGGAAAAAGTTTTGAAAATTTATCATGAAATGGAAACTTTTAAAAAATCATTTTGTGAAAATAGTCCTAATGAAATATCTATTAATGCATCAATCTAAAAAAACGGGACCCATCAAAGGACGAGAAGTGAGAAAATTTTAAACAAGTTAAAAGAAATTTACCATTAATTGATGAAATTGAAAAAAAATTCACGCTCGTGTTGAATATTTTGAGAGAATTGAGCGTCCAAAACCGTCACAACAAGTTGCCAAAACATTTAGTGGTGCATGCGCATGCCGTTTTATCAGATATTCTTCCTGCCAAACGCCAAGATCCGGAAGCTCGCTTAATTTTAGTACAAGTTGGGGAATTCAAACTTGAAAGGCGCTTTTAGATCTTGGAGTGTGTGTTAGTATCCTCCTAAGAAGTCTCTATGACCAATACGACTTTGGTCCACTTTAAGAAGCTAATATCACCGTGGTGTTAGCCGGTTTGACTTCTAAACTTCCACGGGGGATAGTGATGATGTAATAGTGAAAGTTTAGGACTTTTATCCATTGGACTTTTTGACTAAATTTCATTTGACTGGACCAAACAACCAAGGGTTATACTCAGTAGATCGTTCTTGGCAATCTCAAATGGCCCAATCAATTGTAAAACTGGCGTAGTTAACATGAATTTTAGTAACCGTCGGTTAAGACAATGTTTGAAGGCCTCTGATGATCATGATTTCTTGACAATCACCCTCATGAAGCACTATGCCAACAGATGTCGGCTGAGGAGTACGTGGCAATCCTTAAGTACCTGCTAATCATACTTCTATCTCTGGTTAATGAACCCTGACTAGTTTGTTGCAAGATTTGTTTATATACTTTTGGCGAGCATGCGATCCATTTTAAGGAATTACCTGGTTTAAATCCAATCATGATTTGGTCATGGTTGTTCTATGTGATGTTCTAAAGCGGGCATGGATTTTGGCTAAAAATGAGGCTTCTGTGAACTTTCTAACAAATTCGCTTAAATGGAAGTCTAGTATACGACCATAGATATTCTTGTGTTTGGGTTGGTGGGGGGACAAGCTTTTATGGTCCTTACAAGAGTGTACCATCTTGTTGGACATAAGGGCAATGAGTTTGGTGTTGACCAGGCAGCGCTGAAGGCGAAATCCGACAAAGTCACTAAGGGAGGAAGGAGCACCTTAGGCACCAGTCTCACCGCGCCACGTCATTTCAACCTCAAACTAGCTTAAATAGGAGGGTCACATTTTAGTTCAAAATTTCTTCCTATATTATTTTCATATTAAAAACGTAATTTTGCTTGAAACAAAATAACAAGAAGTTTCGTAACGATACTTGGCTAATTGTTTGCCACCAACACGGACAATGCGGATGTGTAGTGTAGGCTCATTTTTGTACATATTTTGGTCCAAACCGTAACATGTCAATCGATAAATGTTTGCTTATTGATGCTTTTACGATTTGCATTTCTATTATCTTTCGAGAATTGAAACCAAAATTGACGTAAACAACAATAAATGGAAGAAAAAAAAAGTGAGCGTTAATGAAAGAAGAAATGACTAAAAAAGATAATGCATGTCATGTCATATTGTCTCAAATAAACATATATTAATTACTCATCCAAGCCTACACGTCTTCATTTTTAAACATAGTGATCTGATCACACAACGACTTTTATTTATTAAATATATGTTCCAACCAAGAGTTTATGCGTGACCTTGACTATATATCAAACACAGTGTTTTTAAATAATTCAAAATGTAAACATATTTTTTTTAATTGTGTAATAGGTTTCATATGAAGTTGTATATAAAAGTAGACCTTGAGCTAATTAATTGTTCCAATGGATTTCCCCCGTCGTTATTCCAAAGTAAGAAAAGGTAGGTCTAAAATATATAATTTTGAATAAGTAAAAAAGAAAGAGTTTAATTAAGAAAAGAACAAATTAGTTACGCAGCTTATATAGCAAAATAAATGGTTATTCCTAAAAATAAACGTTTGTTATGGTACCATTATTAGAATATAAATATAGATAGAGAGAGAGAGAGAGCGAGAGAATATGACGAAAAGTATTAGCCAGCCGTTTGAAATTCTGTTTTGTTTGGAATAATAGATCGAGTAGATGCAATATTATTGGAAGGGTAGCTATAGCTTGTATTTGGGTTGTCTTCGATCAACTTTGATTTGACGACCACGTATATTATACATTATATATATATATGGTAGTTAGTTAAATAAAAAGAAAAGAAAAGAAAAGAAAGAAAGCGGTTTATGTATAGGGCGAAAGTTTAGTGTGGCAGTTACTAAATATTGCATTGCATGGAATGTGAGTCACACCGGCGGCGTCGCTGTGAATGCTGCTTATTATTGGAGATGAGTTGCTGCACCCACCCCCACAATAACAATTACAACAACTACTACTTTTTGTTGTTAAGAAAAGGGAGACGAGGGAGGAGAAGAAGAACATCTATTGCTACTACTACTGGGCTTTTGGGTTTTATATTACTACTAATAATAATAATGGTTTTGGTGGTTATTGGACTTGCTGCATATAATATGGAGGGGGAGGACCCCAACAGCAGCAGCAGCAGATCAATGTTGATCCTGAGGGACTATAACTCCATCATCAAGCCCCACAGTATTTTATCATCTTCCACCCCACTACCACTCCAACAATATTCTTCTACATACCATCATCATCATCATCATGTACCTTCCTTCTTCTTCTTCTTTCAACTTCATTTTTCTTAATTAAATAATCATCACCAGATGTACCTTCATTTGATTCTTTTAATATATAAATTAACAACAAGGAGTCGGAGGCAACAATGAACTGCAAATTAATTCTTCTTTTCAATATCTAACCTACCTGCACTTACCTTTTTACCCTCGCTTTGTATGTATTTAGATGATTCCTATATTATTTACCTTTATATATATTATTATTATATTAACGCCCCTTTTAACTTATTATTATTATTTCTTATTTTGTTTCTTTCCCAAACAGGAGGTGGTTGAAGAAATTTGGATGAAACCAAACATGAGTAGCCACTATTATCAATGCATTCTTCCACCAAAGAATCCACGAATCAGTTAATTAGTCCACTTCAATTCTATCTTGTATTTATTATTATTATTATTATATGTATGATGTATCATCCTCGATCCTCCTAATCCTAATCCTAATCCAATCCTGTATTTTGTTTGTTTTATTATAGAGTCGACAGGCTCAAAGACAAACGGGTATATTCTTGTGCATGCCAATGGTGGATTGAATCAGATGAGAACCGGGGTCAGTCAGTACCCATCATCTTAATTAATTAATTAATTTGTTTGTTTGTGTTTAACATGATGATAATGATGGCATGCATGCATGCAGATATGTGACATGGTAGCCATTGCCAACATCATGAATGCCACTCTTGTTCTTCCTTCTCTTGATCATCAATCCTTTTGGGCCGATCCCAGGTATCCCCCGCCCCACCCTTTCATTTAATTTCATTTCATTTCCGGCCACTTTTTAATTAGGTATTGCCTGCCCTCCCATGTACTACAATTATTGTTCCTCCTGCCTGCCTACACAGCCTGGTCGATCATTTGGTTAGGCATCATGATTCATGTGCATACCTTACCAAAAATAATGCCTATGTTTTCTACTTCTACCTATAAACGTAATTCGTTCAAACACGTTTCTCAAAATGTTTTCTAGTGCCATTAAGGTACGTAACAAGTTACAACTTTTTTATTTTTTATTTTTCTAATAAACATATTAAAAGGGAGAAACAAAAAACTTAATATATATATATGCAGTCATTTTGTGGACAGTAACATCTTCTTTTTTTTGCAGTGATTTTAAGGACATTTTCGACTGGAGGCATTTTATACATGTATTAAAAGATGATATCGACATTGTAGAGTCTTTACCTCCAGAATTCATGACTAAAAAACCACATCTCAAGGCTCCTATTTCATGGTCAAAGGTATACATACATACATACATACATACATACATACATACATACATACATACATACATACATACAAACTTAAATTTTGAAATAAAAAACCTTTTGTTTGAAGCTGGTAATTAAATGCAGGCTAGTTACTATAGAGGGGAGATGTCTTTACTATTGAAAAAACACAAAGTAATTAAGTTTACACATACGGATTCAAGACTTGTCAACAATGGACTTGCGTCCTCTTTTCAAAAGCTTAGGTGTCGAGCCAACTATGAGGCCCTTCGTTACTCGCAGGAGATTCAAGAGCTTGGGAAAAACTTGGTCCATAGACTTAGGAGCAGAGGAGAACCTTATATCGCTCTTCATTTAAGGTAACTTCATCATTCCAATAGCCCATTTTATCTATTTTGTAAAAGTTTTATATTCATATTGGTTTCCAAATTGATATGTAGTCCATTTGACTTTGAAAGTCAAACCATTTAGATGCAATAATTAATGAGTAGTTTGAGATATATCTATATGCCCACTTTTTGTTAGATACTTAAATTTATCACAATATTTGGACACATAATAAAAAAGAGACATAGTTTGACTTTTGGAGTCTGTAAAACTGTATTGAACGAGGAGTGCTGTCATACTATGATATAAGACCAAAACAACATTAGTATATGTAGTCCAAGTTAAATTTGATCATGTACGTCTCCCCTGAGTCTAAAGAAGGTCAAATTAAATATGGGGGGTTGTTTAGACAGACTTTGAAGTGAAGTGATTGTTGGTTGAGTTTGCATGCAGATATGAGAAAGACATGCTTGCATTCACAGGGTGCAGCCATAATTTAACAGTAGATGAAGCAGAGGATCTAAGAGCAATGAGATATGGTGTGAAGCATTGGAAAGAAAAGGAAATAAACAGCAAAGAAAGGAGACAACAAGGGGGATGCCCCATGTCCCCTAGAGAAGCTGCTTTCTTTCTTAAAGCCATGGGGTACCCTCTGAGCGCCCAGATTTACATAGTCGCGGGTGAGATATATGGCGGCATGGACGCCTTTCGGAAGGAGTACTCAAACGTGTTTTCTCATACCACACTCATGACACAAGAGGAACTAGAGTCGTTTAAGAAGTATCAAAATCGGCTTGCTGCAGTCGACCATATTGTTGCTCTAGAGAGTGATGTTTTTGTTTACACGTATGACGGGAATATGGCAAAGGTAGTCCAAGGGCATAGGAAGTTTGAAGGCTTCCGTAAGACCATCAACCCGGATAGGTAAGTAAACCAATGCATGTTAATTAAGATAAAACATGCAAGTATATAGTATACTAATACGTATTTGGTTAAATTTGTTCAGGCAGCAATTTGTTAAATTGATGGATGGGTTGGAGAATGGAAGGATAACATGGGAGACATTTAGGTCTGAAATGAAGAGCATTCACAAGGAGCGGCTAGGTGGACCACGTGAGAGGAAGCAGCTGGTCCGTCAATCTCCTAGACTAGAAGAGAATTTCTATGCAAACCCCTATCCGGGCTGCATTTGCATTAATCACAAACCTCTCAATCTACAACTCAACTCAACTCAACTCAACACCCACCCAAAGACTTTCATTTAATTTCATCACAAAAATAAAAAAAAATACGTATTTAATTAAGTTTTAGGAATTCATGTATAGCACACACAAATTAAGGATGTTGCTTCACCACGTACAACACAAGATGAATTATCTAATATTTATTTCTTTCTGGTGGTGGACGGACCAGCTATAAGTCATTGATTTTAGAAATTTGGGAAATGTTAAATGGAAAATGTAGCTTAATTTTATACATTCTATATCTCTGGAATTATGTTTCACATGATACAGACAGAAAGAAAGAAAGAAAGATAGATAGATGATGTTAGTGTAATTGTGTTTCTCAACTAAATTAAATCAAATCAACTAAATTAAAAATATATATTTATAAGAAACAAACAATTAAATTAGAAAAAAAAACAATTAAACTAGAAAACATAATTTACTTAATCTAGGCCTTGAAATCAGCCATACCGAAACGTGATCAAAACTCTGGCCGTAGTTATCTGTATATCCACTTGAGTCACTTCGATTGCTATGTCTTTGGCTAGATAACCTCCTCACCTATGGTTCTTTTGAACATCACATCAAATCTTTCACACTTATTATGGGGATCCGTCCACTTTTGGCTAAATGAATCAATAGTGCGATGTGATTCACCAACTAGCACACGAATTTGTGTTGTAATAGTATTCCAGTAGGAAGACCTACCGGGTTTCCTTGATTCCTGGGCGTTTATCCACGCCAATGTCAATGCTATTTCTTCTTCGGTCCAACGTGTCATTATAGACATAATTTAGTTTAAGAATCGGTTAAAATGGTAAGATTTTTTTTGGGGAATTGGATTTTAAAACCCAAACTATTCGAAATTGGCCATTGGCACCCTCAACTAAAAAGTTGGCCATATATAACCTGAACTATTGACTTATTGGAATCTAGCACCCAACTAACTGACGTCGTTAGTTGGGTTGCTGACGTGGCACAAGTTGCTGACGTGGCACGGCTAATGTGGCCCAAGTTGCTGACGTGGCACGCTGATGTGTGCACACGTGGATTGACACGTCAGCATGCCACGTCAGCGAACCCACTAACGGTGTTAGTGATTTAACCGTTAGTGGGTGTTAGATTCCAATAAGTCAATAGTTCAGGTTATATATGGCCAATTTTTTAGTTAGGGGTGCGTGCCAGTGACCAATTTTAAATAGTCCAGGTTATTAAAATCCAATTCCCCATTTTTTTTTGAGAAAGAAGTTGTAAAAATGGTAGGGTTGTGACAATGATTTGTGAAAAATGGTGTGAATAAGTTTGATTTATATATAATGGTAAGTAATTTTTTTTTTTAAAATTATAGCCATTGTCAACGACTCTTTCCTTCACTTAATCCAAATGCGCCACGTTACCATTATCACCTTCCCCCACGCCAGTGAAGAACTCAACCCTTTTGCCCTACGTTGGCTTCCAAGCAACAAATGGGGCGGTTTTGGTGGGCATCATACCCCTTTCCATGTCCCACACCATATAACTTTATAAAACTTTAAACTAGTAGATTTACATGTATAAACGCTTGAAACTGAGTGGTGTTACACCTTCAAAGTCTTCAAACCGAGTTACCACTTACAAGAGTGTGAAAATGGAGTTGAAACCAATTTATATTTATATTATTCTAGCCCTACGATAATGTACATTGGGAGTTCCTTATGTCGGTTTTACGCCAAATGGATTTTCCCATGTTGTGGTGTAAATGAATTTATGGGATTCGAATAGTAATATAATTTTATCATTTTTCAAAGTTTTTTTTTTATAATTTTGTCATGAACATTTGGTCCCTCAACTTTTTGACCTTCTCGACTTTCTAATATGTATCTGTGTAAATTCGATTTTGTCTAGGTTTTACGTTATGTGAGTCACTTGGTGTTAATAGTTCGTATTTTTGCATTACGTTTCTTTTTGGGTTTGGTCGTTGTTTGGTTGGTACCTACCATGGTTTTACGGCCCCGTCCCGCATCATTGGTAGCACGATTTTACACCCACCGTCCCGCAACACGGGGGGCTTAGGATTACAGATAACAAACCTTCAAGGATGTTATTAATAGTGCTCTTTTTCTATAATTTTTTTAAATATATTTTGTCTTATGATTTTCGTCTTGTAATGGTTTTCTTTTTGCATTTTTTTTTGCACCTACTTGCGGTATAAGTTCTGTCTTAGTATACGTTTTATATCTTGTGGCGGTATAAATTCGCATTTTTATTTTATGATTTTTCTCGGTTTTGGTCATCGTTTGCTTACTACTTAGGACAATTTTATGAACCCTGTGTTCACAACGTCGTGGTCAACATGAATACCGATACCGTATTTATTATTATGGTTTTTCCCACTAGTAATGAGCCAAACCGATATTGATTGAATATCCGTCACGAAGCGCGAAGATCCCACTAGTTCACACAACAAAAACCGTAAAACCAAAAGGAGAAGATTTCATTTTTGGTGAAAAATGATTTTTGATAATTTATTTTACCTTTTGAATGATATATGAAGTGGTGTATGAGATTCAGAAGTGACCTAGGAGATTTAAAGGGATTTGAATAAATAAGAAAGGAAGAAAGAATTAGGAGGTAAAAGAGGGAGAGTAGCGCGGAAAGCTTAAAAAAATTCCCTCCCTCCCTCTTTATTCCCAAAACTACTGAAACAATCCAAATGTTCCCGCCCCTCCTTCCCTCCCTCTCATCCTTCCTTCCTTATTATTATTACTAATTACTAATACAGTAGTATTTATTCCAAATCTCCCTCTCCTTCCCTCCCTCTCTCAGATCTTCCTTATTATCATTCCATTGTTTCAGAAAGAAAGAAAGAAAGAAGGGAGAAATGGGTGGCAAAGGGCAATCGAAATCAAGGAAAGCGGGGATTGGCAAAGGAAAGGTTACCCCCGTTCAGGTTGCCTTCATCGTTGACCGCTATCTGTCGGATAACAACTTCCTGCGTACCCGTTCTTGTTTTAGAAGCGAGGCTTCCCATCTGATCTCCAAATCCCCGGTGAATGAGGCCCCCAAGAGTCTGTTGTCTCTGGGTGATATGCTCCACGAGTACATCTGTTTGAAGGAGCACAAGGTGTTGGTGGCTCAGGAAAGGTCTCGATTAGACCAGGAGAGCCTTCGTGTCCAGAACCTCTTGCGAGGGATGCAGGACCTCATCAACGCCTATACTCACGCCGCTCCTCCTCCCATCCTACTCAGACCCCCTCTCTCTGCTGCTGCTGCTGCTGCTGCACCAACAGGTACAACCAACCAACCCCCATTTAATTATTAGGTTAGGTCTGTCTGTCTGTCTGGCTAATTAACAAAATAGAGAAATATTAGGGCTTTTTTTCAATGCACACCATAATTCCTCAACCTTCTCTTTTCTACTCAAAGTATGCCTGCCATTATTAGTTTTAATAAAAATCACTGTTTCAACCTTATAGGTTATGAATAATGTTTACTGAATTCATTTCCAGATTACCTAGTATTTTGTTTCTTATATAATTCAGTTTATGCTCTTTTATTCTCATTCTTATTTTCTTTGACTCGATCCATTATTTGTCTTGTCTCAATTTAAGACAAATGGCGAAGCTTGGACTTTTTGCAAAAGTTTTGGATCAAAATGGGTAAATTTAAACTTATGAGCCAAATACAGTAGGTGTCAGGGAACCCTCCAGCCCTTATAATACTTTGCCATGTATATGAATCGATTGTTTTTTATCCGACCCATTTTTGCCCACCGTAGAAAAAACTTTTGGATTCGCCACTGAATGTGACATTGATTTTTGTTTTTTTTATATTCCAGTGAACAACACCGCCACCCCAGTCATGATGTCAACTTCTAAAACTCTAGCAGAGGCTTCCAATTTCTCAACCCCAACTGCAAGCACAAGCCAAAGCCAAAGCCAACCTTGTTTAAAGAGATCAAGGAACAATTCTAAACATGTCCCTTCTTCTAAGCGAACTCGCACTCAACCCTTGCTCAAATCTGTTAAACCACCACCACCACCACCAGCAGCAGCAGCAACAGCATCCATTAATCAAGATAACACATTGCAAATCACTCCACTTCCATCCAATACTGCACTCTCACCTGTCCAAGTCCAAGGCTCTAGTGTCGCCAAGTGTCTTTTCAATCCTGGCCCTCAAACCCCCTCCCCTTCTCCAACCGTCTCACCCGCTGACCACATTCAGACTCCTCCTTCACAGTTTACATCCACTGTTATCACTTCTGAGACCATTCAAGTCAGCCCTATGAAGCAAGTCTCCTACTATTCCATCGAGACGAATCATTGCATCACATCTCCTATCAAAACAACCTCTAAGAGATTCAGGGATCATGTTAAAGGAAGGCTGGATTTTGATGACACCTTCACTTCTGATGACAATACAGAATCCCCTTCACAACCCGATGCTTTTGACTTTGACTTGCCTAATCTCGATTGTTTTGGGGCAGATTTTAATTTTACTGATTTGTTGGGTGATATTGATCTTGATGCTGACTATTTTGGCCACCCAGATAATGGATCTTCTCCGGAGCCCCTCTCAGGGTAAACATCCTTCGAAACTTGTCCTTTTTTTTTTGTTTTTCAGTATTACCAATTAATTCTAACCTCTTTTTTTTGTGTTTGCTTTAATATGAAAATATCAGATCACCAGACACAATGGTGGATGACAGTGCAGGTGATCATGAGCTTCTATCAGGAATGTCTTCCACACTGACAGAAATCCGATCTGAGCAAGGCATCAATGCAGCAGGTAACAGATTTACTTACTAAAATCTTGTATACATAATAATAATAATTCATGCATATGTTTTAAGGTTCTAAAGTTGTTAACGACAGTTGCAGGGCCTAATTCGGTGACATCTGTGAAGTCTATAACAAAATGCATCAAAGTATTTAGTCCTGGTAAGTTGTATGTATATGTATGTTGTGATTCTCACTGGTTGTTAGTACAAATAATTAGTCTATTGAGGTATTAATTGATCACACTTGTCGTGCAGTTAAAAACCGAAATTCATGAGGACCAGATGATGTGTGTGATGCTGATCAAGCAAGAACATGCTGCTGCTAAGTATACTACTCACTGCTGTTAAATAGTATTATGAATCTGATACAACACTATGTAGAAAATGTTCCTTGGGATTATTAGATAGACTACTATTTCATTGATTGATCATCTTTCTAGTTGACTTGGAATATACTGATTAGTCAGGAGTAACAAATATTGATTTTCTTTCACTTTTTACAATTTTTAATCAAACTAATACTGTTTTATACCTTGTTAGCTTACCTTAGCCAGTTGCATGGATTTTTCCACTCAGATTGATAAATTAGGTTATAAATTGTGGTAATTATATCTTTGGTTGTGCCACATATGATATAACCTAGTGATTGTTGGGAGCGGAAAGTTTAAACAAGCGAAATCAATACAAATATAAGAATCAAACACAGTTTTGTATAGGATAATCGATGGAACAGTGCTTCGGATATTGAGAACAAACAAACAAAGAACAAACTTATAGGATTAATTAGTAGGATATAATCTTGGTAGTTTACAAAGTGTACTGATGTACTCTATTTATACTATACTAAGAGACACAACGCTTGGAAGTTAAAAACGGTTAGATTGGTGCCAAATCTCTTGATTAACTGGCAAAGCCACAGAGGGGTATTTCTGTCTTTTTGTGTCTGTTTTGCTCTTGAGGCGCGCCTCATGAAAATCATTTTATGACCCTTCCTTTTCTTCAGCCTTGCTTGTGCAGCATCAACATCCTAATGATCTTGCTAGTGATGAGCAGTTAGATGGGATTATAGGAAATAAACCAAGTGTAACCAAATTAAACAATGTTTGCTTGCAATGTTTTCATGACCGAACAAGCATCGGGCATGGAACTGGTTCGTTTAAGCCTCTCTAACCGTTTCTCATTTGACCCGCTCCAAGAATAGGTTGTCACCTATGCAGATGGAATTTCAAAATTTTCTTTATAATTTTTTTTTTGTTTGTTTTTAATCTCATTCATTTAATGCCTGGTGGGAGTTTGTTTTTTTGGGGTTTAAAACCGCATTTGACCTTTGCTTTGTTCCTTGTTTACAATAGCTTGGTGATTATTTCACTTGGTGACTAATCTCATTCAAGAGTATGCTTCAGGTGTACTATATCCTTATTTTGATTTGGTGTGCTTAAAACTGTGGCTAACACTTGATGACGATGGTTCACTGTTGGCTAGGTTTCATGCCTTTTGAGATTTGAGTATCTATTAACATTGACGGTTGAGGTTGTTTTTGAGTTATTTGATACGCACGACCATATATGAACCTGGTGCGTTAGGGGATGATGATGATTTACCATTGGCGTGCAGTGACGGATCTAGAAATTAATTTCAGCAGTAACGTTTTTCATTTTTTTCATTTTAGTAGTAACGTTTTTCAAATATCGTAAAAAAAACAAATTTTCCACTACGCGCACGAAGTTGAGTAGCAACGGACTCGGCACCTAACTTCAAGCTAGGTCCGCCCCTGTTGGCGTGACAAGAGCCATTGGCAGTATATTGATTCTTGGTTCCACGAGCAATGATGCAATTTTCTGAGCCCTCTTTTATGTATTAACCAACCTTAATTTATTGACACCAATCAGATTCTATCAACATGAGGCTGCAATGTTTGCTAATATTGCATTGGCGTGCATCTGTGACCAGCGAATGCGTCCGTAAGAGGCTGTACAAAAAACTCAGCAATCCGTTGTGTTGAGTTATGTTTATCTTTTTCATGTTTTTTTTAACAAAAGTTGCGTTACTAGTCTGTCTTCTTACTTTTAATCAAACTTTTAGAAGTACTTATTGTTGGAAATGTAAATGGTTTGCGTTTTTCAAGGATGCGTGACACTCTTTTCCTAATTTTCATTAAAAAGTATTTTTTATCTCCATGTTTCCCTTACAATTTTAAAACGTTAATAACTTTTATATACGATATTTTTTTTTTTAAAAAAAAATTACACCAAATTAACTGTGTTTTATTATCTTTCCAACGAGTACTATGGTGCTATAGAAAAAATGAAAAAAAAAACACAACTTTTTTTGTGGCTTTTTGTTTATACAAGAAAAAACACACAATATGTTCAGGTAATTTATTAATTATGTCTAGCTAGGCAACTCACTAATCATGTTCAAACTAGGAATTATATTTTTATCAAGAGCAGAATTAGGTTAAAACAACTCATTTAAAAAAAAAGTCACACCTTCAAGACCACCGCATCAATCACGCCCTGCAATGGTTGTTTCTAGCTCCGCTTCTCATCCGAACATACATCTGCTTTTCAATATATATATTCATTCTTATTCACATGATTAAAATTGTTGTTTTCTCATATTATTATAGTACATTATTTTTTATGTTACATCATAACACATATATTTTATCATTTCATATTAAGGGGCTCTTTGGTTGATTAAGTACTGAATTATTAAGATGGTCTGAATGGTTAAGAGACTCTGAATGGTTAAGAGCTGAATCATTTAGCATCCCTTATTAGCTTAATGGTTCAACACTTAATTATTCCATTTAGATGCTGAAACAAACAGTCAGAATGCTGAATGATTCAAACCTGAATGGTTAAGAGGCTGATTAAGAGGCTACCAAACAGCCCTAAATTTATTTATCCCGAAAAACTTCCGGGATATAATATATTTGATTATTAAAATCAAAGTTTCATACGAACCGCCAACTAGCATAAAATATTAACATGCATGATGTTTGATTATGTTTAATTTGATTTTGTTGTTGTTTGTTTAAGAAGGAAGAAAAGTAAACGTGGAATTTGGCATATGGCATTAATTGCATGGAAATGTTGGAGTTTATTGACTTGACTAGGTAATAAGTCGTCGTAACTTATTTGATTATGACACGTGGACCCCGGCAGTCTAGAAGGAAATGGATCCATATTCACATTTCACCGGCCACCTAATTCTACTTCTGATACCTATTCAACGCAACGCAACGCAACACTTCTTCCTAGCTCCTTAAATTTCTTGTAATATATATTTTTTCCTTTAAATTAAATTTAGAAACAAAAAGAAAATATTTATAATTTACTGAACTAAGTTGTTATTGTTAACATTAGGTCCAATTATTTCTTAAATATTGCACCAATTAGCAATATACATTTGATCGTGTAACACACGGCATGAAGAGGAAAAAATATATATGAAGTTTGTTAATTCATTTTCTTTCTCACGCGGCTTTCTTTCGTCAGTCAACTTATTAATTATCAACCTCCCTTCCTCATCCCTAGCTATCTATTTATATATCAAAAACATCCTCTTCTTCCTTCAAACTTTAATTAATTAATAACCGCTACACTTGTACATCGATCGATCCATTAATTAAAAAAAACAAAACATGTCTTCTCCGATATTCTTCTTCTTGTTCTTCTTCGCTTTGATTCTCCAAGGAGCTCTAGGGGAGATTGTATGCGAGGATTTGCCTAGGGAGATTTGCTCGTTTTCCATTGCGTCGTCGGGGAAGAGATGTTTGTTGGAGAACTATGAGGATGATGAGAAGAGTAAGTCGACGGGGTACCAATGCACAACATCAGAAGTGATGGTGGACACTACTACTAGGATGTCTGACTACATAGAGACGGATGAATGTGTTAAGGCTTGCGGTGTCGATAGGAACTCAGTTGGGATCTCTTCCGACACCCTTCTCGACTCACAATCCGTCTCCAAAATTTGCTCCGCACCTTGCTACAACAACTGCCCCAACATCCTTGATCTTTACTTCAACTTGGCTGCCGCTGAAGGTATATTTATATTTATATTTATTCACAACATCCTAGCTAGCTAGCTTGTTTTCTTTCCTTCTTATATATAAACTTATAACTTTTCATCGATCAGGTGTGTTTTTGCCTGACTTATGCGACAAGCAACGGAGCAACCCTCACCGCGCCATGATCGAGCTTCTAAGCTCTGGTGCTGCCGCTGGTCCTGCAGCAGCTACTGAAAACCTTGCTGGTGCACCCGCTCCAGCATCCCTATAAACCTTTTTTTCTTCTTTAATTAGTATTTGTTGTCGAGGAAAGGCCGGAATAATTTAGACTTATGGGAGTTTTTTATTTTATTTTTAATTTCTTTATGATATAAATAAATAAATGCATTTGCATGTTATCTCTTTGCTTCATCATTGATCATATATAACATGATCAGTTCAATAATTTAGATCAAGTACGTTTTAACAATTTAACCAAATCCTCTTACGAACTTTTTGTATACAAAAAAAGTATTTGATAGTAACCGTGTCAATGGCACCACCACGGCACCACCAAATTCTACCCTTTTTTTGGTACAAATTTACATAATCATATATATGATTATCTTGTCGATCAAATCAAAAGGCCAAAAGCATCACAAATTTCAATTCATTAACTATGTTTCTCATTAAAACCAACAAGTTTACAAGTGGGCGGCAGGTAAACAGGCTACAAGTTATGTCGCTACTCCCTTTTGAATAGAATGTTAACCATGTTATAAAATAACTAGAATGTTATAAAATGCTATAATAACTAGAATGTTACCCGCACGTTGCTGCGAGGATTTACATAGCAAGTGTCGGAAACCGTAACAAAATATTATAAAGTTTAATCTTCAAGGTAATAAGGGGAGTTTACTATAAGATTTAACAAGCTTCCTAGTCCATTCCTAAAAGTAACAAGGTTGAGGTTAAGCTTATGGCTTTAAATGATTCAACTCAGGTAACCAGTCCTAGTAGATCACCTATGTGAGAGAGAAGTGGGGTCGCTTCGAAGGGTATTGTTAGGGCACAATACCTAAGAGCTCTCGCAGAACCAGAAACGTGTCCATGACCATAACAGACACAACTATGAGGACTTGACGTTGTCAGGGAGAGTTTTGTGTGAAGCGTATTGTCGTCTACACAAACGGCAGATGAGTTCAAAGACATCGCGTTCTACTCAGAGCCAGTAGGCTAAGTGCGTTTCATGAGCGAAGGTTCAAAGGGTCACACCTACCTATCGTATGCAAAACTCAACTGTTGCAATTTAATCGAAATGAGGTTGTTTCTAAATGACTCCCATTCATGTGGGGGTTTGTTGGAAAATTTGTGTGTTTTGATCAATCTCCATTCATGTGGAGGATTGTTGGAAATATGTGAATGGATTATATTGAAATTATAATTTGGTAAATTATAATTATTAATTGGAATCTTAATGTGGTGAAATAAAGAGTAAACTCTTGAGTAGAGTTTCATGTTTTCTAATTAGTTTTTATGTCATTTTATTAGAGCTGTTTATGTTAATTTATTAGAGCCTTTATGTATAAAATTAAGTCTCTAATTAAGTGACTAAGAAAAAAAAAACTCTTCATCCATCCATGCCTCTTCTATATATTAGAGACTTTTGTGTCATATTTGATATACATGAGAAATATACACTATTTGATATACATGAGAAATAAAAGGAGTGATTATGTAACATGATGGTTTGAACATTGAAGTTACAATACATTCTTTCATATCTTATGTTTTGTATTACATACGTGCAAGTAATACATATTCGGTCATAAACTAGAAGTTTAGTTTATGGATCATAATTATTTAATTAGTTGGCATGACCGGTAAGACCACACCGAGTTGATGATGATGTGAACATAATGAAGAACTTAAAGATTCTTCAATCTGATACATAGCATGTAATATTTGCTCTTAAGCGAAATTATATATTTGTCATATAAAGTAGGGTGAGTATAACTATATATTTTGGAATTGATTAAAGGATACACATATCCTAACATGATACCATTTAGTATTTAAAATCGATGCATCGTCTAAATGGTTATCAAGTGCGCAACCTGAAGTTTGTGTGATATATGGCGTAGCTAATAAAATATCAAGCACATTATTCCAAAATGGCATATTTGGTGAATTTAATTCCTAAATATTGAAACACTAGTAGCTTATGTTCATACACATATTGCTTTCATTGAAATGGTCACTAAAACGTCTACAATTGATTGCAACGTCAATGATCATGAGAGCAAAAGTTCATATTGGATTTTACATGCAGTAACATTTATTAACATCAAGCCAATACGTGGTAATAGTTTCTCCCCATTATAGTTGGTTTTTGGTCAGGAACCAAATATTGTCCATCTAAGATTTTTGTTGTGCGACATATATTGAAATTGATCCACCACGACGCATAAAGATGGCACCTTAAAAGGTGATTGGGAATATATGATGATTTATAGAGCCTTCAACAAGAGATTTATTTACATCTCAATTAATTGATATCCATCTCAATGGATTAACATTCCCAACATCAGGGGGAGATAAAAGGCAGTTGAAAATATAAATGAGTTAGAATGAAATATCATTGATCCTCGTAATAAACAATGTGAACCTAAAGTTCAAAGGATAATTCATTAACAGAGATTAGCGAATTAAATTACCAGACGCATTAACTGACCTAAATATGATGAATAGCTAATCAAGTCACATATACCAACTTCTAATGCTCCATTTACGATGAGTGCCCGGGAAGGACAATCATATATTGGCAATAAGCCTACTGCACGCCTGAAACGTGGTAGACTAGTCGCTTCCAAAGAATAAAAATCCTCGAGAAATTGGAGCAAGTACAAAAGATGGTAAAGTCGAGGTTATAGTAAAATGGTCTCCTGAAGAGGCACTAGACATGATGGTTCCAGAAGACCTCAGGTACATGAAAATAAAGGGATCTCGTTATATAGTATCATGTCTACGAAATGTATGGAATTGAAATAAAATCGACGTCGTTATATATTTTATGTAATGTAGCGTTTGAAATGAGGATCAAGATTTAAGATCTGCCTATGAATGAATACAAAGAAATGATTGGCCAAAATGGAAAGACGCAAATACGGCAGAGTTGAATTCTCTATTGAAAAGGAAAGTTTTGGACTAGTAGTCCATACAACAAAAGTTGTAAAACATATAGATATGAAAAGGTCTTTTGTGCGAATCAACATTTGAAAAGAAAATGATATAAGGTAAAATTGGTGGCACAAGAATTTCGCAAAGACCCATAATTGATTATGAGGAGACGCATTCTCCAGTGGTGGATACAATGATTTTTCATTATGTTATTAGTCTGGTAATGCAAAGAGAGAATTGAAATGCGTCTAATAAATATCATGATTCACTTGACACTGAAAGTTTATATGAAAATACCTGATGAAGGATTTAATGTGTCAAAATCTTGTAACGTAAGTGTAACACCCCGACCGATGGCGGAAACATCGAGGTGTCACGTAGTGACGATTGTTCAATAGCTCATGGACTAAAAGTGAAATTATTGATATATTGATTACATAGTTTGTTACATTGAATTGAATTACAATGATTCAAAATATCACTAAACTGAAATACAATAAATCCAAAATCTAAGTATGAATCCGAAAGCTTAAAGAACGCATCTCAAACAACCTGAAACATGTACGAAAATAATTTTGTCAATACAAAAATGTATTGGTGAGCATACCCTGTTTGAAAACATATAATAGAAAAGTGTTTCGCAATATATGTGCCATGATATTGTAATATGTAAAAGGGTCAAAATCAAGCCTCACATCGTTCAATAATCGTTCACACATCGTTCAAGAAAAACCATAACAATGACCAAGGACTTAACTCGTTCACGTAAGTAACCAAGGGAAATAATTCGTAGTACTACTCATTGTTAGGTGCGGCCCAAAGGTTAATGACTTTGACAAATCGTTCATACAATTCACACAAAACATATCAAGAGCACATTGCTTTGTAAATAACATACGTAAGTTTAGTAATAATTGTACATGAGTCGCCCCAAAAGAGTAAAACAGTAAAAAGGGGAAAGATATACTCACAGTTTGCAAAAGCGATCTAACTTAAGTGGTAGTGAGCTAAGTAAAGGGAATTCCGAGGAACTCAACCTATAACGTAATAGAATGCTAATAAGGGAAAAGTCTAAGAGTCTAAGGTAACTAGGGTCTAAGGCATTAGGGTTTTCTAAGTCGATTTGGGGAATTAGAGTTTTTTTATGATAAATCGAACTCATATAAAAGTTGTATATTGAAAAATAATATACCAAAGTTTGTAAATATGGTTTAGGTAATATAATTATTACCAATTGAATATTTAGATAAAAATATGTTTGATTAATTAAGACAAAGTAATTTAATTAATTGCTTTAACTAAATTAAATAAATATAATAATCATAAATGTATAAATAAATAATTATGAGTTACACCATAAACCACAAATAATAACTAAGACTTCAACATAAGACTATCTCTATTTTATAAGAAAAGTATTTATAAAATAGATGTTAAATAATATAAATAAATGATTAATTATGTCTAATTAAACATAAATAAGACTAACAATATAAATTATGATCTAAAAATATTATTTTTATAGGAAATGAACGCATTCTGATGTAAATTAATTAAAATAATTTTTCTAAACTTAATAATATTTAAAACTGATTTAATGAGATTAAATCATGTTTAAATGATTCAAAAATAGGAAAATTAATAAAAATAAAAGTTTTCTGAACCAATAATTTTTATTTCAGATTAGAATGCTTAGGAATAATTATCCTAAAATTTTGAGATCAAAATCATTAAAAACGAATTTTTAATCAATTAATTATTATTAAAACAAATTAATTCAATAAAAATATAAAAATAAGACATTTTCCAGAAAGTAAAAATGTGATAATTTTCTATGAGGTGTCAAGAAGCTACACCTAAAGTTTCTTAATTTTTGGATCAAAAATGAATTTTCTATAAATATTTTAAATATATATGTATATAAAAATAATGTTTAAATAAAAATTAAGAGAAAAAAAAAACACAAATAAGACCCGTGTGTTAGGGAATCGAACCCGGGTCCTTCCACATACATACAAACATCACGACCACTCCACCATAAGCATGTTATGTTGAAAACCTTCAATAAACATTTTATTTATATACTAATAACATCTTCATCTTCTTCCCCAAATCCTACTATAAACCCTAACCCTAACCCAAATTCAATAATCATGATCAAGACCTGATAAACGCTCAGTGTTAAAGGGCTTTTGATCAGGAATCATAAATAACAAAAACGGCAACAGAAAACTAAAACTTACAACACGAATTGAACTCGAAATCGAAGCTTCAAGCTCCGAACTAACATCACAATTTGGAGAGCTATGGACGCGATTGATGCAGATTTTTTTTTTGTGGTTTTAGGAGGAGAGGAAGTGCAGAAAACTAATGGTATATTCAATTTACATAATGGACGAGTAGAACGAGCGTTATGCAAGCTTTGTAAACCCGGTCGGTTACAAACTCAACATTCGATTAAACTCTCATTTAAACGCGTTTAAAAACCGAATTGATAGCCAAAAACTCTTTATTACGGATGGAGAAACGTGTTGCAATAATTATTAGGGTTAAAGGTGCATTAACGAGCGAGTTAGGTGGTCGCCGGAAAGTTTGATCGTCGCCGGAAATCAGTCGCCGGAAAACCGATCAAGAGAAAAAAAGTCAGATTGTTTTAAAAGTTTTGTATATTGACAAAAATGGTCCCTCGGGTTTTAACTAAGTTAGTTTATAAGGTTTTTAGTTAGTTTCATTTCTTTATAAAAACTCAGAAAGTTTAACTAACTTAACCAAAAAGAAGAGTCTTATTTATTTATTCTTTTTCTAATCCGAATAGTGTTTTATCATACGCATTTTATTAAAATGAAAATACGATCTAGAATAAATACAATTGATAAACTTCGTAAATTCGATCATTTTATTAATTTCGAAAACGACAAACTTACATGAACTAAAAATATAAATGTTTGATTACGCGAGGGACTATAATTGACATCATGCTAAAAAATGAGGGTGACGGGTGTCACAGTAAGTTCTCGAGAACATTATGATCGTAATAAATAGATTCAATTCGGAATAAGTTATGTTTGTTATATGATTGAACTGAATATAAGTGGAACTCCTCATGAGTATCCTAAAGCAACTAAGTGCTTGAAAGGTAATACTCCATCCGTCCCAATTTAAATGTCCTTATTTTCTTTTTTGTTTGTCCCAAATTAAATGTCTCTTTCCATAAATAGAAATGTAATTTTCAAATTTGCCCATAAAAGAAAAAACACAATCACCACTATTGAGGATATTATTGTCATTTTATCACATACAAACAAACAATTTCTTAAAATGTGTGTTTTTGGACATGGGACATTTAAGTTGGGACGGAGGGAGTATGAAACATCATAGGATGTAATTATTGTGCACCAATACACAACAGGTAATAAACTGAACTTGGTGATTATGATACTTCAATGTATAAGAATGGTACAATATATATTGGAGAAATAGATGTTATTGTTTTTCCAATTGAAGAGTGAATGCACTTGTGTAATTGGTCAAGATGGAAAAGTCCTTGATGGATTGATGATGCCTGCAACATTGATATCAATACCTTAAGAAGTATTATTGTAAAGGTAATATAATATGTATGGACTAAAATAAGGGGGTTGAGTGTTGTAAAACTCATGAGATATCCCGTTAAAGAGCAACATAAGTTTGATTGTATTATCCAACTTTTATCAAAAGTTCTCTTTTAAAAGTTCACTCGCAGTTTACAGCGATAATGTCTGAGCATTATCGAGAGACTCTGTAGAACTTTTTTAACAGGGGAATTTTGGAAAGTCCTTGACATAGTGCACTTGTTGCTTGACCTACTATATGTATTGATATGTTACCAATCCATCAAAGTATATCTTGAAAAGATGGTAGGACATTTTACAATGGACATATATAGCTCATACTTAAAGTGCATTACAGGTTGTCCAATTACTTGATATGGAAAATTATTCATTTCATCTCCTAGCAAAGTAGAGATTTTCACTCTAGAAGCACCATAGTTAAATATTATGTACATTAGTATATGTCTTGCTAGTTATGCATGATTATAATATCTTTCACTTGAACTTATCGCCACGATATAGCCTATGACAAGTAAGCAGACATTAGAATGAGTTAAAACAAATATTACAGGTATGAATGATGTTCGATTTTATTTTTCTAACCTATGGAAACAAGTTTGGTTAGTCCTGTAGATGTTGGGAATGTAACACAACAATAGTTAGGGCTGTAAACAAACCAAACGTTCGGCGAACAGTTTGTGAACTGTTTGGCGAGAAGTTCGTTTGTGTTCGTTCGTTTAATAAATGAACGAACACAAAAAAAAATTCCGTTTGTTTAGCTAAACAAACGAACATGAACAAAGGTCGCGTTCGTTCGTTTATGTTCGTGAACGTTCGGTAACGTGTTCGTGTATGTTTGTTTTTGTTCGATAGTTCATTAGAGGTTTTAATTTTTATATTTAATTTAAATATTTCAAATTTCACAGTGGTATATTATTTAACATATTAGTGTATCACATGTTAATATTACTTTAACTATTTTGATTAACTGTTATTTTTTGTGGATTAAACGAGGATTTCAAGTTTAATATGACACCTCTGTGTTTTTATAAGACATTATGTGATCAAGATTATGTCACGTATATTTGGGTAATTTGATTAGTATATTCTGGGCGGACAATGTTAGCGATGAAAAATGCGAATTTTCATAATTTAATGTGTTAGTTTGTGCTCGATTTTGTTCAGTAATGCCTATCTGTGTTCGTTTACATTTATTTGTGTTCGTTTTTGGCCGACACATAAATTTAGCAAATAAATACAAGCGAACACGAAAAAAAATCTCGTTCGGTAAGTGTTCATGAATAGTTCGTGAACACGTTATTTTCTAAACAAACGAACATGAACAAAAAATCTCGTTCGGTAAGTGTTCGTGAACAGTTCGCAAACACGTTAATTCCTTAACAAACAAACACGAACAAAGCCTTGTTCGTGTTCGTTTGGTTCGTTTACAGCCCTAACAATAGTGGATCATATGATATTTATTTCGAGAGGAGGTACCAGAAAATCTTATATAAAGATCATACACCATTGCTAAACATAAAGGATTGTATTTCAAGGGATCGAGCGACATTTCATTGGCTACGAAAGCTTTAAGCAACTTTCAAGGAAGATTGACAAATGTTACTAAAAGACTACATATTCAAATGAGAGGGAGTATCATACAAGTTGCACTCTTTTTCCCTTAACTAAGTTTTGTCCCATTAGGTTTTCTTAGTAAGGTTTTTAATAAGGCAACATACCTGATCCAGAAGTATCTGGAAGAGTAATACGCCCTGCACTCTTTTTCCCTTAGCTGAGGTTTTGTCCCACTGAGTTTTCCTGGCAAGGTTTTTAACGAGGCATCATCACCAAGCGTATACTACATTATTTTGTTTTGTCACGTGGATAGTAAAGGGGGAGTGTTATAAATGTATTATTTAATAGTGACTATCCACATTTCCAACTCCCATATCACATGTATATTTGTATTAATATAAATGTGGCTCTTGTATTTGATCTAAAGACACATCAATAAAAATGAATCATTTCATTCTCTATTCTCTCTAATCCATGTTCTTATATCTACA
This sequence comes from Ambrosia artemisiifolia, assembly GCA_032199755.1. Lineage (NCBI taxonomy): Eukaryota > Viridiplantae > Streptophyta > Magnoliopsida > Asterales > Asteraceae > Ambrosia > Ambrosia artemisiifolia. The sequence goes on from CM063521.1 coordinate 63,454,099, forward strand.
TATCTTGTATGTTGTTAATATGCAGTTGTTATACAACATAGATAAGTTAATTACACTGAAAAGTCATGTGAATTTAAAATTATTAGTTAGTTAATAGATCAGGTGTCACCATATGCCAAGATTTGGGCCGTGGTTTTCATTAGTTAACTAGGTTTTATCTCGCGCGCGTTGCGGCGCGCTAAAGCAAAACATTCCATAGGCTCATTATTTTTGCTGTGTTGTGACAACCCGAAACTGCGCCGGTTGTTGGTACTACTATACAATGTGTTTCTATAATAAGTGATAACAATAGAATTGTTTAATTATATATTTCATTCAAAAACACATAAACGCGACTAATTACAGTAACAGTGAGTAAAAAAATACATGAGTAATAGTGAGTAAATATCTTCTGAACATCTATCTATCCATCTCTGTATCATGTTAAAGTGGCAATAGATAAAAGATACACACGAAATTCTCTTTCAATATATTTAGAAGAGTGATTAAGCAGTCAACAATGCCTTGCTAGTGACGGGATTGCGAATCGTAGCACTCCTTTGGATGCTCGCAGTGCCTGAATTCTATCACAATTAAAATAAAAACTTCGAATGGGTCAAAAGTCACCAAAAGTAAAATTTTAAAGCAAATCACCTTCTGCTTTTGTAATCATAGTTAACACAACTCTTTAAAAGGGAAAAGTGAAACCGGACAAAAAGCCTTTGTGTCAACCCGCCATATTTGGGCTCATTACCTAACTTGGTTACCCATTCCTTTTTAATACCATCTAACTCTCTCTTCTCAAATATTAGGCTTTTGTAATAGTATAGGCCTTTGTAATCATATTTAACATCAAGTCTTTACGCCTCTCTAGGATCGTAAACAATCTTTGGAGAAGCTCCAGATCAAGTAGGTGTAAATGCCACAATAAATTGCAGCATTATTAGCATAAAGTGAGTTAGCTAAAATATATGTATAGATTGAAACTTGGTGACCGCGTTTTCAAGATGTTCTGGAGGTATGTAATGTGTAATTATTATTAGAATACTTACATGTAGAATGCTCATCCTTCACGACAAATGTCTTCGTCCATGCTATTTCGGTCGTTTCGTTAAAACAGCAACCACAATGTGTGCCTGTTTATATTAAAGTTGTGATAGCCAGTTCCTGAAATACCAAAACATCTTCAATGCACCAATACATTAGTGTTGTTCGCATATATAAATCATAAATTATGTTTTTGAATGTAATTCCACAATATCGTTATACAAATCATGTTCTTCCATCATTTTTGTTTTACCTTTTTTACCCGTTAAATGAATAGCAATTTATAGCATATAGTATTAAACAATTGGTCAAGGTATTATAGTCGAGAAAAGGAAGAAGTATTACCTGACGTTATGATCGGGACGTTGTGCCACCAGGTAGGCATTATGAAAAATCAAAGCATTCAAGAAGATTAATTAGCAGTCCAAGCATTCACCTGTTCAAGTAATATTTTTTTTTTGTGATCAGCATGGTTGTGCCATGACATAAGCATCAAGAATAATCAAAGCATCCAAAAAGATCCTTTAGCAATCCTAGTACACATCAGTTTAGGAAATATTTTTTCCATTCTATTAATTAGTCATAGGCCCCTGTCACACAGGTTTATAGACAAAGGGTACATATCACGACTACACAGTAATTGGTTGCCACTTGATTGGAAATTCTTTCATGTGATCATCACGGTTGTGAAACCGAGAATATTTTCAAAATACCGAACTGTTTGTGCTAGTGGTAGAACTTGTGCTCGATAACCGTACAGGTTGTGCACAAAACCTACACAAACAAAACATAAAAATAATCAAAAAGTCTCTATTTATTTTGTAGATTCAGGCGAAAGTAGCCAAAAACTTACACCATAAACACTTCAATATTTGTGGGAGAACCTACAAAAAATCCATTGTTGCAAAAACCGGGTCAGAATTTCAAAATGAAGAGTACACCACGGAAGGAACTGACAGCGAATCCACTCTTCTATGTGCTAGATGTTGGCATTTCCCCCTTAGCATATGGGTGAGGGAGTTCACAGAATAGTAATAAGCAATAACTGAAACAATATTTTTATATCACTCCGTATATGCGACAACTTAAGAAATAACAAAAGTGTTGCAACTACCTTATCACCGTCATCGATGCAGAATATGATGCGAAACACAAAAAAGAGGGCCTAATAAAGAAGACCAGGGGATAAAGAAGACAGCCAAGCAGGTAAATTACCTACCACTATTAATTGGGTTTCCTTATTTCTTTCATACTAATATGTGGAAGCCATCGCAAATCATCTAAACAACACATTTTTTTTCGAGGCGACCTTTCTCTAGTGAAAGAAACACGATCGGGTCCATTTAGCTAATTAACTGCAAGAGTAGAGGAGGCACACCTTCGGATCGGAGACGGTAGGCGTGTTTTCCAGTGAGGTTTAGAGTGTGATGGAGCTTCACTTTCTCTATGTAGTGAAACAAAAAAAAAAACGTGTGATAGATCATCAATCTGTTTATTTGGCGTAAACGCCAATGATCGGCGATGAAGGAGAAATAGGGATAAATGGTGAATGGTGTCACGCACTTTGGAAAGATGATTAATGAAGGCATAGGTGTCATGATTTGAGGCATGTGGCATGATGAAGAGAGCTTCTCATGGAGACGCGTGGGAAGCCAAAAATGAATCAGCATATGTAGGGTGTGGGTTGGAAGACGCGTGGCAAGTTGGTCCCACCACTCATCCCCTTTTGTTAAGGTAAAAGAAAAAAAAAAGCTTCATTCTGAAGACTCGAACCGGGAAAGTATAAGCTAACAAAGAACGATACTACCATTAGACCATGAGTACCTTATTGCCTATAAATCAGAAAGAAATATTAATATATCATCACAAAAAGAAAAAAATCACTATTCATCTCACTCTTCATTAATACATAGTAAATTGTAAAGGGTCAAATCAATTAACGTAAATTAATAATTCCATAAAAATAATCGGATATCGTGATTTTTTAAAGGAAAACTTTTATTTGAGTCCGTGGGGTACATACATTAAGTTAGAAGACGAGAATCAAGGCACAACATGCAAGTTAAACCCGAAATAGTAGAGTACATTATTTTAACAACAAATGAATACAAATTGACTGGCCTCGTGCATGAGTTAGGTAGCTAGCACTGTGGAAAGTCGGGAGGCGGTGGCGGCAGTGTAGATTCCGGTGTCCCTCCGTTCTCCACCAAGAAAGCTGTGCCCAAACCCCATGGCAAATGTACTTCCAAATGGCAGTGAATAAACCACACACCTGATCGATATAATAAGATAATATAGTTAAATTCAAATTTCATCCTTAATTTTCTAGCTATTACATTATACATACCAGGATTATTTGCTCGGAATCTGATGACAGCCCAGCCGCCAACGGGGACTCCCAGTGTGTTTCGTTCTTGAGGGTTCACCATATTAAACTTTCGAGTGTCCTTAGCTGGATCATAGTTCCCGAACCCTTGAGCCAACACGTAGAAGTTAAATCCATGCAAATGCATCGGGTGATTCTCAATACCGATCAAGGCCGTGTTCTGGAGCACTATCTCAACTGTCGAATTGAACTTAATTTTCTTCAGATTTGTTAGCTTGGGTGTCATCAAAAGGCTCTGATTGAAGCTGTTGTTGACGTTTGTGTAATCGAATACCATAGGTGGTCCATCCGGGAAATCAGTGGTGTAAACCCCACTAACATTTCTGAAAAAGGCTTCTAGAAGCGACATTCTTGTTGGTAACACGAACGAGTTATTGTTCATGCTTGCAGCCATTCTTTGCCCGAATATCCCTCCACATGTCTGGTTGGAGCCACACGTTGACAACCCCAGCCCCATTGTTATAAACATGTTCTCGTCCACTGTTTGGGGAACCGGAGACCAAAAGGGGCTGGTGACAAGCGCGGTTAGATTGCTTGAAAATGTAAAGGCTGTGGGGGTATCGTTGAAAACGGGTAGCACAGGAAGTATTGGTGTTGTTTGTGTGGCGTTTGGGTAAGAAAGGACGCCCGTGGTGGTGTTAGCATTGAATGGAACACCAACTGCGTTAGCATATGGATTAGCTACCATGTAATATAATCCTGGTGACTGGTTTGCAGTTAATAGGACATCGGTAGTTTGACCTGGGCCCACCACGACTACATCCGTTTGGAGAGGGTTAGTATAGGCGGCATCCACTGCAACGACAGTTAAGTTGTGGTTGGCTATCTTGAAGAAGAACTGTGTGTTGAGTGCAGCGTTGATTATTCGCAACAAATATGTTCTTCCTGGTTCCACGTCTAACCTGTATGTGACTGGTACATACATACATATATTGCTTACTATCGCTTAAACTTTTATATATTAATTACTATATATAGCTTAAACTTTATATATATATAGAATTTAGTTACTTACTGTTTGAAGGGCAAGAGGAGTTTGACATATCACCAGGCCAACCATTAATGGTGTAAGCATCAGAGATGGCAGGCGCGGCTCCTGTGGCTAGTGCAGCGCTCTCAACATCGTTGGGGTCAGCATTCCACCATTCTCCTAACATGATTGTATCTTCACGATAGGGTTTAAGGAAAGGGTATTTTTGGCCGTCTCGTGGGCGGATGATGAGAGCACCGTGGACAGTTGCTCGAAGCCATTGAGAGTGTGCGTGCCACCAAAGTGTGCCCACTTGTCCTGTCAGGTTGAACCTGTAAGTATAGTTACCTCCTGGTCTGATGGGGCACTGAGTCACGAATTCAGGACCATCCGCCCATTGAGTTAGCCTTTGGAAAACACCATGCCTACAAATATATATATATTTAAATTTTAAGTACCACCAGCTATTACATGTATTAATAAAAGGAAGTTAGTTAAGTTGTGTATATGTACCAGTGAATGGTTAGGTTGTATGGAGATCTGTTAAAGACATGAACAACAACGGTGTCACCCTCCTTAACCCTTAAGGTCGGTCCTGGAAGGCTTCCATTGACGGCCATGATCACTTGATTTTGACATAATCGATTCACTGTCAGATTCTTCACCTGGAGAAGGCAAAGAAGGCATAATATTCAACTAAATCCAAGGAAATTAAAATACAAATTATTATGACACATGCAGAGCTAGCTAGCTAGCTATAATATGGTTAGGTAATTACATGGAACGAAGTCTCCACTATAGCAGCTGACGCTGACAAAGAAAAAAATGCTAGCACTAATCCAACTGCCAACAACGAGGTTGGTGCCATTACGTACGTGCAAGATTAATGTATCAACTCCTCAAAGATGTGTATACATATATATATATATATATAGAGAGAGAGAGAGAGAGAGAGAAAGAGAAACTTGGTTATAAAGACGAGTAAGCAGCTGGCCGGTAGAAGAACATTTCCATATATATATAAAGAGGTTTGAATTATTAGTTTAATGGTGTAGTTTGAATCTTCCACCTCCAATTAGGCACCTTCTGTTGACAATAATGCTTCTAATTGTTAGCGCTAATAATTTATTATATTGATTAATTAATTAATACAACAAATATATATAAACAGCAACCAAGTGGTCGTCCAGACCGACAGATGGTTGTTTCCTCACACACGCTTAATTGTGTGTTACGACGTAAAACAAATATATATTTCTACTAGGCTTTTTGCGATTATTTATACAGGAACTTTTTTCCCTTAAAAAAATGTTGTTACGTACCCATGAAATCTTATTTAACATAGAACCCTTAGATTTTTCTCTTTAATCTCTTTGAAACTAAATAAATTATTTTACATCATTTTCCTTTCCTTTTAAATTGCATGCTATACAACATTACAAAGCACCCACTTAGTGCGAAAACAAAAATAATAAATCTAGATAGTTTATTTCTGTCCTAGTTGATCATGATTCGACATTAGAAGTATATATTGAAATGTGATTCAAACCCCATGCAGCATGCACATGCACGTGAAGATTGTTTTGGTCATCCGAAGCTCAAGGCAGATTACTAGTTCTTTTATTAACATTTCAGTTGTAGTTTGAATAAGTTGTGTGATCCACAATTGTAGGCTTTCAGTTTAATTCCGTTGTATTGCTGCCTATATAAGCAGCCTTTGTGTTCTTGTTTTAGTATTCACTTCTGCATAATAAAAGCCTTGAGTATTGATCATATTTTGTGTTTATTTGAGTGTTTTTATAAGTGTTGATATCAACAGTGGTATCAGAGCTTGAGTGTGATTCCTTAGCCCTTTACAAAACCCTTCTACTTCATTCCCTCCGTCCTAACCCTATCACTTCACTCCATGGCCGAACCAACCAGTACTTTACCCACTGCTCCTACTCCGATCCCAGTCGTTAAGGGAGAAGGGTATGAACATTGGAGTATCCGTATGAAAACCATTCTGAAGTCACGAGATTTATGGGAATTGGTGGAACAAGGTGCAACACTGCTGAAATTGATATTAACAAGCTCAAGAATCTTAAGAAGAAGGATGCTCATGCCATGGCCATTATTCAGCAGGCCGTTCATGATCAATTATTTTCTCGAATTGCAGCTGCTGAGTCCTCCAAAGAGAGTTGGGAAATACTGAAGATGAAGTATAAAGGTGATACTCAAGTGAAAGCTGTCAAGATGCAAGGATTGAGAAGAGAGTTTGAAAATCTTTCTATGAAAGAAAATGAAGTTGTTGGTGAATACTTCTCTAGAGTAATGGGGATTGTTAGCCAGAAGAGAGCATATGGGGAGATCGTTTCAGATCAAACCATTGTTGAAAAGATACTTCGGAGTCTATCTCCAAAGTTTGATTACATAGTCCCATCTATTGAAGTATCATTTGATATATCCACCCTTACTCCTGTAAGGCTGATGGGTACCTTGCAATCATAAGAAGAAAGAATACACAACAGATCTAATGAAAAGGCAGAAAAGGCTGAAGAACATGCTTTGCAGGTTATGCATGATGGAAACCGGTTCTCAAATGCACGAGGTAGAGGTCGTGGAGGTTACAGAGGCCGAGGTAGAGGAAGATTATCAGATAGAAGCAAGGTACCACAATGCTATACTTGCAAAAAGTATGGCCACTTATCCAAAGACTGTTGGTATAATGAGGATGCACAAGTCAATATTGCTGCTGAATCTGTGGAACAAGGAGAAGGCAATGGAAATGGATACAATGGTGAAGAGCAACACTTGTTTATGGCAGTTGTATCTGAACAAGAAGCCAATAATCTATGGTTTCTTGATTCAGTATGCTCAAATCATATGACAGGGTCCAAGAACAGCTTTGTTGAACTCAATGAAGCATTCAAGATGAGTGTTCAACTGGGAAATAAGAAGTCATTGGCAGTTGAAGGCAAGGGTGTTGTTCGAATCTATACAGGACCAGACTCATATAAACTGCTGAATGATGTTTATTATGCTCCAACCTTGGAGTATAACTTATTGAGTGTTGGTCAACTCATGAGGAGAGGTTATTCATTGCTATTTGAAGACAGCAGTTGCATCATTAAAAATCAAGGTAAGGAACTCATGAAAGTACCTATTGCTTCTAATAATATGTTTGTTGTGGATGCTTCAAAGATAGAATCTAGCACTTCCAACAAGTCATCACTTCTCCAACTTTGGCACAAGAGATATGGACACCTGAATTGGGATAGCCTAAGACTGTTGCATGATAAAGGAATGGTTATTGGTATGCCTCAAGTCAAAGGAACAAGCATATGTGAAGGGTTCATTCTAGGGAAACAGACCAGACTACCTTTCAAGTCCACTTCATGGAGAGCTACAAAAAGGTTAGAACTAGTGCATGCTGATCTCTGTGGACCAATGCAGGTACCTAGTCTAGGACACAGTCTATATTACTTTTTGTTAATAGATGATGTGTCTAGAATGTGTTGGGTATATTTTCTGACTAGAAAATCTGATGCTTTTGCAAAATTTAAAGTTTTTAAAGCACTAGTTGAAAAGCAAAGTGAGTGTTGTCTAAAGGTGTTAAGGACAAATAGAGGTGGAGAGTTTTGTAGCAATGAGTTTAGTACTTTCTGTGAAATGCATGGCATTAGAAGAGAATTAAGTGAGCCTCATACTCCACAACACAATGGTGTTGTGGAAAGGAAAAATAGGACCATTATGGGTATGGCCAGAAGTATGTTAAAAGAGAGGAAACTGCCAAATTACTTGTGGGCTGAAGCTGTTGCCACAACTGTTTATGCTATTAATAGAGCCCCAACTTCAGCAGTTCAAGATAAGACCCCTTATCAGGTATGGTTCAATGTTAAGCCTGATGTTACTAATATGAAGGTGTTTGGGTGTGTTGCCTATGGTTACAAGTTTGTTCAGGGCAGAAAGAGACTTGATGATAGGTCAAAAAAGATGGTCTCTATTGGGTACTCCCCTAATGGCACAGGATATGGACTCTATAATCCTGTTACCAAGAAGTTTGAAGCCAGAAGTTTTAATGACACTACTATTGTGGAAGAGCAGACTTGGGATTGGCAGGAAGTATACAAGTCAGATCAACAGATGTTTGAAAGGATGTATGCAGATCCATTTCCAGAAGAGTATGCTGAAGATACTACAGTTGAGATCACCAATGATGTTGAACCCTCTAACTTGGAAGGTTCAACTTCATTAGGTGTATCAACACCTCAAAGTGTTACTCATGCTTCTCATACATCAGCCAGTTCTAGTTCCAGTTCATCAGCTCCTCTGAAAGTTAGATCCATGGCTGACCTCTATGCTAACACTCAAGAAGTCAATGAGGTTCTTTCTGACCTGTTAAACTGTCAGTTTGCCCTTAATATTGCAGATCCTATGTCTTTTTCAGATGCTGCCAAGAAGAAGGAATGGCAGGTGGCCATGGAAGCTGAGATAGATGCTATTAACAAGAATCAGACTTGGAAGTTGATGGACTTACCAAGTGGCAAAAATACTGTTGGTTTAAAATGGCTGTACAAGACCAAAGTGTGGACCTGATGGGAAGATAATTAAACACAAAGCCAGGCTGGTTGCATAGGGATACTCTTAGAAATATGGCATAGACTATGAAGAAACCTTTGCACCAGTGGCAAGGTTTGAAACATTCAGAATTGTGATAGCAGTTGCTGCTCTTAAAGGATGGTTGTTGCATCAATTGGATGTGAAATCAGCTTTTCTGAATGGTGATCTGGATGAAGAAACTATGTTGAGCAGCCAGAAGGTTTTGTTGTTAGAGGACAAGAAAACAAAGTTTATAGGTTGCATAAAGCTCTCTATGGATTAAAGCAGGCTCCTAGATCATGGTATGCCAAAATTGATGGATATTTTAATGATAATGGTTATATTAAGAGCTTGAATGAACCTACTCTCTATGTTAAGACCTGTACAAATGATGTTATCTATGTTTGTTTATATGTGGATGACATTATTTGTACAAGTTCAAGTGAGGTTTTGATTGCAGAATTTAAGGCTGGTATGAAGCAAGTATTTGAAATGACAGACTTAGTTCTGTTATAGTATTTTCTTGGATTAGAAGTGAAGCAATGCAATGAAGGGGTGTTTATTTCTCAAGAAAAGTATGCTCAAAGCTTGTTGGTTAAGTTTGGTTTACAAGATTGCAAGGTTGAAGATGTTACAATGTGTCCTTATGACAAGTATCAGGCTAATGATGGAGAAGACAAGGTTGATGAAACAAATTATAGGAGTCTGATTGGTGGTTTGATCTACTTAACACACACTAGACCAGACTTAGCTTATGCAGTTGGGGTTTTGTCTAGGTTCATGCAGTCCCCATCAAAGATTCATGCAGGTGCAGCTCGAAAAGTTCAAAGATATGTAGCTGCAACAATCAAGTATGGCATTTGGTACAAGAAGGGTGATCAAGTCAAGTTGATTGGATACTCAAACAGTGATTGGGCAGCCTGTGTTGATGACAGGAAAAGTGTTGGATCCTATGTGTTTGTTCTTGGTAGTGGAGCAGTTTCTTGGAGCTCAAAGAAGCAGAATACAGTGGCTCTATCCAGCACAGAAGCTGAGTACATCTCAGCTACTAGTGCAACATGTCAAGGCATATGGCTCAGAAGGATTCTAGAAGATTTGGGTCATGTTCAAGACAGTGCAACAACAATCTGGTGTGACAGTCAGTCAACAATCAAGTTAGCAAAAAATCCAGGGCAACATGGCAAAGCAAAACATATTGAGCTGAAGTATCACTTCATTAGGGACATGGTTAAGCAAGAGAAAGTTGTTCTGCAATTCTGCAACACCAATGAGCAAGTAGCAGACTGTTTGACTAAGGCTTTGTCAAAGGAAAAATTCGTGTTCTTTCGTTATCAGTTGGGAGTGCAACAGTTTGAATAAAGGGGGGGGGGGTATTGAAATGTGATTCAAACACCATGCAGCATGCACATGCACGTGAAGATTGTTTTGGTCATCCGAAGCTCAAGGCAGATTACTAGTTCTTTTATTAACATTTCAGTTGTAGTTTGAATAATTTGTGTGATCCACAATTGTAGGCTTTCAGTTTAATTCCGTTGTATTGCTGCCTATATAAGCAGTCTTTGTGTTCTTGTTTTAGTATTCACTTCTACATAATAAAAGCCTTGAGTATTGATCATATTGTGTGTTTATTTGAGTGTTCTTATAAGTTTTGATATCAACAGTATATTGATAAAACACAACAATTTAAAACACATATTCTTGGCATGGTGTTAAAAGTTTTAAATTGCTGCTTTCTGTTTTTAATTGTTATGATTGGTGTTATTTTAGTGTAAACAACCCAAAACATACACTACTAGAAAAATGAGCAATTGCAACCATAACTTGCGACCGTAGAAAACCGTCGCAAAAGTAGCAATCTTTTTCCGACCGATCTATTATTGGTAGCAACATTTGCGATTGAGCACAAACGGTGATAAAATGATTGCAAATGATGCGACCGGTTACTTTTGCTTGCAAAACAGTCACAAAACGTTAAGGTATGATCATTATTATGGGATTTATGACCGCGTTTTGACCGCTCAATTTGCAACCGTCAAGACAGTCGCAGTAATAATTAAAGGGTAAGGGTAATTTTGTAATTTCTCTAAAAACTAAAAAAATAGAATAAAACAAATCCTTCGACCCAATCAACCTATTTTGTTAAACCTACATTCATAACAAGAATATTAATTGACTCAAAACCCCAATCCTAAACCCACTGAGCCGCCTTCGAACATTATCAGCGCCGCCATAAAACCCCTTCAATTAACACAAACGCTTCAGTTCACACAACCGCCACCATAAAACCCTTTAAGTTTGACCATTATCAACCTTCAGTTTACACGTCATTCTTCAGCATATTAACCATTATCAGCCTCTCAATCACCGCCATATCTATTCGTTGTCGGATGAAGAAGCTGGATACGTCGCTTCCTATCGAACAAATTTGTGAGAGTTTTTGAAGCTACAATCCACTATCGAAGCTACGATCTAGGATCCACATCGAAGCTCTCTGTTTGAACAAATCTTTACATCGAAGCTCTATACAGATATGTAAGAGTTTGTGAAGGTATATCCAGATCCGAACTTGTTAATTGTTGTGTTAGTCACTATTATCCAGATTCGTTAGTTTTGATTAGCTACTGAACTTGTTAATCGTATAGTTTTAATTGTTATTATCCTCTTCTGATTGTTAGTATTGTATAGTATTTGATTGTAATAGATTCAAACCTATTACAATGTTATTTGTTGACAAATAAAAAACTAAGTTTATCATATATATTTGTTCTTATAATAAGTTTCTTCTCATTTGATCCTCCCCCTATATATATGTCTTACCTTATTAAATACCAAAGATGGGTAAAAAGGTAAAATCATCTTCATTTTAAGGTGGAAGTTCAAAGGCCTTTGTAGAAATCTTTACTTTTTTCCATTTTCTTCTTTTTATGCCCCTTATGTACAATATTTAATGTTAATTATACAAAACTCTAATGCACACCTTGTGAAGATGAAACACCCAAATCAAAGCTTCCATATGTTAGGAATTTGGGTTTCATCAACACCCAATTAAATGACAGAATGTTAGCTATAATCAATTCGTAAATCCCTACAATCCCCCCCTTTAATCTCAATTCGTAACCCCCCATTGAATCTCCCCTTTTATCTGATTTAATCCCATTTTATGTTTATTTTCTACAAATGTCCAAATTCTTTACACATACAAAATGGAACGAGGTTCGTTGTTTATCTTCATTATCGTATGTTAAATGTTATTTGTGGTTCCAGATGTTTGTAATAATTTGGATTAGATTTTGGTTGGTAACACTGCTTGTTTCGATTTGTTATTTTACGGGGTTTTTCCATCTTTGTGTCACAATTTTAAAACCACTCCAACTCTGGTGTTTTTTAGGTAATATCCTTCATTTGCAATTATATTTTTAATTTTTGGTTTTAAATACAATGAACTCTCTTTATATTTGATCTGGGAATATGTTAAGGGCGAGGTAGACTAGAAGTAGCGTATAAGATATTCGTATGTGATTTTACAAATAGTACCAACTCAATGATAATTACTATGAATTTGATTGTTTGGCATTAACTTCTACATTAATATAAAAGTTTGTATGGTTAACAGGTAATGGGATGTTCTTCTCCTAATGATTAATTCTTACTTGTGCAAGCACTAATGAGGAAGTTAGGACATATTGTTACTGTTACTGGAGATGGAATGAATAATTGTTTGGCTTTACATGAGGTAATTATAATTTATTATTACTATTATCTTTTTTATACTTTGAAATTAGTGTCAAATTTGTTTACATACTTTTTAACATTTTTTCCATTTGTAGCCTGATATTGGTCTTGCTATAGGGATTGAAGGCACTGAATTAGCAAAAGAGAGTAGTGAAATCATCATTCTGGTTGATAATTTTGCCTCAGTTGTAAAGGTGATTAGTTATATCTTTAAATTCTGGTTAAAAAAATTCAAAAGCAAAATCAAACGGTATATCAAAAATCAACATGTTTTTGTCCTTCACATCACAGGTTGTCAAGTGGGGAAGACCTGTTTATGCAAAAACACAAAAAATTATCTAGTTTCAGCTTATTGTGATGTGGCTGTAGTGCATGTATCTCTTTTCTATTAATTACGCCAATTTCTTCTAGTTATGTTCCTTTTGTCTCAATTACATCAAATGTTAACTTGATCTTATTTGGAAAATGGTATTAGGTTCTATAAACCATCCTTAAAAATGAACTAAGGGTTCCTGTGGGGAGAAGAAACAACCGACATGTATGTAGTTTTTGTGTTTTGTCGATTAGAATTATGTTTGCAATTATGTAATTATTTATAGTTGTTATTGAAACCATTTAATGGTTTATCGATTTTAGGATAAATCAAAGTTGATTGTGTATTTTAACTCATCTTGATCATTTCATTTGAAGTGAAAGGATTACAGAGGTTGAGGTAGGTCTTGTCATGCAAACATATGATTTGCAGTTGTTGACGCCCTTCATCGAAGCATGATATCTGTATCCAACCATGTTATTGTAGTAAAATACCTTCACGAAGGATGGTGCATTTTAATTTGTGATATTAAGAGTGCAAACGAGCCGAGTTAAGCCCGAGCTTGAGCTCGTTTAGGTCATATGAAACCTCGAACTTTCTTTCTAAAGCTTGATATCGGTTCGTTTATTATTTATTTATTAATTAATATTAATTATAATTATAAATATAATTTAATATATAATTTAGCTATTTTTCATTATTATTGTATAAATAGTAAATATTATTATTATTTAAAGTTTTAAATATATATTTAATGTTTTAATTAAAAATTATATATATAGCAGGCTCGTTAACTAAACGAGCTTGTTTTTAGGCTCGAGCTCGGTTAGGCTCGACTTGTTTCACAATTGCTTAAAATCCATTATGTTTATGGATTAAAATGTATAAAGAAGCTTTGTTTGCAAAGCAATCGGCTAACTTCTATTATAGGATTGAAAGTAAATTTTTCTAATAATGAATTAGACCTATTATATTGCTTCTTGCCTATACTTATGTTATAAGTGCGATTATATTAGGTGCATTTGTTTATTTATGGCTTCTTTGCTGGAATACTAACATCTATTATTAATGCTAAAAGTGATTGCTGAAATTTTGATCCATTTGGTTTTGGGTGTGGGAGGCTTTGGACTATGTTCAAGAGTTGGTTGGATGAAAAGACAGTGTTACTCTATGAGAATGGTACTGGATTCAGGTGGTCATATTGAACCATGAAAGCGTTCAAGGGTTTCAAGAATGGTAAGTATATGTATATTAATTTTAATTTCGAAGGAACTATATATTGTAAGATGAAATGCAGCGTATATGGCACTCTTGAAAGGCTACTTGAAATGATCACATGGGTTCTACTTATCGCTTGGCATTCATGATAAACTTGTATGTTGTTACTTTCAGTACTCTATTATCTTGTATTTCAAAACAAAGTAATTTATAGTTAGCTAATTAATTAAACTAACCAAGAATAAAACAATAATAGGTTTCAAATCTTGCAGATTAGCTTGTTGAATGTCGATTCTATGATGCTTAACGATAAATGCATTATATTATAATTTTATATTGATTTTAGTTTGTAGTGTTTGGTCAACACTAATTTCATTTGAGTTGAACGAGGAAAAGTTGGTTTTTTGGGGGAGGTATTAATTTAGCTGATTTAGGTTATTATCTTTTTTTATTGACTTCTTGCATTTATTATTTAGGTTCTTTATGATATTGGTAAAGAACCTTTGTCCTACATTTGAGTGCGGTGTTAAAAACTTAATGTGTGACTTCTATAATTGGTACAAATTTAAGAAAATTTTATTAATGTTAAAAGTAATGGACCTTGCTCAGGAAAGAGCTAGAATTTGATTGTCAATGTATTGTTTACCATCTCTTATGTTAATTTCCTCTATGTCAATTCCTAGATTTATACTCACTTGCTCTTTACGAATTGACATATTAATTGTTTTATCAAATTGGTATTATATATATTCTAACTAGGTTAATACCCGTGCGATGCACGAGATTCTCTACATTATTATTCATAATGAATATAACTTATTATATAAAGACACTAACTTACGGTGCTAATTGATTATTGACATATTCAAATTAAAGAATATTATTCGGATTAACGAATATTCTAAATAAGTTGACATGATTTCTATCTATTTTTACTAATGAGTGTTAATAGAACTCTTAACAACTTATACCGAGGAGATTAACACAAAATGTTTTGTATAAGCTGGTTAATTTTGAGATTCAATTAACCTTGCTGAGACCTTTATCAATATATCCAACATAATATTAAAATGCAATACCGAAACAAACAATCAAGTACCATGAAAAATAAAATCAAACATAATGCCATAGCTGCATTAGTAAGTTCACATAGTACTCAGTATTCAAAATGACATTCATGATACAATAAGCATAAAATAAAATGACGTTCATGATACATATAGAAAGAACATTCAATTACTTTAAGTGTCTAAACACTTCTTTGTAAACAACATTGGTCGTCTTATTCGTAACTTCACCATCTTCGTCTAAAATTAGTATTTTTGCTCCAGATCTACTCTTTACTCTTGATTGAGCAACATATAATTGTCCATGGGTGAATACAGGTTGTTTTAAAAATAAACCAACTCGTGCATGTGATTGTCCTTGACTTTTATTGATCGTCATTACGAAGCAAACACATATGGGAAATTGCCTTCTCTAGAACTTTAATGGAATCTTTTTGTCCGATGGTACCATAGTAATTCTTGGAATATAAGTTCGGGTTCCAATGGTACCTCTAATGGAGCACCGCATTTTGACCCGAAATAATGAGCGGGAAAAAAAGTCTAAGAAGCCCCCAAAATATGCCATGTGTCCCTCATAGCTTTCATTTATATATTATAGAAGATTAGCAAAAAATTTTCTTATACTTTATGCATAAGGTATTGTAAGTTACTATTTAACTCCGTTAAGTTACTATTTACCTTAACGGAGTTACTATTCAACTTCGTTAAGATACTATTTAATTTCGTTAAGTTACTATTTACCTTAACGGAGTTACTATTTACTTCTGGTAAGTTACTATTTAACTCTATTTCGTTAAGTTACTATTTACCTTAACGGAGTTTGTCACATCCTCAAATTCCCACTTGCGGAGTTCTACCGCGAGGCATGTGACACACCAGGATCCAAGTCAACGGTCACAATAAACGACGTCTAAATGTAAAAACATATGTAAATAAAAACCATGCATAAGATTAAAACCAACATCTGAAAGTGCGGAAGCATTTAAAGTTTACAAGAGTCATGCGTAATAAAAACATAAGTTCAAAAGTTTAACAATCCCAAAACATGCAAATGCGACCCTAGACGCGAGTACGACTCCAGTGCGACTCCGTGCGCCTATCTGACAGTTGCTACCTTAGCGACCTGAGAAAACATCTAAAAGAGTCAACATATAATGCTGGTGAGTTCACAGGTTTTATTTAAACGTTTAAAGTGATCCTTCGAAAACCGTTACCATCACTGTTACTACTATGCTTGTAAGAACACTAGCTAGGCGCAGAATAAGATTACTACTACGGGTGAAACCATTGCTGACTATGCCGTTTACTGACCCTTAGTTTCCTATGGACTACCATCATCACCGGTAGGCCTTGTTTTATTAGAGACAATATGCGCCCGCCCGGCCTCCGGCCGTCGAGTGGGGCTTGTCAGTTCCCAATAGCGCTATCCACATTTCCCCGCCATATCCCATGTTAGTGGTTTCTAAGGGACTTTTTGATGAACCGTATAATAACAATATGTAAGCCATAGTATAACATGAAAACGAGCCATAAGTCATAAAAGAGTTTTAAGCATGTTTCTCCCCCGAAAGCAAAAACCGTAAAATGTGGGGCCGTGAACTCACCTTAGGTTGCGTCTTCTGTTAATAAGTAAACCGTTTATATGATATGATATGATAGCCCGAACTAGTGGCGACCTATCATAAGATACATGTCAAGTTAGACTAATAACCCGTCGGGTTCATTAGTTCCTAAGTCCAGTCCATGACCATTATGTGTTTGAAAAACGTGTTTGACCGACAACCAGACTACGTAAGACAAGACTCGACATCCCGTTGGTGACCTGACATTCCACGTGTTCATCTCATCCACAAACATATACAAATCATGCACTTAGTACTTAACATGTGTTAAAGTTCAACGAGTCTAACACATAGGTCAAATAACGCACAATAAGCCCAAACACGTGTTACTATGTTACTAGGCATGTCACGGGGTTCCTAGCATGTTCCTAGGTGTCGTTTCATGTTTGGGATGCCAAACTATGCTTAAATAAGCTAATCACGTGCTTAGACATTAATCATGCAATTAGGAAAGTCAACTAGCACTTAGGATGGTCAACTAGCCATTAGGATGGTCAACTAGCCATTAGGATGGTCAACTAGCCATTAGGATGGTCAAACATGCCATTAGGATGGTCAAACATGCCATTAGGATGGTCAACTAGCCATTAGGATTGTCAACTAGCCATTAGGAGGCTAATTGGCTGATACATCAGGCGATTAGGGGTCTACTCGCCCCTAACCTTTCCTACTCGTCCCTGCATCAGGCGATTAGGATTCCTAATCGCCCCCTGCAGGGTTGTGTCACTTTTTTGCGCGTTTAACCCTCCAATTCAGATCTGAAACATGTGTAAACACCCAATATCAATCCTAACATATTAACAAACATATTTCAAGCAAAACCCCCCAAGTTATCATCATTCTAATAGTCCCGAATGCGAGCGTTTTCCTAAAATAGTAAACTTAACATGTAAACATCACATCAACATGCAAGAACTTGCCCTAAATAGCAATTATCTAGATTTCATCACGTAACCACGTTGTCCGATAGTATCCTACTGCTCTAGCATCATCCTAAAGCAAACCCTAACATCACACAATCAACAACACACCTCATAGCATCCTTAATCATTCAAAATCACTCAAATGGGTCAAAACATCAAACATCAACAACACACAACCAAAACCATCCAAACTCCTAGGACATCATCATACTAACTCATAACATCCATGAACACCTTAATAACACAAGAACAATCATGTTTCAATCATAAAAATCCTACCTTTAAACACATATAACACATATAACATGCATAAAGGTTTGGGTTTGTTTAAAACGGTTTTTAATGGATTTTCAAAGACAAAAACATTTAAAGGTCAGGTCTGGACTTTTAGGGAACAAAATATAATCATTTAAAGGTTTGGGTTTGAAGAACACACCTTGGATTTAGGAGCAAATGATGGATAAAGCTTGGAAATGGTTGTTTTGATGTAAAAACGAGTTCCAGAGGGTGTTTGTGAGTTGGGATAGGTTATGGGACGGCTAGGGTTTCACAAATGGTGTTTTAGAGGTCAAGGGTGGTATTTATAGGCGTTTCTAGTCGTCAGGTGCAGTATGGGCGATTATGCAGCCTTATCAGGCGATTAGGGCTGCTAATCGCCTACCTTATCAGGCGATTAGCCCCCAATCGCCCCCTAAGCAAGCCTAATCGCCCCTTAAGCAAGCTAATCGCCCTCCTGTAGGCGATTAGGGCTTCCTAATCGCCTGTAGGGTCTGTTATTGGGTATTTGGCGCGTTAAATCCCATTTTAACATATGTTAACACGTTTTCACATACCGACAAGTCATATAATGATTATAAACACATAATACATGAAAATAAACACGTTCACACTCGTTCACCAATTCCCGGGACTCGAGACCTGCGTGTGTTAAAACCCCAATGATGTACGACTCGACTCGACTGACCCTGTCATGTGTAATGTATGCACGACTCGCTAAGGTAGACTTACTAAGTTTTCAAAAAGTTAGTTATCGAAGTTTGCCGGGTATCACAAAGTTCCTATTGTATACATGAAAAACATTTAGTCAACCTGTAAGTATAACGTTTTGCCCATCTGTGTCAAAATTACGTCAATGAAGTCCACGTGACAAGTTATTGTATAAATAATATTTGATGTTTTTTTTTTTTTTTTTTTTTTACTGTGATGGGCATTCTAGAAGAGCTTGATTTATGTATTTAAAAATTTTCAATCGAGTATTTTAAAGTCAAACTCTGACTCTCTCTGCTTGTGACACTAACGAACCACCATACGAAATGGGGAATAAACTTTGAGCTAAAATATCAACAATTTAACACAAATAATCAATGGTCGTTCATTATAGTGAATACTACCTAACCAGTTGACAGTTTTCAATCTTATATTTTCATCATAATTTTTTTAACGACTAATTCCTCCCTTTTATTACACTTATTTTTTGTTTCTTATAAGGCTTAAACTCCCAACCTTCCTTTTGAATCTCGACACCTTTATCACCACACTACAAGAGGTAGGGCTATATTTTCATCATAATAATCTAGACATTAATTCATTTCTAGAGAAGACGCTATAGCCGGCAGCATTTCGCTAATGAAATCCACATACAAATTAAATTTGTTAATATCTGTTGGTAGTTGCAGACATCACGCGACCTAAGACACACCCTAAATATATCGGGAACGTATCAATATGTTTTATCGGTAAAATGTTTACCAACGCAATGTTATTTGACAATGCCGCTATAACTAGAAGCCTTCTGTTGCGTGATGTTTATACTCTTTTTATTTTAACCAACTGAATTAGTTAACATTTTGAGATAAAAATAAATCGAGCATTAGCAGTGTTCCCTTGTTTTCTACCTTTTCTAATTCTACCAATGAGCCTCATGTATCTCTATACTTTTTTTAACGGCCAACATGACCCTTTTACATTAATAATTCTAAATTATACACTTTTGTCATGTCTGAATATGTGACATCCCTTTTAGAAGACATGTGTCTCTGCTATGTCCGCTAGCTAGATATTGGCATGTATATCTATACTTATTTAAAACAGTTTTAGTTATTTAAAACAGGGAAAACACGCGTGCGTTGATCTCACATGGGTGTCTCCTTTGGTGGGACTTCGGGATTCGGGGTTTGTGGCTGGGTAAGCAGTCTTAAAAGCTGAATCCAATAAAGTTGACAAACATGAAGCTGCTTGTTTAGAAAACCAACACGTCTTTGTGCCATTCGCTTTTGACACATTTGGGGGCCTTGCTCCCGAGGCAATCCGGTTTTTAGATCGAGTTCAAAGGGTGGTGCAGAGTAACTCTCCTGCGGCCAGGGACACGGGCTTTTGTTTTAATAGAGTAGGCTTTACTATTAAAAAATGGGTAGCGCCGCAGCTTGTTGCCCGTTTACCCGCCGCTCACTTGTAATTCTTGTTGGTGTTTTAATGAGTAGTAAAAGTTTATGTTAAAAAAAAAATACTAATTATCTTTTTTTTATGTTGATTTATCTTCATTATCTATATCTATATTATATTACGTAAACAAAAGGAAGACAACAATGTAATTTTACAAAATTTTAAAACTTGAGGTGATTCCAACTTTTAAAACATATGTCACAATGTTTTAAAACATGTTGTTAACATTAAATCAATTTTTAAAACATGTTGTTAACATTAAATCAATTTTCTCCTATGGTTTTTGAGCAATGATTATCTTTTTTCATACCTTAATATAAAAACAAACATTTTGCTCTCTTTAATTTGAGTATGATACGTTTATATATATATTTTTTTTATTTTGAAAAAATAATAAGTTACGTGAATGCCAGTATCTGTGTTTCTCGTTGCTTCGTGCGGACAATCTTCTAATATTTCTAACATATTAAACAAATGAAATTTAAAAAAGCTTAGGTAAAAAATATAAGTTTAAAAAGCTTAGGTAAAAACATAAGTGGTAGATTTTTTTTTTTACTATTATTATATTTTTGTTAAGTCAGATATAAGTGGTAGATACATAGTGGTAGATAAGAGCTTATTCCGTAAGCTATACAAAACATAGAAAATTTAATTAGTTTTCTATGCATTCTTTTTGAACACAATGGTCAAACCGTGTGTTAAACTACCACGATCTACTTTATCCTACACATTTTCGAAGATCCGTTTTGTTTTCTCCTTTTTATATTTTAGTGGGAAGCAACCAACATTAAAATAGTGTTTATGATTTGCTTTGGTCTCCATGGTTTACTATTTACTCGAAAAGAATACGTATTTATCAATAAGGGTAAATTACATGGTTCTCTATGATAGGCATAAATTGCATCTTTGGTTCTCAAAATTTTAAAACTATACCGTTGCTCCTAGTGATTTGCAATTTATAACGGTGATGGTCCCTACCCTTAATAACTGTTATAAAATGAGCAAACTATCCTCATTATTTAGAAAAAAATAAATAAATTATTTAAATATAACAATAGATATAATTTAGGTTTATTAAGAGGTCATCACCATCACACCCCAACCCACCCAACCCTTCAACTTTAGCCACAATCTTCTATCATCACTCAATAGAGTCATTTCACCATCATCGTGCACCACTTTTTACGGCTTCGAGCTTACTCTTTAACTTAATTTGGACTATCGTGCACCTCTTCTACTGCACGGTGGCGAAACGATGGTGACGATGCAGACGACGATGAGCAGCGTCAGCGGTGGAAAATGAGCAGGATCCATGAATGCAGGTTTCCAATAAGGCCAGGTCTGGATTTTCGATGACATATCTTGCGGCGTTGTTACCATATCAAGACGAATCGGTGTGTGAAAGTGGTGTATTCGAGTTCAGGAAACGACGTATTATGGTTCTAGAAAGACAACTCGGTCAAGTCTCGAAGGTTACGGTAAGTTGATTATGGTGGTGGTGGTTTAGAGAGGTGGTGGTGGGTGGATAACGGTGGCATCATGGTTGAGAGAGTAGATTAAAGGGGTTCTCAATGGTAGTGGCGGCGGCTTAGGTAGACTGTGGTAGTTTAGGGAAATGGTGGTGGTTTGTTGTTGAATAAAAGATGACTTGAAGAAGAATTGGGAGTGGGTTGGTGGGATTATATTATTTAAACAAAAAATTGGTAATTAAATTGTTTTGTATTTTGGATGAGGGTAGAATAGACATTTCACACTCATTTAACGAAAAAATTTAACTATCGTTAGAGTCAAGGACCACCCGAGTGCAAAATGTATACCTCTGGGACCATCCATGTTAAACGCGGGCATTTATGCAATTTGAGCATATCACAGGGACCATCCGTGTAATTAACTCATATCAATAATAAGTTAATAACACCTTTGAACTAGTGAATTTGAAAAAGAAAAATAACTCATTAGGTCCTCACATATAAATTATGTTATATTTTTTTTTCTTATGTTTTGAACTGGTGAATTGTTTTTTATTTACGAATAAAGACTTGTTAGTGCATGTTTTGTGATTGATGATTATCAGTGTTTGTCAGAGTTGATAGCAACGGTCATGTGGGAGTTTGTTGGTGCATTTGTAACCGTGGCTATGCAACTCGTATAGGATTAGTCTAATACAACTAGAATAGGGGTGATTGTGGTAGCCTAAGCGACATGCTTGAGGCCCAGCCCAAGTTTAGATAATTAGTTAGCCTATATATATTTGTGTAAGGGTTTGGGTTTTAGGAGAAAGTTGCAACAATCTCTAGGAGAAGACTATTGTGTGTGGTCTAGTCCAGGTTGGCCTGAGGTTGAGCTCACCTCAGGCCGGCATCCCATTCAACAACGTATGTATGTGTGTCTGTATGAAGAATCTGTGCTGACTTGTTAAACATATATGAAAGTAAGATTCTTGGTTTTACACATATATTAATTAATATTTTATATATTCCGTTTGACGTCTTGTGGAGATAATCAGGAGCGATTAGTGATGTAGTATCGGTCCTACACGTGTTAACAAGACTGAACTGGGGAATTGGTTTTGCTTTAAACCTAGGTAGCAAGAAATGGAGAAAGATCGTTGGTATAGTGTTCATGGCTACCTTTTGGAAGATTTGGCAAGCTAGAAATGCGGCTGTCTTTGATAATAATTTCATTCCGGTTCAAAAGTCGGTTGAAGCTATAAAGGAAGAAGCTTTTGTTTGGATTCAACATCGCGCGAAGGTCCCGAGTATTTCTTGGGAATATTGGTCCGAGTTCAATGTTTTGAGTGTGTTGTAAGTGTGTGTTTGGGGCTGGTTGTTGCTTGGCTCTTGTTTGTTCGGAGCCTTTTTGTTTTGTTTCCTTGTTTGTATGTTCAGCTTCTTGCTGGGCTCTATATTCATATATAGAAGTTTTGCCGTTCCAAAAAAATGTTGGGTTGATTGTTTGTTATTGGATGGATGGATATTAAATTGAGGAGCTAGGTGTTTAAAAAATAATTAGTTTGGACTACAAGGAAGTGGAGCATGGGTGTCTTTAGTCTTTATTGGATTATGGGATTGTTGGGCTTTAGAATTGTATTTAATTAATATGGGTATATGTGGGTTTTGGATTTTTGTCCATAAAATCCCAATGGGCCGTAGGATGTTCTCCTATTTTTGGATTGGATGGAATTTAGGCCGTTGAAGACAGGGCATGTTAATTTGTTTTGATTGAATTCTATTGGGCCGAGTGTATGTGAAGGGTGGTTGGATTATTTGTACATGGACAGAGAGTTTTGGGTTCTGAATGGAGGAAATAAAAAATATACACGTCAATGTAGTGATATTTTGCTGAGAAAAAGGGGAAGATAATTATTTCTTTGGCAAAATTATTAAAGCATTGTTCTCTGAAAAATTAGATGTGCGAGATTTTGTTGAAATATTTTTGCAATGAAGCTGGATGTTCGTTATTGATTAGTTGAAGATTGAACCTTATCATATGTCGGTTACTTGGGTCCTTTCTTAATCAGGCGTAAATTCTTCATAGGAGGAAAGATGCAGATTATGGTGGATATAGAAGTAATTTGGATAGACTTACATTGAAGGGGAGATTAGATGCGAAAGGTTTCAAGTATTCAGTGGATTTGTGAAGATATCAGACAGAGTCAGACACAACTAATTGGGAGACGAAGATCAAGTCTTATGACAACCTGCAATCACCACGTAACTGTTTCGTTAGTTCATTAAGTGACTTCATGCAAATTACTCACAATGTGGAAATAACATCCAACAATACTCAGTGATCCTGTTCAAACGCCTTTTGCAAGTTCGGATTTGATATCCGGATCCTAACCTCCAATTTCCAAGCATTCATACTTACATACCTGCATCTTTATTAACATTCTTATAAGAAAGGATTAATAACACTACAATACATGCATGCGTACAATTCCCCTACACAACTTATCTTGACTCGTCATGTTATTCTTCCTTCACATGTTCACTATGACAAACATGACGTTTCCAATCCCATACTCAATCTACACATAATGACCAACCTGTACATACATAAAACTCTCACACAAACCCGGGTATAAGTACCGATACATACATCACATTACTCAATCTACAAAAGCATAACAAATCTACTTACCGCACTTATTATCATATATACACACATATCAATTTAATTACATACACATGCATCATTCCGTACTTATGTCATATTTTCAAATCCGACATTCCTATTACTTCCTACACCCATACCTAGCATTCACAAAGTCCAATAATGCTTGCTGATGCGTTAGACGCGAATACGGGTTGCGCATATAAGCTAAACATCAAAATACGCGAAAAACGGACAATAATCCAGTGGGGGGAGCAAGCTGGTGCACACCAGCGCAAGGTGTGCTGGCCACCTTGCGCCCCTTGTCTAACCACATCAGAAGGTTAGCGCAAGCTGGCAAGGCACCGACGCAGGGTGCTCTGACGTGCTCTGACCTTGCGCCCCTGACCGGTTTTGCTACTAACTTTGGGGGTTTTGCATAAAATCAATGATATTGATACCCCCAAAGCAATATACACTTAACCTAAGCCTTTTTGAAGCCTCAAAGGACAAATTTTATCATCCCATTCGGTTTTTCTAAGATTCATACAAATCATTTTGCTAAGTTATATATCTGTCAATAACTCGTTTGTTCTCAAGCATAGATAAACTACATTTAATCCATTGCTACCTTCCTTACCTTGGCGTCATTATTAATGTTCCATCCTTTCATGATTCCCATTCTTCTTACACACACGTATATATGTATAAATTCATTTATCTAAATGGAAGTTGTGTTCAGGAATCACTTACCTTAAGTCCTCCAAGTTCATGCTTGTTTAGTTGCCTCATCTTGACCCATTAGCCTCTCACGCTTAAGTCCTCCATTCATATCCTTTCATGTCATCATATTCACATCTCATTAACATACAAGATCATTCATCTTACAAATTAACCCAACATATAGTGTGCACCATATTATTAAGCATAATGTACATGCTAATAATGTATACTTCTTACCAAATCATACAATCAACTAAATTCCCACATGAATACTCTTTAAAATACAATCCTCATGTTAGCCTACTATCAATTGTATCTTTTATCACATTACATTCATAATTATCAAGTCTTGCATACAAATTCACACATCGTACTCATCTAGACATTTTATCAAACACTTGGTGTGCGTACAACATTTAAGGCACATTGTACAAGTATTTCATGCCTACTTTCATGGATCCTAACATCAATCATCATATTCTTTACCAACATTAAATACCCTTCATTCAATAGAAATCAAACATAGCAAATCATCACTTTCCGTTCAATATATTCAATAATTTAACTAAGAATGATCTTAGATTACACCAAGATCAACACCCATTTCCAACTTTATGAGATACCCTTCAATTCACTCAATTTCGATAAAATTAACACATACAAGTTTCAAATCATTAGTTACAACTAGTTTCTACAAGGATTCACATATCAACTAGGTGTGAACCTTAATATGATAACATACAACAAATCCCTAGCCAAGAACCTATCATCAAGTGAACCCACTCAACATACCTCATGATTGTTACCACTAGATGGCTTGAAATCTTTAAACATGCAAGTAATTAACCTTAGATTTGATCATGATTTGGTTGCTGAACTTGTTCTTGAGAGGATGAGTTCTCTTTTGCATGAGACCATTCACAATAACCAGGGGAATATGTCGATCCCCTTTTTATCCACCAATTGAACTATCATTTTTAACAACTTTAGCCCTCCAAGTTTTGTATATATCCTCTCTTAACCTTCTTTTCTTTCTAAATGTTATATATATTCTAAGTTAGGTGCTTAGTTATTTTACCTCATGCCATAATACATTAAAAATTAATTAATTAAAGTTCATGTTTTTGCGGTGTTACAAGTCTACCCCCCCCCCCTTAAAGAAGGTTTCGTCCCCGAAACCACTTTCATTACTAGGACACCCATTCTACCACCATCCTTCGTTTGTTTACTCATTAAACTAGCTTAATTAGAACACACACACACACGTAGGTATGTGGCACAAAACTGTTACTATGTATCCAATATGCATTTTCCCAAATTTCCTTGACATTATTATCCTTAGGCATTCATTCTAGTCCATCAAAGCTAAAATTCTTGCATAATGCCAAATCCTTAGCCAACATTATTTCCACTTATTTATCTACTCTTTTGTTTCATTCAAGATTTCATGCCATGTCACAAGCCCACATTATAGACTATACAACGACTTTTATCATGAACAAACATAATTATATGTCTATATTTTCTAATATTAACAACAAGCCTTCATGTAATTATCAACCGTACCAAATTATTATTACCATCTTTCACCTCATCAACCACACTATATATTTTATAATTTCACTAGTCGAAAAAATATCTATCATGGTCTTACCACAACATTCCACTATTATCATTCCTTTTTACTTACTTCAAAATATTCCATCAAAGTTAGATCTTGATCATGTGCATATTGAAATCGTTCAACCGGGCTTATCACTATCTTAACATTACTACTATTTCACCCTCGCTTATTCATACCTAACTTGAAAGTTAAGCATAGTTCCATAGGCACTACTGAATCGATACATCTACCATATATATCCCACCCCTTTTTGGTAAATTTTAGAGATATTCTATTCATGCTTATTCGTTTGTTAGTTCATTTCATGTACTCCTTACAATAAACACATGCCCATTGTTTAACAACACCGAGTCTAAGCAAAAAAAAATCATTCATCTTTTGACCTTTAAAATTTAAAACTTCCCCCAAACTACATCATACTTGAATTATCATTCATTCATACGGGGGTACTATTCAACATATCAATTTCCTACTTAACAATCACAAAATAACCAAATTTACTAACCTTTTTTTCGCAATGTTATCCAACCATCCATATGTCGGATTGACTTACTCCTTCACAAGTCTATGCCATACCTAGCTTAGTTTGGTTCT
This sequence comes from Ambrosia artemisiifolia, assembly GCA_032199755.1. Lineage (NCBI taxonomy): Eukaryota > Viridiplantae > Streptophyta > Magnoliopsida > Asterales > Asteraceae > Ambrosia > Ambrosia artemisiifolia. The sequence goes on from CM063521.1 coordinate 63,481,415, forward strand.
TCCACATGACGAGTTCCAACTCGTTAACATCATATCACCCATCCTGTATATTTCTCCATATCCAAAATTCGACCACTCGTAACTACAATGTCATTGGCTAAACGTATATTTGCATTCATAACAATTGTGTTTCATTAGTCCATGCAAAATTTCTTTCCTTTGCACCAAGATCAACACCCATTTCCAACTTTATGAGATACCCTTCAATTCACTCAATTTCGATAAAATTAACACATACAGGTTTCAAATCATTAGTTACAACTAATTTCAACTAGGATTCACATATCAACTATGTGTGAACCTTAATATGATAACATACAACAAATCCCTAGCCAAGAACCTATCATCAAGTGAACCCACTCAACATACCTCATGATTGTTACCACTAGATGGCTTGAAATCTTCAAATATGCAAGTAATTAACCTTAGCTTTGATCATGATTTGGGCTAAAGTGCTGAACTTGTTCTTGAGAGGATGAGTTCTCTTTTGCATGAGACCATTCACAATAACCAGGGGAATATGTCGATCCCCTTTTTCATCCACCAATTGAACTATCATTTTTAACAACTTTAGCCCTCCAAGTTTTGTATATATCCTCTCTTGACTCAAACCTTCTTTACTTTGTAAATGTTATATATATTCTAACTAAGTTAGGTGCTTAGTTATTTTACCTCATGTCATAACACTTTAAAAATACTAACTAATTAAAGTTCATGTTTTTGGGGCGTTACAAGTCTACCCCCTTAAAGAAGGTTTCGTCCCCGAAACCACTTTCATTACTAGCACACCCATTCTACCGCTATCCTTCGTTTGTTTACTCATTAAACTAGCTTAATTAGAACACACACGCATAGGTATGTGGCACAAAACTGTTTACTATGTATCCACTATGCATTTTCCCAAATTTCCTTTACATTATTATCCTTAGGAATTCATTCTAGTCCATCGAAGCTAAAATTCTTGCATAATGCTAAATCCTTAGCCAACACTATTTCCACCTATTTATCTACTCTTTTGTTTCATTCAAGATTTCATGCCATGTCACAAGCCCACATTATAGACTATACAACGACTTTAATCATGAACAAACATAATTATATGTCCATATTTTCTAATATTAACAACAAGCCTTCATGCAATTATCAAGCGTACCGAACTATTATTACCATCTTTCACCTCATCAACCACACTATATAATTTATAATTTCACTAGTCGAAAAATATCCATCATGGTCTTACTACAACATTCCACTATTATCATTCCTTTTTAATTACTTCCAAATATTCCATCAAAGTTAGATCATGATCATGTGCATATTGAAATCGTTCAACCGGGCTTATCACTATCTTAACATAACTACTATTTCACCCTCGCTTAGTCATACCTAAATTTAGAGTTAAGTATAGTTCCATAGGCACTACTGAATCGGTACATCTACCATATATATCCCACCCCTTTTTGGTAAATTTTAGAGCCATTATATTCATGCTTATTCGTTTGTTAGTTCGTTTCATGTACTCATTACAATAAACATATGCCCATCGCTTAACAACACCGAGTCTAAGCAAAAGAAATTCATTCATCTTTTGACCTTTAAAAGTTAAAACTTCCCAAACTACATCATACTCGAGTTATCATTCATTCATACGGGGGTACTATTCAACATATCAATTTCCTACTTAACAATCACAAAATAACCAAATTTACTAACCTTCTTTTCGCAATGTTATCCAAGCATCCATATGTCGGATTGACTTACTCCTTCACAAGTCTATGCCATACCTAGCTTGGTTTGGTTCTTTCACATGACGAGTTCCAACTCGTTAACATCATATCACCCATCATGTATATTTCTCCATATCCAAAATTTGACCACTCGTAACTACAATGTCATTGGCTAAACGTATATTTGCATTCATAACAATTGTGTTTCATTAGTCCATGAAAAATTTCTTTCCTTTGCACCAAGATCAACACCCATTTCCAACTTTATGAGATACCCTTCAATTAACTCAATTTCGATAAAATTAACACATACAAGTTTCAAATCATTAGTTACAACTAATTTCTACAAGGATTCACATATCAACTATGTGTGAACCTTAATATGATAACATACAACAAATCCCTAGCCAAGAACCTATCATTAAGTGAACCCACTCAACATACCTCATGATTGTTACCACTAGATGGCTTGAAATCTTTAAACATGCAAGTATTTAACCTTAGCTTTGATCATGAGTTGGGCTAAAGTGTTGAACTTGTTCTTAAGAGGATGAGTTCTCTTTTGCATGTGACCATTCACTATAACCATGGGAATATGTCGATCCCCTTTTTCATCCACCAATTGAATTATCATTTTTAATAACTTTAGCCCTCCAAGTTTTGTATATATCCTCTCTTGACTCAAACCTTCTTTTCTTTCTAAATGTTATATATATTCTAACTAAGTTAGGTGCTTAGTTATTTTACCTCATGCCATAACACTTTAAAACATACTAATTAATTAAAGTTCCGGTTTTTGGGGAGTTACATTAGTTCAGAAGTCGTCCATGGGAATGGTACTAAAACCCTTGAAAAATAAAATTCATGCAACGGAAACCTAACTTATCTAACTAGAGATCCCAAGATCTGAGATCAATAGGACAACCTAATCGTTGTCTACTCAGAGCCAGTGGGCTAAGTGAGTTTCATGAGCGAAGGTTTAAAGGGCCATACCTACCTATCGTATGCAAAACTGAACTGTTGAAATTTAATCGAAATGAGGTTATTTCTGATAATAACTCTCATTTATGTGGGGGTTTGTTGGAGTTTATGTATATGAATGTGAGTTTGTCCCACATGGTTGGGGAATGGAAATTGGATGGGTTTATAAGGGAAAACCGAATTGGAAGGAATAAATTGTTAAGTTACATTATACATGGGCACCTACCCGTGCGCGTAGGGAGGGTGCAAAAAAGGGTTCCAGTTCCAGGAAATTTTCTAAACCAATGCAATGCCCGCACGATCAGCGTGCGGACGTTGGGTTTTGCTACCCGTTTGCTTTTATTTTTGTGACTAGAAAAAGCTTCTAGAAGGAGTCTACTGGTCTTCAGCTTCCAGAAGGTTGTTTCAAGACACCTGGTCCTCATTATGCTGTTTGAAACTCATGTTTTTCGAATTATATAAGAACACAGATGTTGTTCTATGCAGAATACACTTGACAATACTCACAATAACACAATTCGCAACGCGCCAGCTACAACAACTTTGATTATTTTTCAGGCAAGTGGGATAGTCCGGCAGTGCACCATCATTGCTCTAACCGGTGTACCTTGGGAACAAACGGCGAATCTATTTTATGGAATTGTGTCAAACACAAGCCCGGTTTTCTGTCAATTGTTTATTTTTCTTCTTCTGTGGTTTTGTAAGCCTTTTTTGACAGAGAATGCTTGCTTCTTATGATCAGAGTGGTGAGATTTTTAAGAATAAATTAGGTGCTTATGAGTCTGCTACACATTTCGCAATGTAGTATCAAAGGTTTTTTCTGCAGCGTGCACTTTGCTTTTAATTATGTAAAATTCAAAAAATGCATCAATGATATAATGTATCTTGTGTTCTTTATCATAAAAATAACTCACAACGGGTCGTTTTTTAAAGAGCCAAAATTATGATTAGCTAGAATTATTGTTGACAATAGTCGAACTACTAATTTAATTTTGATCTTTATTGATGGGTTAGAATTATTGCTGTAATAGTCGAACGGCAGGTTACGATGTTGGTAACGAACCGAACTAAATAGATGCTAAACCTAAGTGTGGGATCTTGAACTGTAAACAAAATAAATAAGGAAAAAAATATCAAAACTAAATGAATAAGGAAAAAGATCAAAATGCCCCTCTATTTTCGTTAGTTTTTAACAAGTTAATCATTTGGATAGATTTGGAAACGTTTAGGAAACCTTAATGGTTCAAGTGAAAAAAACTTTTTTGATAGATTTAGCAGAAATGGAAAAACCCCATGGACGATTTTGGCTTTACACTCTTTTTTTTTTTTTAACTTTTTACAAGGTATCTTACTAATAAATGTTGTTTGGGAAAATAAAAGCTTATGATCAAATACACAGTGAAAAAAAAAAGTTGTAGGAAATGTATCAAATGGACTCTGATTGAACTCATTGAACCAGCATTGGCACCGTATCATCGAACCCTACGATCTTAGTTTATAGATTTTTTGGATTTCTAGCTTGTAGGTTTTAGAATTTGTGTTAGATTATTGTGTCTTTTATGTGTCATTGTGTTTCTTTTTCTTATTTTCATTATTGTGTCATTTTTGCAAGGAATTGGGTTATATTTTGATTTTATGTTCACATATCATTGTTAATCTGTTGGGTTTTAGCCTAAAGATACGTTTGTTTCGTTTAACTGTGTAAGGGTTAAGTCTTTATGTTCTTTAACTCTTCCTATTATTAAAGTTGATTTGTTGTTTATGATTTGGGGGGGTTTTTATGTTTATGGAGTTAATAGATAATGCTGTTAGGTTTAGCTAAAAAAGGTTGGGTTGACGAACCTCAGATATCGGAACAACGAGATGGGTGCGGCGGCGACGGTGGTGGTAGGTTGCAACTCCATCATTGATTTTAATAGTTTCATCTACATTATAACTTTTATCTTAAAGTTTGATTAACTATGGGGATGAAATGCATATGTGTATGTGGTTTATTAATATGTTTTTGTGTTTCCATTTTAGAGGCACAAGTGTCTACGACTGAGAAGAAAAAGGATTTCGAAAATGTAACGGTAATAATCGAGTCCTATGTGTTATCTATATAGTTATATGCTGATTGTTACTTACAAAATGTTTGAGGCCATGATATGTTGCTTTTATGAAATTGATAAGGTAGCTATTCAATTTTATATACAAAGTAACTATGGTAGAGCAAGTCGATGTGCCTGGTTTTAGTAATTTTGAAAGATATCATTTTCCCGGTGTCAAAAACTTGATGTGTTTATTTAAAAACATTGGATTTGGGAAAAAGATTTATTTTTACTAGACCTTTTAACATGTTTTAAATTTATAAGTAAACGATAATTACTTAGAATTAAAACTAAAACCAACACATAGGCAGAGAACCTGATGTGTATAGTATAGGTTTCTAGGGTAAATACCGAGCATTGTATTCCAGAGAACACACTTTCTCCTACTCAACCTTTCATCCATTAACTGATCGGGTTTGAAAAGAAAAACAAAACGGAGGGGTTTTAAGAAAAATGATTTTAAAAAGGTTTTGGGTTTGATAAAATAAAAGGATAAAATAGTAGAGATAGCGAATATGCACATCTCGGGGCCTTCCTTATAAGCAGTTAAATTTATTATTACAATTAATATTTAAGATTAATTATTTGTGAGGAGGACAAGAGTGATCTTGAAGTGTTGGCTCCTTGATAGAGAAACGGGGCCACTGCTGAGTAGCATGCTAAACCTCCCAATGCGCGTCCGCGTGAAGGTACATCGACTGAGCCCTGCATGTAGCAGGCTTCCCAAACCGTGGTTAAGTCTCTGGTCCTTAGACTCATCTTCTTCTTGTAATGGAGGCTTCACTTTCGACCTGGAACACCGTACACCTCCCTTAGCTCTCGCTTTCCTTGTCGAAGGATCTCTTCTTACAGTCAGTCATAGCGACATCGTATCCCCTAAATAGGTTAACGATCGTGAAGACCGAAGGATCTCTCTTACAGTCAGCCCAGACGACATGTATCCCCCAATGGTTAACGGATTCGTACTAACGAGATCTAGAAATAGAACTCTTGCTTTATTTATCTTTGAAGTGACACTTTAATATTAGTGATCAATTAAATAAAAAGTTGGTTTGGTGATTGATGTCTTAATAAACCCAACCCATAACCTCCCAAGCTGAATGAAACTCTTGACAAAGGTGGAACATAATCCTAAAGGTGTGTAATCCGAAGATCACTGGTGCACCCGTAGGGAATCCTCCCTTTACCAAGAAGATCATTCAATCATCTGGTAAGTACCAGAAATGTGTCACTCAGATCTGGTCCACTTTAGAAGCCATTGCTTAGAACGCGGTTTGGATATCAGAAGCCCAAAGGATCTGTCTCACTACCGGTTTCCTCGCCTTGGATCTAGCTCGAGACTACCAGAAGCTGATTAAACCTCTAGGTAGTTTGTTAATTAAGTTAGGGTTGATTTTAGTTTATCAAATAAATCATCATCTGAACCTGTCACAAGATAAATAAACAAGAACTAGAATGAAGATAACACAACAAATAACTAAAGATAAACTACTACTACTGCTACTGCTACTGCTACTGCTACTGCTACTGCTACTACCACTACCACCACTACCACCACTACCACCACCACCACCACTAACTACTACTACCACTACTACTGCTACTGCCGCTGTCGTTGCCACTGCCGCTGCTGCTGCTGCTACTCCTACCTGCTACTCCTACTCCTACCTGCTACTACTACCTGCTACTACTACCTGCTGCTGCTACTACTGCTACCACTACTACTACCACTCTACTACTACCACTACTACTACCACTACTACCACCACCACCACTAACTACTACTACTACCACTACTACTGCTACTGCCGCTGCCGCTGCCACGGCCGCTGCTGCTGCTGCTACTGCTACTGCTGCAACTGCTGCTACTGCTACTACTGCTACTACTCCTACTACTGCTACTACTGCTACTACTACTACTGCTACTACTGCTACTACTGCTGCTGCTACTACTGCTGCTACTGCTGCGACTGCTACTGCCACTGCTACTGCCACTGCTACTGCCACTACTACTGCCACTACTACTGCAACTACTGCCACTACTACTGCAACTATTGCCACTACTGCCACTACTGCCACTACTACGGCCACTACTACGGCTACTACTACGGCTCCTACTACGGCTGCTACTACTACGGCTACTACTACGACTACCACTACGACCACCACGACGACCACGAAGACCACCACTACCACGACTACCACGACGACCACCACTACCACGACGACTACCACTACCACTACCACTAATAATAATAATAATAATAATAATAATAATAATAATAATAATAATAATAAAAGTCTACAAATCGAAGTGGGTTCGGGATAGAAAGATACAACTATAATGAATGATCAACACAAGAACATGGCTGCTCATAGACAAGCCTTCCATCTCCTAGTGCTATGTATCTAGTATCATCCTCACGATCCTCGATGTTTATTGCATATACTACTCTACGATCCCATGCTTGGCCAAGATGATCAAGGTAGGACGAGGCCTAACCTTGGTGGGTGTGTTAGGAGAACCCTAAGGCCTCCCACAGGACCCCAAGATCTCTGGAAGACTCTTGGAAGTCGACCTAAGATGGCATAAGACCATGTGAAATGGTATGGAATGGGATGTCTCAAATGGAGGAGGCAAGCTTGCTATTTATAGACCTACCAGGGCAAGCACGACCATGCTTCAGGGAGTGGCACGGCCGTGCCATATCCCTTCGTACGTTCTGTTGGCTGCAGTTCTGTCTTGTCTGTACTGTTTGTCTCAAGCACGGGCGTACCAAGTCTATGGGCACGGGCGTGCAAGTGTATCCAGCAAGTTTCCTTGTTTCCCAAGTTGGATGCGTTGTCTTCTAGCGTGCGGGGCCTTCGTGCAAGTGTGCGTGGGCGTCCTGGATCTGGCCTAGGCTGGTTTTATCATTGTTTATGTCCCGGGAGGGCCTTCAAACATACATGGAACATGCCACAAGTCTCGTATCTTCAAGAATCTCCAGTTTTTTCCTGAAAATATCCTGTTTCCGGCTTGGAGCTCAAGTTTCCGGAAAAACACAAATAGGAACGAATTAAGTACCGAAATTCAGTAATTTAAGTCTAATTCTATCCTATTATGAGACTGATTATGCACGTTTTATATGTTAATTATGTGATACATCACAAGTGGCACCTATTGTGCCAAGTGCTGGAAGAAGACTAAGGAAAGTCAGAACTCAAGATGAGTGGTAAAATGTCCACATAGATTTAAATAGACTGGAATAATACTTATCATCAACAAACATTTGTTGTAGGCACAATGAGATGGAATTAATCGAACAGAAGACATCGTAGGCCAGGTTTTCATCATCACTTCAGCAATTGTGGCAGAGTTCAATGTGCTTCATGTAGGGTCTACAATATCGTCTACCATTGCTCTTGATCTGCCAAAACCAGAACTCAAAACAGCCATGGACGGGATAGAATCAGATGAGAGAAGCAGTAAAATGCACAACGGAAATTGCAAGTTGATGGGTCTGACATAGCTTTTGGTGAAGAACGAGTCAAGTTACATGCACATACTTTTTGCTATTTTCAGAGCCACTATGATCCATTCCCGAGTCATGTGCACTCAACAACAATGGAATGCCATTAGCCGTTGATTCATACGAAATCAACGGTTCTCCTTCATCATCCACTCTTTTCCATTCGTCTTTTACTGTTGCTTTACGTCTCATATATCAGCTACTTGATAGCATGCAGACTGTAAGGGCATTATGTCTTCAATTCTATGTATTTTCATCAAGGATTATTAAGTAACATTAGGTCATGAACCTTATTTGTAACATGACCCTTGATGCCGAAGTTGAAAGATGAATACCAAGCCACATTATTGCAGGCTCAGACAACTGACACCAATCGCCACAATGCGCGGGGGTCAACATCTAGTGTTTACTAAAAGGAAATTGGGTTTAAATACTCCAAACTATTGCTCGTTGCTCGATATCACTCCCAACTATCACTTTTATTACCAATACCCCAAACTTTAAACTTCTTTTCCTGTGTCACTCTTGTGACGCCCACACCCAGATAAGGATGCACCATACACAATTGATATCAACTTACACATAAAACACTTATTTTATTACCTTAAACGGTACGGTACAAAAGTTATAAACTTAAGAGTACGTAACTTTATCAAGCTATTTCTATCTAGAGTTATAGTCTTCCATCAAACGAAGCGAACTTGTATGTCCTATTCCACTGGTCACATAGTTCCAAGATACACAGCAAGCATAAGAACTAGCCATCCCTACCTGTGACACATGCTTAAAAATGACGTCAGACAATGCTGTGAGTTCATGAATATACACAAGTTTACGTTGTAAACCACATTATTTCAATCATTCATGACTTATACCCGCCCATGCCATTATAACCTTTACGCCACGCTGGTACCCACGCATGGGCCACCGTGACGGTGTCACCCCTGTGTCTTCGAACATCATACAGTCAATGCCCATTACACACATGTGTAATACCGACAAATCCTGCCGTAGCAGCACGTATAAAGGACCACAGATATCGTGTGTATCTGTGATTAGATTATATACATGCGTACAACAGTCATGAGTACAATATTAACAATTACAAGTTTGGACAAGCATGCTCACACTTGATAATATTCATAGAACTCACCTGTTTCACGGTTGCTTAACACCTTGCTATTCCAATTGGGTACTACCTCAGGGTCCTGATACAATTACATCATCCTATGTTAGGTAATGGTTCACCTAACTAGTTATTATCATGGTTGGATATTGGTTAACGCTGCCTTGTTTAAGCATTGGTGATCAGTCCATGCCTAACTAAGGCTAGGCTACTTGATGCCCACCCTTAATAATAAATACCTAAAAATAATAGGGGAAATGGATTTCAATACTCCCAACTTTGACCTATTGGCGGATAATACTCCCAACTTTCACTTTGGCCATTAGCACTCCCAACTTACAACTTATTTTGTTCAATCACCCCCAAACTAACGGAGGTATAACCTAGTTAGTCTACGTGACAAAAATGTAAAAACTTAAACTTAAGGGACATTTTCGAAACTTTTTATTATTGTTATTAATATTATTATTATTATTATTATTATTACAAATTTTATAAATCCAAAACACCCCCTCCCCTTTCTTTTGGTGACAAAACCCCCCTCCCCAATCGTTTCTCTCTCTGTTCTTCCTCTCACCACCATCTATCTCTAAAACACCACCACCATCCCAACCCCCCTCTTCCGGTGGTGGCGATGGTACCAGTAACACTAACAACAACAACGACCCACATCTTTACTTCTGCAATAAATCCCAGTCAACAGTCAACACTTTAACTTCTAGACAACCAACAAAGTCAAAATCCAATAATTATTAATAATAATAAAGATAAGAGGCAGAGCATTCATACCAAAGAGTTGATTAAACACTACTTTGTTTGCACCAGTAGCACTAATGCATTCATATGAACACAGGAAGAATAGAACCATCCCTTGCAGCTGCAGATACTGTTGGATTATCTTCTATCCTCAAATCCCTCCTAAACCAAACAACTATCTTGAAATCCCCACTGCTACCCATCCTTTGCCCAAAACCCTACCGTCTTCAGTGGCTTCCTCCGGTTTCCCTCTCGTCTTCAGTGGTTCTGATTACCAAAACCCTACAGATATGTCGGCCTTAATTATGTTAGGGTTTGGTTCAGGGAAGGAATGGCGACTCAAGTCAAGGGTTCCGGTGGTGATTGTTGTTGAGGGTGGTCGGAACAAAATAACCGGTGGTGGCATTTAGTGGGTGTTGTCTGACGGTGTAGTGGTTGTAGATGGTAGTACTTGGTGGGTGACAGGTGGTGGTCGGGTGGATAGGGTGATTCTGGGTGTGTGGTGGTGGGGTGTGTTGGTAGTGGTGGTGGTGGCAGATAGTGGTGGGGTGGAGTGGATTGGTGGTAGATGGTGGTGGTATTTTAGAGAGAGATTGGGATTTAAAATAAAAAGTTTCAAAAAATGTCCTTTAAGTTTAGGTTTTTACATTTTTGCCACGTAGACTGTCCCTTAAGTTTTGGTTTTTACATTTTTGCCACGTAGACTAACCAGGTTAGACATCTGTTAGTTTGGGGGTGATGGAACAAACTAAGTTGCAAGTTGGGAGTATTATTCGCCAAAGTAAAAGTTTGGAGTATTATCCTCCAATAGGTGAAAGTTGGGAGTATTCAAATCCATTTCCCCAAAATATTAATACTAAACTACTACTAATACTACCAATAAAAATAATAATTGACAAAGCATAACTTAAACGAGAGCATACCTCTAACTATGTATGGCAAGATGATGTCGAGTCTCCCTACTCGAGCTCCTACTAGTGCTACAAAAACAACTAATAACAACACTCAACGAGGTATCGTAGGCTAGGGATACTCTATATAGCAGAACTTCCTCTAAAATTTAGTGTACTACAAATATGTACTAGATGTTCCTATTTATAGACAAGGGCAACAGTAGCCTTTCCTTATTTTGGTCGATGTGGGACAGTAGTCAAGCTAACACACATGGGCCTCAATTTCCTTATAGTATTCGATGTGGGATCAACTTCTCTTTTATACCTGCTTCATTGTGGGACATATTCTTGCTACTCACCTTTGCATTTATGTATTGTTATTATTATTAGTAATTATTATTATATTACTATAATTAATTCAGCTGTTTCATTTGTTTTTATCGTATAACTTTTAAACTATAACGTTTTACGAACTTTCAAATATACTCTTAAGACGAGCTAATTTTTATTTACGCTTTGACCTAAGTTACATTAAAATAGAGTAAGATCAAATATAATACCTTTTGTTAATCTAAGTAAACGGTGTCTTATAATACTATTGGCTCGACTAGATTCATATATATCAAATAATCATACTATTCACGCCTAGACCATATAATACACACGGCATAAATTTCATAAACATTTCTATTTTATTTGATCACAAAACAGGATGTTACAACTCTTAAACTAACCAAACACTAACTCATGTAGTTCTTTTGATGACGTGACATTTGTTTACCTATGTGGCATGCTGACGTGGCATTTTTTACCTAGGTGGCATTTTGACATGACATTTTTTATTTATTGAGCACTTATACGGGTATCAAGTAGGTAAAATCGGTATAAGTATTAATACTATACGGGTACCAAATAGGTAAAATCGATACAAATACCATAATACAAAGCAAAGCATAATATCGAAATTATTAGTATATAAAATTTGGTACCTATACCGATACCGAAAATACTGAAATCAATAAAACTAGGGTAGCGTTTGGTCTGATGGAGTGGAAGGATGCATGGAATAGACCATTACGAGGTAATAAAAAAAGAGTATATTTGGTTGGTCAATGGAATGGAATCATCCATTCCACAAGGCATTTCATTCTCTCAAAACCATCTCATCCACCCCCCCCCCCCTTATTTTTTTTTCATTTCACCATTCATTAACAACATTATAAGCCACCACCACAATCGACCACCATCATCACCGCCCACCACTGTTGCCGCCATCACTTTCCACCACCGTCGCTGCCGCCATCAACCACCACCACCCACTACCTTCACCCACCCACCACTGTCGCCACCTACCGCTATTGCCACCCACCACCGTCCCCACCCACCACCGCCACGATGCAACACCACCTAAAGCCACCCACCACCGTCACCCAGCCCCACGCTACCGCCACATATCACCAACCACCATCACCGCCGCCGCCACTACTCACCATTGTCACCCACCCACCATCACCACCATCCACCGCCACCCACCACTGCCGCTACCCGCCGCATAACACCACCTACAATAACCGCCACTAATCACCACCGATTTATTACTTCGTCCTTTACTTCCTAGTAAACAACACAAAATAATGTTTTGTTTCATTCTCACTTGGCAATCAAACAAGACATGAAATGGTAATGGTCCATTCAATTCCCTCATTCATTCCATTACCTCGTTCCAAACAGACCCTAGGTACTGATACTTATACCGAATGCCTAAAATCGATGCGGGTGCAAATACCAGATAGGTATGGGTACGTGTATTGACATTGGAATATTTTATTTTATTCGTGAAAAAGGATATATGGATATATTTAGTTAAGGATTAAATATAGGAAGGAGTTTGTTAGGGCACTCGGGGCGGTCCGTGATGGCCGTGACCATCACGAACACTGCCCCCACGAAGTTTATCGCGACCGTGATGCTAAATTCTCGTGACACACATCGCGAGCTGCAGGCTAGCCGTTGGCTTTCAATGGTCATGTTGACCAACAAAAAAAAAATTACCTACCTACCTATATATATATAGGTAAAGTATATGGAGGAAACCCTCCTTATTTGGTAAACTCTGGAAACTCTGACTTCCCAACATTTTTTTTTTTTTGAAAAAATAGGGTATGTAATATACATTTTTTTAAGCATTTTGAGGCAAAAAAAATCGAAAAAGCGTCGAACGGTTTTTTTTAAAAAATAAAAAACGTCTACTGTTTACATATTGTTAACACCTGTTATTAACGCTTAACATGTGTTAGTCAAAATTTTATTTATTTTTTTAAAAAAACTACTCGGCGCTTTTTTAATTTTTTTGGCTCAAAATGCTTAAAATCATGTATATTACTTGCCCTATTTTTTTCAAAAAAAAAAAAAATATTGGGAAGTCAGAGTTTCCAGAGTTTACCAAATAAGGAGGGTTTTCTCTAGAACCATTCCCTATATATATATATATATATATATATATATATATATATATGTGGTAGGGTTCAAATAGGAACCACACCTTAAGTAGGAACCATAGGAACCAATCTTAGCCATTGATCTCTAATGGCATGATTGTAATTAAATGCAACTTCATTTAATTAATTAAATTTGATTAAGGGTAATTTTGTACTTTTCACCACCCACCAAAATAGGAAGTTAATTAATTAATTAATTAGATTAGGATTTTTAATTAATTATATATATTTAGTTTTTGAATTCTTTTATTATACGTTCTTTTTATTTTGTTTTTTAATATAGACGTACATCAGCGTATATTGATATACACCATACTGTTTTCAGCATCTTTATATCTGACAAGTTTATCAAATGTATCAATATACAATGATGTATAATTATACACTGGTAAGAATGATATATTACATACATATATTATACACTGATGTATAATTATACTCTGGTGTATAACAACTAACAACAAATCTTTTTATCGTTGTACAACCTAATAACTATATATAATACACCAGTGTATAACTATATCGTCATTACGTAATACATGAATTCTCCACGACTTTATTGCGCATCCAACCAGTGTATTCAACCACAGAATTCTCCACAACTGCATCGCGTGCCCCACCTATGTATTCAACCACATAATTGTCCACGTCTGCATTGCAGATTCATAAACAAAATATTATTTAAAAAAAAATTCCAATTTACTTCTTGAGAACTGAGAACGACACGGTAATAACTAATAATATACAACAGTGTATATTAACACGATTTGAGACCGACACAGTAATAACTAATAATATACAACAGTGTATATTAACGTGAATAATAACATATATAAAACACGAACTGAGAACATTAACTAATAACATACAACAGTGTATACAACAGTGTATATTAACGACTAATGTGAATAATAACATATATAAAACACGAACTGAGAACTAATAATATACGACAGTGTATATTAACGTGAATTATAACATATATAAAACACGAACTGAGAACGACATGGTAATAAACTAATAATATACAACAATGTATATTAACGATTAATGCTTCATCCTTCTATCTTTACGTAAAGCAAAAACTGCCATAATACAAATCACAAAATAACTTGAATTCGAAAAAAAAACCAATTAAAAAAATAAAAAATACATAAATACCTTGATTCTCAACACTATTTAGCAAAAAAGGATGTGATTGTGTTTCATGATCTTCAATATCGTGTGAAACTGATTGAATGTTTTCATGATTATGATCATTATCCATCACGTAAAATCTTAAACGATTGAACCCTAAATCGAAAGTGAATTTTTGATCGTGATTTTTTGAAGAAAAAAAAGATAATTGATGAGATGAATAAATGATTAAGATGTTGAGAAATTTTAGGAAGTTATATGAGTGTTATGCGCAGGAAGTTTGATTAACTTCCATTAATAAAACTATTTTTAAATTAAAATATAATAGATAATTGTTTAATTACATAACTACCCCTTAGATCAAGATTAAAAATGAAGGGCTAAGATTGGTTCCTAAGTTCCTAACTAGTCCCTTGGTTCCTATTTGATCTTTTCTCTCTCTCTCTCTCTATATATATATATATATACACACATATTTACCCATTCAAACCCACACTCACACAAATTCTTCTCTTATACACAAAAAAAAAAATACAAAATTCTACTCATCATCCTCATTCACATTCATAAAAAAATCACGCAATGGTTGCTTGGACGCAAGAGGAGGAATTTACGCTAGTAATCGCGTACGACACTGTACACAACAATGACGCATCAACTAGAAGCGGTCGTGGTCGTGTTCGTGGCCGGAGCAACGCTCCGAACGGGAAAAGAGTTTTAGCCGAGTTTGGTGAACTTGTCGCGGGGAACACAAAATTCATGTGATTCAATCTCTCACAAGCACGCGGACCTCCAATCGAAGTGTCAAACCTTTGAAACATTTTTTTTTTTTAAGAAAGTGGTGAATATTGAATAGAAGTGGAGCAGGAATTTTTGAAGCATATATGTGGTTAGAAAAATAATAATAAAAAGGGAAAAGGATAATTTAGGTGTAAGTAATGGAGTATGTTGGTTGCTGAATTCCAGCCCCAAGGTTGTGCAACCCTACCCGGTTCACAATTATCTCATTCACTTCAACTCCTCTCCCCCAACATAATAATAATAATAATAATAACAATAATTATTATGTGGGTATGGAAATGGGAAAGTGCAAAACCCCAGACTTTATTTCCCCTAATTGAAGTAAAGTAAAAGTAATAATAATAATAATAGTAATGGTAATGGGGAATCCTTCTTCTTCTTCTACTAGCCTTGATTTGGAATGTGGCGGAGGCCAAGAGGAAGAGGAAGAGGAAGAGGAGGAGTGTTGCTTCTACTCGACCTGCGGAGGCCAAGAGGATGATGAAATCGATTGTAAAGACTGCCGAATTTGCCACCTCAGCCTTGACGATGATGATGATGATGCTATTCAACTGGGTTGCTCCTGTAAGAATGATTTGGCTGCCGCCCATAAACACTGTGCCGACACTTGGTTCAAAATCAAGGGAAACAAGTCAGTCACTTTTCATATTATTATTATTATTATTATTCTTAGAAATTAAATGTGTATATTTACAAGGGTTTGTGTCTGTGTTTGTTTTTCAGAACATGTGAAATCTGTAATTCTATTGTGACCAACCTGGTGGTGGTGGAGACATCAACAACAGCTCATGGTCATGGAGCTGCTGTTATGGATCTCACTCTGGAACCAACAACCACATCACACAGATCCTCAACACGAGACAGAGGGCTAGGAGGAGGTTGCATCAATGGCCATAGACTACTCAACTTCATATTGGCATGTTTGGTTTTTGCTTTTGTCATATCATGGCTTTTTCACTTCAACATACCCTCGTGATTCCTATATTTCTCTCTTGTTCCTTATGCAATCTATCTTTCAAAAAGTTACAACACTTGATATGTTTCTCTTCTCTTCTCTTCTCTTCAACAAATTCAGAGTGCAATGGAATTAATTCATTGCAAATAAATGAGTGCCTGCAGTCTTGGTTTATTAATACACAGACAGACAAAACATAGATATTCTGTGGAAATGATGAGCAGCATTATTGAGTTGGAACTTACAGAGGGCCTGTTGGTTACTCTATTCTCTCACTTCCCCATCCTGATTCTTACAGAGGGCCTTGGCTCCTTTATAGCATCACCATTGGAGGTGAACCGTCCTGAGTATTTTGCTCTGCGGAGGTGGACTCTAGTGCCAATTTTGACCAGCTAGCTAGTGAAAAGATCGACTTTTGTGGTTTTATTGGAGCTTGTATTTCCCTTAAATTTCAACTTTTAGTTTGTTTTATTAACTAAATTTTAAATTTCAGTGAAATCTACCAAAAAAAGCAACAAATGATGTTGATTGTACAAAATTGTTTGTCACGACACTAATTAGTGGTTGAAATATTGATTTTATAATGTATCTCCATGCTCTATTGATTAATTGCCCTACTACTGTACTGAACAGGAGAATGATCTTGGATTTCAACAATGTGGGTCAAATCTGCCACCACCTGCACAAGTGAAACATTATGTATGTATAACTAAACAATCAAGCTAATTAAGTACCTCTGATATCAAGCATCTTTCTCTCGATCGGGTCATAAGACAAACATTTTTCTATAACCCGAACGATCAGAACAAGCTGAAGAAGGTTCATATAGTCCTTTGTTGATGGGTCTTCTAACTCCATATACACCTTTTCTTCTAATAGTGGCCTTCCCTGCAGTGCAGATCCCTCCCTTTACATGTATAAAAAGAATGCAAGAAGAACAACATTAATTAATTATTAATTAAGTACCCATCTCAAAAAGCTCCTCCCCCAAGTCTCTTCAAGAGTCTTTCGACCTGTTAGTAACTCAAGAAGCACCACCCCGAATAAGTAAACATCACTGATGCTCAAATCGGTCTCAGTTTCACCATATTCAGGTGCCAGATACTCGAAAGTCTTAAGGACCCTTGCTTCAGACAAGTGACTCAAGTCCTCGTACTGGTTTATAGTCAGACATGATATGAACCAAAGGTGTACCTGTGGTTGAAAGTCACACGTTAGAAGAATCTTTTTTGGTCTCAAGCATCCGAAAATGTTGTTGGCATGCGGATACTGCAATCCTTTACAAGTTCCCCGGGCTATCTTCAGTCTTCTCTCCCACGTCAACTCTTTACTTCTTGCTGCACTTGCATAATTAATTTAATTCTTAGCATTCAAGCAAATTGGTTCAAGCGGCCGCCATATGTATATAATTACCTTTACCTGATAAGTTTCTGGTGAGTGATTGATGGCAAACATATTCGTAAACAAGGAACCTGTGATATCCTTCAGAACATAATCCAAGCAGTGTGGCTACATTTTCATGCCTGAGGCTGCCCGGTGTCAGTGCAAGCGATCTAAACTCGTATGCCTGAGGCTGCCTAGTAACAGAATCTGAAGATCCAAACAGTGGCCGAACCTGTAATTGAGTGAGAACAGGGACAATCCAATGAGATATTGTAAGCTTGATATCTTGAATGAACCTGCACAAGGTAGAAAATCGTTAAACTCGTCATAGAGGAGGAGGGAGGGTCTCTCTGTGACCACCCTTCGGCGTGAGGATAAGTATTTGTTTAGAGAGAGAAAGTGTAGTTCGGAGTGTGTGCATTCGTGTGTCAATTGTACTTGGAGAGGGGTATTTATAGTGGTCAGCAAAGTTGTACTTTGCTTCGGTCCCCTTGTACTTACCTTCGGAAGTGTTTGACTTTCGAAGGCTAACGCACTTGCTTTAGCCATGAGGGCCATCGTCCGTCCTTTGTCAGGCCGCGGCCCAGAGTCCAAGATCGTAGCTTAGTACGAGCCGAGGTATAAAGCCGTATACCTCTTCATGTCCCCCCAAGTCCTTAAGTTAATTTTTAAAACTTTTAGGACTTGTGGCTAGCCGCAGCTTTGATGAGGTGTCATGTGACACGTGTCCTGAAACCCTTAGGTGGACTGATTTGACGTTGGTCTCTGCTCCGAGCCACGTGGACCCATTTACGACCACATATTATGGCGTCTGATGGGATGGCAGTTTGTTTTTCGAGACGATCTGAGCCGTTTGTTTTCCCGCCAACTGTTAACCATTTTGAAATTCGAACGGTTGCAATTCCACCTATAAATATCTCACTTTTTACTTTTCTTTCACTTTTTTACTCTTCTCCTTTACCTTCTCCCCCGAAAAACTTACCAAGAAACAAGCTTTTCTCCACTTGATCCTTTTGATCTGAGGCCCTGTAACCGTTTAGACAAGGTGTGTTTCATATTCCCTCATCTTCTTCCAGTCTTTTTCCTTTACTTTTTTCGAGATGGTGAAGGACGCTATGAACATTAGTTACACTAAACTTACTCTCGAGAAATTAGACCGGTTTCTTGACGATTACAGGATTCCTCGTGATCTTCGTCTCACTATCGCCTTACCCAGAACACCGATCTACCCCTTCCCTGAGGGGAAGTTTGGTTTTTATACATGGGTTTGTGACTTTTCGAACTATCGGGTCCCCTTTACCAATTTCTTGGTGAAAGTTTAAATTTCATGGGGTTCACATTTCCTAAGTGAACCCCTTTGGACTCAGCCGGATTAATCATTTTGAACTGTCCTGCCGAGCTTTGGCAAAGAGGGCGGACCTGAACTTTTTTAGGTTTTTCTATAAACTGAACCGGGCTGGGGATTGGTTCACATTTGAGAAGCGGAGGGATTTAGAAAGTTGTCATGATAGACATACTACAAATCTCTAGAACTAGAAGAATCAATTCTTTTGGCTCGACGACCGTTGCTTACCCTCGGATATGGAGTGCAACCGGTTTGAGTCATCTGAATGGGACTTACCCGAGGGTTTTACGTACAACCATAAGCTTTACACTCGTCTTATTGAGCATAATTCCAACATCCAGAAGTATCCGGAGCACATCCTTATTCTTGGGGGTGTTAGTAGGACTTCGGATCTTCCCAATAGGTGGCCTGTCATTTTATATAAGGGAGTGGTTGAATGAAGAGTCATGTATTATCTGCTTTCTTCCTTTGTTTTTTATTCCATAGATTGAGATGGCGCAGCAGCCAATCCGGGCTTTGGAGACCCCCGGCACCAAAGCAAGTGGTGCCCAAGGGGTTCAAGGAGATGCCATGACCACTAGGGTCGTTGTTGAAACCACTAAGACTTCCATGACCACTGGTCATGAAGCCGTGGCATCTACTACTGAGGCTAGCGTTGTCGTGTTTCATACGCAGTCTACTGCCATCACAAGCCCAACTAAGCCTAACCCTACCCAAGGCACTAAGTTCACTTCAAAGGACACCTCTGGGAATGCCGAGGGTCATGCTTTGGCCGATACCTCTGCTTCTAGGGGGTCAAATAAAAGAAAGAGGAAGAGCTTGAAGAGTGTCGGGGAGGGCGATAAAACTCCAAAAAAGAAGTTGAATTTCTGGCGAAGACCCCAGAGGTGTTTTCTAACCTTTTACACAACCTTGAAATGCATCTATATGGGGGACAATCCTCCTGTGATTCGGCTCCGGTACTGATTGTGGACCATCCTCAGGTTGGAAGGAGCACTGGGGAGATTATGGTGTAAGAGGAGGATGAAGAAGATGGTCCTTTTACCGGGTTTAACAACCCGACAATTGGTGATAAAGCCGCAGGCGGTTCAACTGGTAAGTTTGACTACTCCCCTGTTCTTTCTCAAACTGATGTGGAGGGTGGTAATGATACTTACCCCCATAATGGTTTGAGATTGAAGCTTTTTCTACCTTTGGTTTTTCAGCTTTATTTGGTGAGGGGTTTGGGGTTAACCCAACTTTGGCTGAGGAGAGGTTCGCTCCAGATTGGGAGTTGAAGATCGGGGACAGAGCTATTGATGCCATGTCTACTAGGATGATGTTGCTCAACTTGGACACTCCTGCGGATAGGGCTTTTTATCATGAAATGGAGTCCTCCACCCTCTGCGAAGCTCTGCTACTCAACCAGTCCCAATCCAATTTCTTAGTGATCGAAGCTTATCGTCGATGGATGGATGCTGAGGTTGAGCGGGAGAGGCTCAGGAAGAAGGCTGGTTCATGCGATCATGGGCCACTGCTGACTGGTTTAAAAACATATTTGAGAAGTGCTCAGCAACAAGCCCTTTCTTCCCAGCGTGTTGCTGCTACTACCGTCGAGTCCTGGGATAAATTGGCCAAGGAGGTGGAGACCTTGAAGAAAAAGCTTCACGTCTCCGAAGTCTCCCATGCTGCATCTCATAAGCATCTCCAAGACCTGGTCAAGGAAATGGAGGTCACCATGGCGAACCTAAGGAAAGGCACAGATGGGTTGACAACAGGTACGTACTTTCACGAGCTTCGCCTTGTGTTTCATAAATTATACTAACTTTTTTTTTTGTTTTTGTACAGAGCGTAATGAGGCCCGGGAGAGTGAGAAGGTGGCGAGGCAGTTGTTGGCCGCGACTGAGAAGAAGATGGCCAATGATGAAGAGGCTTGGAAGTCAGAGAAGCAAGAACTTCTGAACGAGATAGATGCATTATTCTCCTAGAAGAAGTTCTTCCTGACAGAGGGGGCCCAGCTCATTTCCCGGAATGTTCATAAGTGTCCGGCCATGCAAAAGGTCGTGACTGAGGTGAACAATGCCATGAACAGTGTCGGATTCAACATTGAAGTCCGAGCGGGGTATGCTTCTGCGTCCAAGGGAATTCCGATTGAACAAATGCCATTGCTGGTGCCTGATGCCCAGGAGAAGCTTAATCGCCTCTGTAAAGACTTATGATTCCTTGGCTTTCCTTCCTGTCGCCAAGCTGGCCGATCTTCTCACCCGTCCACCAGAATCTATCCAGGAGGCCTTTGAGAAGCTGAAGATTGATGCCCTGGCCGATCCGCAGGATGATCATTTATGTTTGTAATTTTTTGAACAATTTGTTGCTTTTCCGGACCCTTTCGGGGTCCGTGCTGTCTGTAAATACTTAATCAAGAACAATTTCCATCTTCCGAACCGTGGGATAGGTTCGGAATCTTATATTTTAGTAGACATGTGGTCGGACGCTGTTGTAGGTCCGATGTATATACACATCTTTTTATCTTGTTGCGTTATTCCATTTACTTGTTCATGTATCTTTAATGCCTTAGGTTTTAATGCGAAAGCTGAAAGAGTCCGAAGCTTGTCAATCGTGCGTCCACGCTTGTCGTAGTGCTTTGGGTTTCATTGGTTCGGGACTTAAAGTCCAGGAACTTTTATCTGCTAGTTAGTTATGGCATGTCTGTGATACCGATCATGCCACTATGTGTTTGTGTTGCTTTTTTTTATGAACCATGGTTAACTGAATAGGGCTCCTTCTCTCGGTCGCGGCCATTGTCCATGTCGTGGTTAAGTAGTTAGGGTTCCCTTTTCTATTAAGTACATGGACCTAACCAAAATATTATATTTAGAACTATTCGTTGGAGCCTTTATTTTTCTTGTGAAGGCATCGTACGTTCTTCGGCCATTATAGGGTATTTGTTCTGGTTAGTTGAGGTCCGTACCAAAAATTGTCCACTTTGATCCGAGCCTTATTGCTAAGCCTGTTTTTTATATACTTTCTTATTACCATATGGATTTGTTACCGAACGATTTTTTGGGTTTCGTTCTAGTTAAATACACCCTTAAATATTCAACAATAAATAACTTCAAAGGACCAACTTTTATTGATGACCCGGGGAATGGCTCATCCCGGATTTGAAATAAGCAAAAACAAAACATAGAATAGGGAATGTTACATCCCATTTTACAAGGAAAGAAATCAAACTAAGTCTTTATAGCTTGTAATGAGTGTTCACATGTAACACTTCTTTAGATGGATGTGTTCCATGTGCGTGGTACGGTCTTTCCATCCAATGTTTCGAGGGTATAAGCTCCCTTTCCTCCGGCCGACTTTATCACATACGATCCTTCCCATGCCAGAGCTATTTTCCCTCTTTCTCCGCTCCACTAGCTTCATTGCTACGGAGCACATAGTCACCCGGCTTGAATTTTACTTCTTTCACCCTGGAGTTGTAGAATTTCTCCAACTCTTTTTTGTACCGAACCTCTTTGATGGTTGTGGCTTCTCTCCTTTCTTACAAGAGATCTAAATTCAACCGAAGTTCCTACTCATTGTTAGAAACACTTTGTATCATGGGGGTTGGGGACCCAATTTGCACTAGAATAACTGCCTCGGTGCCATATGTCAGGCTAAAGGGCGTTTCTCCCGTGCTTGTCTTGGTCATGGTCCGGTATGCCCATAAAACACTCGGCAATTCATCAACCCACCCACTTTTCTTTTTTCCCAACCTCTTCTTGATGCCTTCCACTAAACTTCTGTTGATCCGTACCACTTGTCCATTTGACTGCGGATGAGCCACTGAGGCAAAGGACTGCTGAATGTACAAGTCTTGGCACCATTGTTTGGAGGGGTTTTGAGCAAACTGCTTCCCATTGTCATTTATAATAGTTTGTGCTAAGCCGAATCTACAAAAAATGTGCTCCCATACAAGCCTTTTGATTTCTTTTCCTGATATCTTGGTGAGGGGACGAGCTTCTACGCACTTGGTGAAATAATCTACTGTTACTAGCAAAAACTTCATTCCCACGGTAGACTTAGGGAACGGGCCAACTATGTCAATCCCTGATTGCTGAAAAGGCCAGGCTGCGATCACTGGAACCAGTTTGTTTTTAGCTTGAAGGCTGACTGGTGCATGCCTCTGACATTCTTCACATTTTTGTAGCTCAGTTACGGTACTATTGTGCATTCTAGGACAAAAATATCCAGCATTCATGATCTTGGTGACCACCATCCTTGGTCCCGCATGTATAGAACATATGTCGCGGTGGATTTCTTGGATGATGTATGATGCTTCATCCAAGTCTACACATTTGAGTAGGGGACCAAGGAATGTTTTCGATACAGCTGCCCATTGATAATTTTGTTCTGAAGTGCCTTAACTTTTAACTTCCGGGCCTTAGATTTGTCTTCGGGCACGATATCATTCATCAAGTACTGGATTATGGGAGTCATCCAGGTGTCCGATGCTTGCGCTATCGACAGTACCGCAGCTGCTAAAATAGAAGGGTCATTTAGTGCTTCAATATGTACTTCTTGATTGACTATGTAGGTGGTAGAAGCAGCCAACTTACTCAGGGCATCTGCCTTCTTGTTTTTGCTTCCTGGTATGTGGAGTACTTGACATGCTTCAAACTGTTTCGTCATATTTTTAGCCTGCAATCATAGGTAAAAGTTAGTCATTTTCTTTATTATTATTATTGCCAGGGGCTTAAGGTTCCAGGTCAGGCCCATACCTCAGCCAAATAGAGAGTCATTTTAGTATCTTTACCTTCATATTCTCTGGATATCTGGTTTGCAAATAACAAAAATCGACATGCGAGATGACCTGTACCAGGCAAAATATTTTAAGTTTATGATATTGGTGAACTTTGCATATAGCAGGGAGTTAGATGTGATATTTTCTTATTACCTTCTTGACTCCGATCTTGATTGCCAATTGGAGACCTGCTAGGAGTGCTTCATTCTCAGCCTCGTTGTTGGAACTTTTGAAGTTCAGCCGAATTGCATATAACAACTCTTGTCCTCCGGCCTCCCTTAGTACTAACCCTGCTCCGGAACCCTCAATACCAGAGGCCCCGTTCGTATATAAAGACCATGTTGTTTTAGCTGTGGCTTGTGACTTGGGAACCAAAGTTTCGGGGATTTCCACCAAGAAATCGGCCATTGCCTGCCCTTTGATTGGACCTCGGGTTTTATGTGTGATATCAAAAGCACCCAATTCAATGGCCCATTTGGCCATCCTTCCGGAGGCTTCTGGTTTAGGGAGTATGTTAAGAATGGGGTGTTCTGGTTGAACTTCGATGTCAAAAGACTGGAAATATCTTCGAAGTCTTCTTGAGGTATGAACAAGGGCAAGCACCAGTTTTTTCAAGATTGGGTACCGAACTCCATACTCCCTGAGTGCACGGCTGATATAGTAGATAAGGACTTGTGTCGCGGATCTTGTAACCACCAAGACGGAGCCTATTGCTCCTTCCGAAGCTGAGAGATATACTATGAGTATTTCTCCTGGCTCGGGTGCTATTAGGGTAGGTAGATCAACCAAACATCTTTTTAGCTCGGCTCCCTAGTCCATTCAAACTTCTCTTTTCCCAAACTCTTCTTCAGGACATTCATGAATGGTAAGGTCCTTTCCGCGACCTTCGACAAGAATCGGTGGATAGCAACTAATCGTCCGTTCAAAGATTGCATCTCTTTCAAATATGTGGGAAGTTTCATTTTTAGCACGGCCTCCACCTTTTCTGTGTTGGCTTTGATGCTATCTCGTGCCACAAGTACCCCCAAGAACTTTCCTTCTTCCAAACCGAACGAACACTTTTTTGGATTTAGTTTTATGTTGATCTCCCGAAGCTTAGCAAAAGTTTCGGCGATATCTTTTATCATAAATTCTTCTGTTACACTCTTGATGACAACATCGTCCACGTACACTTCTAGGTTCTTTCCAATCTGATTTTTGAAAGCTACATCCATGAACCGTTGGTATGTAGCTTCGGCATTCTTTAATCCGAATGGCATTTTGGTGTAACACTACAAGCCACTATTTGTGACGAATGTTGTTTTGTCTTCATCGTCTTCCGCCATCTGGATCCAGTGATACCCTTTATAGGCATCAAGAAAACACTTCAACGAAAAACCGGCCACGGCATCAACTTTAACATCAATTTCGGGTACGGGGTAACAATCCTTAGGAAAAGCATTGTTTAGATCTTTAAAGTCTACACACATTCTCCAGGCTCCATCCTGCTTTTTTACTAAAACAGGATTGGCTACCCAAGTTTGGTACCGCACCTCCTTGATGATTCCCACGTTTAACAGATTCTTCACATCTTCGGCTATGGCCTTCACACGGTCCGGAGCAATGCTGTGTTTCTTTTGAGCTATGGGTTTTACCCCCGAGATAAGTGTTTAGCTGATGCTCTTCTAGGTGTCTCAGAACCTCGGTTATATCCGACTATTCTATGCAAAAACGTCCAAGGAGTTCGAGAGTAGATTCCAAAGGGCTTCACGGGTTGTGGCCGGTAACTGAGCACCAACGGAAATTTTCTGCTGAGGGAATCTTGGATGAACTGACCATTTTTCAACTGCGGCGACACCTGATTCCCCGGAACCATCTTTATCATTGCCGGGACCTAAAGATTGACATACTTCTGCAATCAAAATCCAGACTTGGATTCCAAAGTGGCAACACCTGTTTCTGTTGGAAATTTTAAGGCACCATGGTTGGTGGAGGTAACCATTCCGAATGACTTCATTCCCGGCATCCCCAAGATGATGTTGTGCACCGACCTTGAACCAACCACCAAGAAAGTTAAAATAATTGTTCGATGACAAGATCAGGATCCAAACGTTACTTGAACAGAGAGTTGCCCAATAGGCTGAAAAATCTCTCCAGAGAAGCTCACTAATGGCATAGAGACACAGATCAAATTCTGTTGTGATGTTTCGGCTAAGAGCTGAAAGCACTGCAGGTACATGATTTCCTAAGCACTACCACCATCCACATAAATTCGATGTGTTTTATGTCCTGCCACAATCCCTGAAATAATTATCGGACCTTCTTTTGCATCGTTCGGTGATATGGATGGAAAGGAAATGGGTTGGGACATCCATGACAAGACATGCTCATGGTTCCTCTTCGTGCCTTGTTGTTTTAAAGCTCGAATCATGTGAATTCCGGCTTAATCATTAGGATTGGCGATGTGAGTCGCGGATGCTTTTCCTTCTTTTATGTCTTTAACCGAATTGGAGAGCTTTCCTGCCTTCAAGGCTTTCTCAATTTCTTGCTTTAATGACCGACAATTAATCAAAATACTTTTTAGTATTTTTGACGGACGTGGGCTTCTGCTTCGGAGGTTTTGGAAAATCTATATTTTTAGTGCTTAAAATCTCACTCGGGGATTTTGACAAGTATGCTGATCGAGCTTTTATCATTTTGGGAATATGGCTGGGGCTGGTTCTTATTCCACGAACTGCTTCTTTCGGAACCCGAGGAGTTTGAGCCTTTCTTCCAAGAGTTGTTCCTAGACGAGGAACGAATTTGTTGTCATAAGTTTGGCTACAGGCACTTTTCCTTCATGCGAACACTCTTGTTCGTTCCATTAATACCTCCATCGTTTCTGGTAGGTCTTCACGTAGCTTTTCCACCAGTTGATTGTTCCGGACACCATGGCAGAATCCAGAGATCCGCAGCTGATCAATTGCCCTACGTATCCGCATGCTCTCTTTGTTGAACCGATCAATAAACTTTTCCAAGGATTCACCATCCTTTCTTTTTATGTTATGTATCTCGTTGATGTCTTTTGAGCATCTCCGGTGCTGTGAAAAGTTTTGGAGAAATGCTCATTGAAGCTCATCCCAGTTTGCTATCTCCCATGCTGGTAGGCTATCAAACCACACTCTTGCTGCCCCAGTCAGAGTTTGAGCAAAGATGTGGCACCATGCGGGCATGGGCCACAGCTCTATCTTAGCGGCGCCACCAAAATCAAAAATATAATCATCTGGGTCTGACGTACCATTATACTTTTTTACCATGGCTGGCATTTTTAATTTGTTCGGGAGTCGAGCACTGGCGATTCATGGAGCGAACTTTGAATATGCAGCCATATAGGCTTGGTGATAAGGAGCAGTAAACTCATCATCCTATGGTGCGGAAGTAACTACTACCGGTTTCGAGATGGGTAATACAGTCGAAGTTGGAATTGGCTGACTGATGGGGATGAAATGTGCATACGGTGTTTGGAATGGTATCTCAGTAGTGACGGTGGAATAAGATGATTGCGATACATAACCATAAGTGACTCCGGATGAAGCAGAGAGTCCTTCGGTTGCAAACAAATTTACCTGAACGCTCTGAAGTTTCTCCTCCTTGTCTTGCTATTCCTTTAGCCGCGATAAGAATTCACGATTCTTTTGGAGGAAAGATTCATCAAATACTGGTGTTAACTCGGAACGTCAAGGCGTGACACTGTCGATCAGTAGTGATCTAGGGATCTGTCGTCCGTCAAGCTGTAAAGGACCAACAGAGGAACTGATCGTATTGCTAGGCACCACCGTTGTTGCTCTGTTTTCTGAATCAAGATGGGTGATGTCCTCCATTACAAATCCTTCAGAAGTTGCCGCCATGGGTAGGAATTGTATAGATCTCTTTCACGTAACAGAGAAAATAATACAAGTAACGTCGGATGGCGCCAATTGAAGATCTAAAAAGTGGCCGAACCTGTAATTGAGTAAGAGCAGGGACGATCCAATGAGATCTTGTAAGCTTGATATCTTGGATGAACCTGCACACAGTACAAAACCGTTAGGCCTCGTCACAGCGAAGGAGGGAGGGCCTCTCTCTGACCACCCTCCGGCGTGAGGATAAATATTTGTTTAGAGAGAGAAAGTGTAGTTCGGAGTGTGTGCATTCGTGTGTCAATTGTACTTGGAGAGGGGTATTTATAGTGGTCAGCAAAGTTGTACTTTGCTTCGGTCCCCTTGTACTTACCTTCGGAAGTGTTTGACCTCCGAAGGCTAACGCACTTGCTTCACCCATGAGGGCCATCGTCCATCCTTTGTTAGGACACGGCCCAGAGTCCAAGACCATAGCTTAGTAGGAGTCGAGGTATAAAGCCTTATACCTCTTCAAATTTCCAACGTAAAAAAAAAGACTGAAAAAAGTAAAGTAAAAAAGACCGGAAGAAGATGAGGGAATAGGAAACGCACCTTGTCTAAACAGTTAGAGGGCCTCAGATTAGAGGGAACATGCGGAGAAAAGCTTGTTTTTGGGTAAGTTTTCCAGGGGAGAGGGTGTGACAACCGGCAAATTTCGTACAACGATTAACGTGATGCTAATCATGTTTTAGAAATAATTAACATGGTTTAAGGTTAATTATGGTTAGTTGAGCTGATATGAGTCCTACGATGTCCTTTTGAAAGTTCGTTGAAGTCTTGATGCCTTTAAAGAAAGACTTCGCGTGTTTAACGTAACGAACTGACATCAGCAAAAATTTGTCAAACTGGAATAACATAAGCTTATTCTATGAAAATACGACACGTATTTACTATCGATGCGAACGGATGTGAAATCGGCGTGGTAAACGGCCAAAAACGCAGCGTTTTGGAGAACGCGGAGAGGAACTGACGTGGGATTCGAACGTCGAAACGCGTGGCTTTAACCGTTACCGAACTTCCGGAATAATTATTTATTATAAATAATGTTATCGGTTGAATTTCGAAAGTTATCGGATCATTTAAATGAAGGATAACACAACCGAACCGATTAACGCGATTTTAACGCGTGTGCCGTCTTCACGCGTCGGGTGACGAAAATAATTATTGAATTGCTCGGTCTGGTGTTATTTATGACTACGAACAAAAACCGAGTCCAGAAGCGATAACGGGCTAAAACGGAGCAGTTGGTACGCGACATTGGGCTTGAAGCCCAATCCAAAAGCCCACCTATATAAGGCCCTAACCCTCACAACCTCCCTCATTTTCCACATTTCCTTCTCTCTCTAAAAACAAACTCTCTCAACTCTCTCTCTCTCTCTCTAGGATTCCGGCGACCGGAGGCGGCCGGCCGGCAGCATTCCGGCGGCGTTCCGGCGGCTGTCCGGCGGCGTCCGGCGGCGTCCGGCGAGTTTCCGGCGACTTTTTCCGGCGCGTGACACCCCCACCCCCACTAATTTCGACGCCCCGAACGCGATGGTGAAGGCCGTTTTCCCTAAAACGAAGCGGTTTGAACGTTGGTACCATTCCGGCGACTTTTCCGGTAAGCTCGTTTTCGAGTTTTCTTTGTACAAACGTTTAGATCGGGTCCTTGGGGGACTCCTCACAAGTTTTCACGAAATTTCGTTCTCCGGCCATATTCCGGCGAGCTATTTCCGGTTGGTTGCGAGTTCAGGAGGGGCCGGAGTGGGTTTTGGTTGGGTTCCGGTGGCGCGCGGGTGGTCGGAACAGGGTTTTCTTTTGGTGGCGTGGGATGGCGGTGGTGGTCCGGTATTAGTCAACCCGGTCAACTCAGTAAACTTCGGTCAAGCGTTACGGTATAATTAACTAGCAATTATTTCGTTATATTATTATTTACACATATATTTCTAAAATATATAAATATGAACGACTAACTCGCTAACGAACCGATAAAAATATTAACGAAAAGCATTATGAGCTAATATTTGTGTATTAGTCGTGACTTGCGTTGTTGTTGGACTAAATTGATGGACTATACGTATATATATATTTATATAAACAGGATGATTTATATAATAGTCACAACGTATAAAGTCTCGCGGATTAGAATGCGGATAAATATAATGTCGTCTTTGTTAGGAGTTGATTTTGGGAATTTGTAGACAACTTGTGTTGTCTGGTTTATACCAAAAACAGAGGAAACTCTGCCGAAATTTTTATAAATCCGAAGCGCGACAAGTGTGACTTTATTGTTCGTTCTTATAAATAACTTTCCAAGCGCTTGACAAATGTAGTCATGTACAATCACGACGTTTTGACAAATATTATTTGTAACAATAATAGTCCATTCCGAGAAATATTTCAAACAAATATATAGTCTTTTGCTACCAAGCGTCAAGGATTGACGAGTTTTTAAAGGTTACTTGGTAACTAAAATATGTTTGTTGTTCGGATTAAAAGATGTATAAACGTTCGGATTTATTTGGAAAACCTTTTTATAAAAAGCAAAGCCTTGAGATTTGTAAGATACTCGGATTCGGGAAAAGAAATAACAAATGTTATTAAAAAGGATTTTAATAACTATATTATATTTCAGCAAGGTATATTTTCCGAAAATAACTATACAAGACGATTACATTTATCCGATTTACGAGACAAGCTATGGCTCGGGATGAGTTATACGATTCGTGATATTAGTCCGACATAGTTTGCACACGAATAGTAACAAGTGCGCGACTTGGGTACTATTTCGTATGTGAACACAGGAACTATGATAAGTCACGATCGGTTCGTCGAGTTAAAACACTTAAAGACTCGGGTTACTACACACGAGTCAGGGTAATTGAATAAGCTATCTTTTAACCGGAAATTAAGCTAGGTTTATATATGATAGACTTTGAGGTGTCCTTTATTGGTAATTAGGGCACGAGGAAGTCGGTCAAAGCTTTGGGCTTTATTTGCTAGCTAAGCATGGAAATTAAGGTGAGTTTCACGGCCCCATTTTACTGTTTTAACTGGGGGAAAGATATGTTTGTCAAAAGTTATCACATATTGAAATGTTTTCAAAGGTTAAAATGTGGTAAGTGGCATGATGAGTACTTGAGTTTTTGGTCGCCACTCGGGGTTGGGTTCTCGCTACTGTAACCATTAATTCAGGTAAATGAAACTGAAGGAATATTTGGATAGTACTATTGGTGCCTGACAAGGCCCACCCCTAATCGATAGCGTCGATTATGCATCGGCGTATGCCTGGGGTGCACGTATTCTGAACTTAAGTCGTTGGGTTTCGAGAAACGACTTGGAGCGGGGCATATTTATTAGTCTTGGTTTGGTTATGGGACTCAGGGGATTGCTCATCATCATAATTTGTAGGAGCTAGCTACTCCATACAAAGGCCACAAATGTGCTGGATTTGCACAGGATATAAAAATGTGCTGGATTTGCACAGGATATAAAAATGTGCTGGATTTGCACAGGATGTAAAAATGTGCTGGATTTGCACAGGATGTAAAAATGTCGTATTTACGAAACTAAAACCTGTGAACTCACCAATATTTTATATATTGACGTCTTTTTAAACATATCTTTCAGGTAACTAAGTGCTGAACAGGTATGCGGCTAGTACGGTGGAATTTGGGATGTCGGACAATGGTTGGGGGTTTCATCTATTGTTACCTTCGGGTTGGGACATAAACGGAAACACCCCACTTTAAAACTTAATGTTTGTGGTTTTAAGTAATGTTTGAAACCAGGTACTCCTTCCCGACATCTTAATATAATGATCTTTTCTAATTAAATATAGTTTGTGTTAATCTTGACTTTGATATGCTTTCGAGCGTCGCGCCACGTGTTTCCGCCATTGGCGTGGTGTGACAGAAGTGGTATCAGAGCCAAGGTTATAGCGAACTAGTGTTTTTGAAAAATCTAGACTATAACCGGTTTTGGCTCGAAAACGAAGTTTTCAAAAATAAAACACAACGAAATATTTTTAGAAAAGAAAGAAAATTGTACATGGATTGTACAAGGGGAATTTCCGACCGACTAGCCATGTGTGTCAATATATAAAATGTTAGAAAATAAGGATATGAATGTTTAAATTGTGTAGAGATCCGATTTTCTAACTAGTGCTAGTTAATGCATATAAGTAGTATATATAGCTTGCCTATAAGGATATCGTCTCACACTTCACTTTAGTCCGCACTTTTGCATCGATTACCGATATCGACAAGCGGGAAGGACAAGCGGTGGTCTACGACGAACTCACCTGCTTACCTGCGGACGGGATGATCGGAAGGGCTAACCTTTATCGTGCTAGTGGACGTGTCGTGTTGCTGATGTTGTGAAGGCGAAGCTAGTCTAGGTCTTTTATTGTGTGAAATCTCTGTCTTTGGATCAGGAAGCTCGGAACTAGCGGGCACCAAAATTACCTGGCAACACCGATTATCATTGCGGGTGCACACGTAATAATAACTTGTGGTGCACGGTAACCTAGGTGGGCGCTAGGGCTGGGGTTGGTGATCACTCCTTGCCTTGTCTATTCTTGTACTGTAGGGTCAGTCTTAGCTTTTGATTGGCCAACGGGCTAAAAGGGAAGTCTTGTTGATATCCCTTGATTTCGATCCTCGCAAACTGAATGAGCTTTCTTCAGCATTACCTCTAAGGTACGAACACGGAAGAGCTCGAACTTTTATTCATATGAGTAATCTGACGAAAACCCTCGCATCGGATAAGGACAGGAGACGAAAACTTCCTTGTATAGGAGTTTAATGCCTCCGCACAAAGTTCTTCGATGGAGCGGACGTACGAGGATGCACTGCCTACCGAAGAGATGAATGCTTGGTACGATGCGTGGAACGCTAAACTTGGGAACCAGTGAAGACCGAGGGTGCGTCCCTGCAAAACCAGTGCGTTTTGAGCACGGGACCCTATGTGGATCAGTATTGAGATTAGTTGCCCGTGTGCTGCTATGTTATTACTGTGAGTAAGTCATTCTTGATCTAGCACATGCCCAAGTTGTCTTCGAGGGTCAGGCGTTCCTTCCCCCATTGGAGGGCAGAATCGTCCTTGCTGAGTTAATAGGCTTGATCATCTTATCTAGAAGGCATGATAGCCCCCAGCTAAATCAACAATGTCGAATCGGCAAGATCCTAGTATATTTATTTAATGGGAAAATAAATATATGGTAAAGTGAGCCGAGTGGGGTGTTGAAAATGAATTATCGATCGGCAAGATCCTAGTATATTTATTTAATGGGAAAATAAATATATGGTAAAGTGAGCCGAGTCGGGTGTTGAAAATGAATTATCGATCGGCAAGATCCTAGTATATTTATTTAATGGGAAAATAAATATATGGTAAAGTGAGCCGAGTCGGGTGCCGAAAACGAAATATCGATCGACAAGACCCTAGTATAATTATTTAATGGGAAAATAATTATACGGTAAAGTGAGTCGAGTCGATGGTCGTAAAATACAATGTCGAATCGACAAGACCCTAGTATGATTATTTAATGGGAAAATAATTATACGGTAAAGTGAGTCGAGTCGATGGTTGTAAAACGAAATGTCAAATCGACAAGATCCTAGTATAATTATTTAATGGGAAAATAATTATACGGTAAGGTGAGTCGAGTTGATGGTTGAAAAATGTAATATCGAATCGACAAGATCATAGTATATTTATTTAATGGGAAAATAAATATATGGAAAGGTGAGTCGAGTCGATTACGGGGAAAAATGAAATCTCGACTGACAAGATCCTAGTATGACTACTTAATGGGAAAGTAGTTATATGGTAAAGTGAGTCGAGTCGGAGATAATTTTATCCAAGTCAGTTAATATATATGGAGACATACATATATATTGAATATAGGATCACGACGTGCGTTTTGCGTCTGAATCCGTCATAATACTCGGGGAGTGAAACCACATTTCGGGAGCCGAAATCGTAAAGCGTGTGACTCGTAATTGTCAGGTGTCACGGAACGCTCTGGCTGACATCGAAATTCCCCTCGAAAAATCAAATAACGGACTACTGGAAGTGGTCATGTTATTCTGTCAACTAAACTTACCCATGGGACGGCAATTCCATTGCTCATCTTGCAATGTTGAACGTCCGCTACCCTCGTCAGGACGACGAGACTGGTTGTTTATTTGGGGTGGCAATTGATGCGAAGTGTTTTCCATCAATCCCCATAGATATTGAGACGTTGCGTCCCTTTTGTCACGGTGTTTTATAAACTAAGGATGCGAGATCCATTCGTTATGGACAAAGTGACTTGTCTAATCTCTTGTCGTATTCCGATACTCTCACTGCGTGGCCTACCAGGAAGGAAGTTCACTGGCCTCGCTTAAGTGTCGGAGAGGCATTTCAGTTGATGACCATTGGTGCTAGGGCCAAATAACATGCAAGAGGACCCTAATGAGAAGGATGACTCGGCTGAATTGCCAGAGTCTGTATCGTTTTTTTTTTATTTTATCGTGGTGTCTCGATAAATCATGATCCTTCTACCTCTACTATTCTTGTTGTGACCAATGCTTTGATACTGGAAAAGATGTTGGTTGGTTTCTAGGTCCTATGGATACTATTTACCACACATCTAATAGCTACGACGGGCCTAAGGTTTCTGCTGAGCCTGCTGTTGTTGCTGCTATCATTGTCCTATGGCCCAAGCGAATCATGTTGTCGTTGCTGAGAGTGTAACTCATACTGAGTGTGTTGAGGATGTTGCTATGGCTCTTGTCAAGTTTGATGTTGCTGTTGTTTCGAAGGCTCCTACTAAGATCACTGTCATTGACATAGGCATCTATAAGACCCTTGCCAAGCCGCTATGACCATGCTCGTGTCACGATGGAGTTCGTTGCTGTTAACTCCATTTTCTTTGAGGCTTTCGTTGAACCACTCGTTATCATTCCCTGGCTCCTGCCAAGACTAATGTTGGCGATGGCTCTCAGGTATGGTTGAGCCTGTCGATGCTGCAGTTGCCATTATTCGAGTGACTTATATCGAGCATACAGTCATTCTCCCTAAGAACGATATCGACCTGATAAGTCTACTAAATTATGTGGAACCCATTGTTCCCATTTCTGTTGTGATGACGGATGCCTTTGGGTGATCCAATCGTTCCTACTATTGAGCCTATGGAGTATAGGTTTGTGGCTGAGGATACAAATAAGGATTCTGTCACCTTAAGTGAGCCGAAACGCACCGGGGTGCGTGCTCACCGTAATGGAGCTTCTTGTAGTTATGTATAGTGGACTCGCTAGGTTGTGTGTCGTCCTGCTGTCGTGAATTTATGTTGTGGTGTTACCCCTAACGATTGTGCATTCTGTAATTGCACAGTTTTGCCGACTGCATATCCATGCGGTTGCGTTTCGCTGTCGACGGTGCATTCCTGTTGTTGTGCTGCTCCTGCAGTGGTGTAGCCTTGTTGTCGTATTTTTCTGTGTCATGCGGTCCATGTTGCGGTGTTCCCTTGTTGATGTGTTCGTGGATGTGTTGTTGTCATGTCATGTTATTTCTACTATCGTATTGCACCGTGAACGTATTGCTACAATTGTTGGATTGACTTGATGATGTGATAACTTGTCGTTTGTTTCACTCTTGGTTCCCTCGGGATAAAGACACTACCCCAAACCCACGTAACCGTTGTTATGTTGCTGAATGGTGGTGTAGTGATGCCATCGATAATGTGGGAATTCGGGTGTCTAACGGACTTCCCAGTAGTCATACTAAGACACTCTAGTCCTAGTGTTAGCACATGTATCTCCCCAAAGTTCGAATCTCGTAGTTTGGGTAATTGACCGAATCATGTGTCGACCTCTTTATATGCTCGCGCGTCTTGTGAGCATTACCTCTTCAAAATCTAAGGCATCGGTGACGCCATGTCCAGCCTTAACCTTTTACGCGCATTTTGGTCGACTAACCACTCTTGAATCAAGTCGGAAGGAAATCCCATGATCCACACATGACGGGGTGAGGCTCGTCTTTACGATAAAGGGATTTCGAATACATCTCGAACTTGAAGGTGTCGAGTAAATGAGAGCGATATTATGACCCATACCTTTGGGACTAGTAAGAGTTGAAAGACTCAATTTATTATTGCTCATCCCAGTGGATTGTTTAACATCATACCTGCCAACGTGTCATGCCGATGACTACGGGAATAACAGTGTGGACCCACCCACAGCGTGTGCATTGGTGGAGTCCCCGGTACATGATTCGGAGGTCTTATGAAACCCTGAATCTAGCAGGACACGTAGCATTGTCTACTCTATGAGAGTGCTACCCTACCGTGATGAGATCTCCGATCAACTCAGCCCTTCGAATAATGTTGATTATTCCCTAAGGGTAGGTTTATCTTGTCTTGGTGTCGTTACGTAGACTCTTGGAATAGTGGAACCCTTTCGACCTTGGGTCAACGCAGGTGTCCCCAGGTATTTTTCAGTAGCATTGTTCGCGTTAGAGCAAAATTCCCTGTCATTGACAGGCACTGTTGGAGACACCAAAGTAATGTGAGCTGCCTGGTTAGTGCGTTTAGTCCATGACTAACCAAGATGAGCTCGAAAGCTTGCATGTTGCACCCATGCGTGTGACTACCTGAGTCGTTGAATGGGATGCCTTATTGGAAGGCTCAAGACCACCTCTTGTAGGGCGATCTCGGTCGTTTGTTGTTTTAAGTAACGATTTTGGCGCATGAAGCCATCAAGCCCAAGCGTGAGATCTATGCCAGATGCATTCATTATGACTCGATGTCACCTCTTAACTTGAAAGATCCCGAAAGATGGAATATTCGGCGAGTGAGGATTCCGGGTCAGGACTCCTTTCACTCAGATCTCTGCATAGGACCTGAAAGTCAATTTAAGGGCGTGTGTGGCCTGTATTGTCCAGAATTGACTTACTAGGTTGCTAATGACGATAGGACACCAGTGCTCGTGAGGCACATATAGCAGGACAAGCACTGGGTACCCTTGTTTTGGGTAGCTACCAATGCTCTGCTTACCGTTTCGGTGGACACCAGCGTGCCGAGATGTTGTCAAGACCCTATCCTCTGTTTGTTACGGCAATCATATTATGATGATTCATATACATCATTCCTATGTTGACCAACGTGATGAGTTGATGTGAGCCTCTAGACATTTGTGGTTAAGTCGGCTTAAATCCTCACGTATTGTGGAATTGTACGGCTGTATGTTGAATATACACTGTCTACTGCCTAGGGAACTGAGGGGTGAAAGTGACGCAAAAACTTTCGACCTCCATCAGTCCATATTAGACGTCCAAGTACCACTAACCATAATCGCTCATACGAAAAGGTTGAAAGTGGATGCATAGTGGATTTCGGTCCATGTGAGGACACAGGATTACCATCCGCTACTATAAACAACCTGGAGCGTCCTCGAGGATGTCGACCGCTTTGTGATCTGGTAAGATCACCCGATTAGTGAAATTCGAACGAGCAAATCTAATGGTCATGCCGCCTGAGGTGGCTAGTGACTATGATGAGACACAGGCAATAATCGATCGCCGTTTGGAACCTTCTCATCCCCTACTCGTTTGCAGTTATAATAGGAGGCATACGGATAGCCACCTATACTCTTGGAGAGTCGTGGCTAGACACTAGATGCCAACGTTCACAATATCGGATTTTAGTAGTTATCCTGCCCCAGGGTGTGCCAAACCTTGAACGCAAGTCTGGGATACTCAATTTGAGATGAGTATGGATTACCATTCTCGAACGAGTGAATTATTGTCCTAGACGGAAGTGTCCTGTGTGATACGATTAGTGTCGGTGGCAAATCAAATTCGTGTACTTCATCGCCAGAATTTCCTATGTGATAGGAATTATCACCCTAGTGTTCGGGGTGTACTGCTCGAAGTCCTCTGGAGTGCATACGTGTACGTCTCTAGTACATTGAATGACAGATAGAGATATACACATGATCTGGCGTGAGTTCAAGAGGTGACCAACGAATCCGGTAGATTCAAATCTTCTTGAATAAGTGGCCAAACCGATCGGGAAGTTGTGCTAACAAGGAGTTAGCCTTAGGAACTTCAAATCGGTATAGGACTTTGCTGAGTGTTATACACTGAAAGGGGTGTTGTTAAGCACGAAAACGGTAATGGAGTGACTTCGCTTAGTACTCCAGTGACTCGGATAGGTCAGTTAAAAATTGGCCTTGCAACGAACAAGCTCGAACTATCGCAAGAGCTTAGTGGGACTCTTGACGAATCCCGCAGGTCTGGCTCGAGGAAGCATTGTCAATTCCTCAACCGACAGGATTCAGGTTGACGCAAAGCTCTACTATTTCGGGAAAACCGATATTTGTGCCGGATTGCGATACCCAAGAGCTCGGCCGTAGCCGACTCATGACATTGTGTTCGTTAGGACGCTAAGCGTGAACTGGAGTTCACGAAGAAAAGGGGTAATCGTGTGAGTTGCAAACATCCCGCCCTGTTCAAGGATACTAATGTATCGGATGACTTGAACTGAATTCCGGGACGGAATTCTCTTAACGGGGGGAGAATGTGACAACCGGCAAATTTCGTACAACGATTAACGTGATGCTAATCATGTTTTAGAAATAATTAACATGGTTTAAGGTTAATTATGGTTAGTTGAGCTGATATGAGTCCTACGATGTCCTTTTGAAAGTTCGTTGAAGTCTTGATGCCTTTAAAGAAAGACTTCGCGTGTTTAACGTAACGAACTGACATCAGCAAAAATTTGTCAAACTGGAATAACATAAGCTTATTCTATGAAAATACGACACGTATTTACTATCGATGCGAACGGATGTGAAATCGGCGTGGTAAACGGCCAAAAACGCAGCGTTTTGGAGAACGCGGAGAGGAACTGACGTGGGATTCGAACGTCGAAACGCGTGGCTTTAACCGTTACCGAACTTCCGGAATAATTATTTATTATAAATAATGTTATCGGTTGAATTTCGAAAGTTATCGGATCATTTAAATGAAGGATAACACAACCGAACCGATTAACGCGATTTTAACGCGTGTGCCGTCTTCACGCGTCGGGTGACGAAAATAATTATTGAATTGCTCGGTCTGGTGTTATTTATGACTACGAACAAAAACCGAGTCCAGAAGCGATAACGGGCTAAAACGGAGCAGTTGGTACGCGACATTGGGCTTGAAGCCCAATCCAAAAGCCCACCTATATAAGGCCCTAACCCTCACAACCTCCCTCATTTTCCACATTTCCTTCTCTCTCTAAAAACAAACTCTCTCAACTCTCTCTCTCTCTCTAGGATTCCGGCGACCGGAGGCGGCCGGCCGGCAGCATTCCGGCGGCGTTCCGGCGGCTGTCCGGCGGCGTTCCGGCGGCGTCCGGCGGCGTCCGGCGAGTTTCCGGCGAGTTTCCGGCGACCATCCGGTGACTTTTTCCGGCGCGTGACACCCCCACCCCCACTAATTTCGACGCCCCGAACGCGATGGTGAAGGCCGTTTTCCCTAAAACGAAGCGGTTTGAACGTTGGTACCATTCCGGCGACTTTTCCGGTAAGCTCGTTTTCGAGTTTTCTTTGTACAAACGTTTAGATCGGGTCCTTGGGGGACTCCTCACAAGTTTTCACGAAATTTCGTTCTCCGGCCATATTCCGGCGAGCTATTTCCGGTTGGTTGCGAGTTCAGGAGGGGCCGGAGTGGGTTTTGGTTGGGTTCCGGTGGCGCGCGGGTGGTCGGAACGGGGTTTTCTTTTGGTGGCGTGGGATGGCGGTGGTGGTCCGGCCACGGCAGTGGCGGTCCGGCCACGGCACCGGTGGTCCGGCCACGGTGGTGGCGTCCGGCGATTCGGGTCCGGGCAGTTTTGGGTTCGGGACTCGGGGCTCGGGTCAAGATTATGCTTCCGGGTCAAATTCAGATCTGGCTCGGTTTGCGTGCCGTCTTCAAGTTCTAGTCGTGGGTCCAGTATGGTGCTCTCGGGTAGATCCGGTCAGATTCGGGTTGGTCAACCCGGTCAACTCAGTAAACTTCGGTCAAGCGTTACGGTATAATTAACTAGCAATTATTTCGTTATATTATTATTTACACATATATTTCTAAAATATATAAATATGAACGACTAACTCGCTAACGAACCGATAAAAATATTAACGAAAAGCATTATGAGCTAATATTTGTGTATTAGTCGTGACTTGCGTTGTTGTTGGACTAAATTGATGGACTATACGTATATATATATTTATATAAACAGGATGATTTATATAATAGTCACAACGTATAAAGTCTCGCGGATTAGAATGCGGATAAATATAATGTCGTCTTTGTTAGGAGTTGATTTTGGGAATTTGTAGACAACTTGTGTTGTCTGGTTTATACCAAAAACAGAGGAAACTCTGCCGAAATTTTTATAAATCCGAAGCGCGACAAGTGTGACTTTATTGTTCGTTCTTATAAATAACTTTCCAAGCGCTTGACAAATGTAGTCATGTACAATCACGACGTTTTGACAAATATTATTTGTAACAATAATAGTCCATTCCGAGAAATATTTCAAACAAATATATAGTCTTTTGCTACCAAGCGTCAAGGATTGACGAGTTTTTAAAGGTTACTTGGTAACTAAAATATGTTTGTTGTTCGGATTAAAAGATGTATAAACGTTCGGATTTATTTGGAAAACCTTTTTATAAAAAGCAAAGCCTTGAGATTTGTAAGATACTCGGATTCGGGAAAAGAAATAACAAATGTTATTAAAAAGGATTTTAATAACTATATTATATTTCAGCAAGGTATATTTTCCGAAAATAACTATACAAGACGATTACATTTATCCGATTTACGTGACAAGCTATGGCTCGGGATGAGTTATACGATTCGTGATATTAGTCCGACATAGTTTGCACACGAATAGTAACAAGTGCGCGACTTGGGTACTATTTCGTATGTGAACACAGGAACTATGATAAGTCACGATCGGTTCGTCGAGTTAAAACACTTAAAGACTCGGGTTACTACACACGAGTCAGGGTAATTGAATAAGCTATCTTTTAACCGGAAATTAAGCTAGGTTTATATATGATAGACTTTGAGGTGTCCTTTATTGGTAATTAGGGCACGAGGAAGTCGGTCAAAGCTTTGGGCTTTATTTGCTAGCTAAGCATGGAAATTAAGGTGAGTTTCACGGCCCCATTTTACTGTTTTAACTGGGGGAAAGATATGTTTGTCAAAAGTTATCACATATTGAAATGTTTTCAAAGGTTAAAATGTGGTAAGTGGCATGATGAGTACTTGAGTTTTTGGTCGCCACTCGGGGTTGGGTCCTCGCTACTGTAACCATTAATTCAGGTAAATGAAACTGAAGGAATATTTGGATAGTACTATTGGTGCCTGACAAGGCCCACCCCTAATCGATAGCGTCGATTATGCATCGGCGTATGCCTGGGGTGCACGTATTCTGAACTTAAGTCGTTGGGTTCCGAGAAACGACTTGGAGCGGGGCATATTTATTAGTCTTGGTTTGGTTATGGGACTCAGGGGATTGCTCATCATCATAATTTGTAGGAGCTAGCTACTCCATACAAAGGCCACAAATGTGCTGGATTTGCACAGGATATAAAAATGTGCTGGATTTGCACAGGATATAAAAATGTGCTGGATTTGCACAGGATGTAAAAATGTGCTGGATTTGCACAGGATGTAAAAATGTCGTATTTACGAAACTAAAACCTGTGAACTCACCAATATTTTATATATTGACGTCTTTTTAAACATATCTTTCAGGTAACTAAGTGCTGAACAGGTATGCGGCTAGTACGGTGGAATTTGGGATGTCGGACAATGGTTGGGGGTTTCATCTATTGTTACCTTCGGGTTGGGACATAAACGGAAACACCCCACTTTAAAACTTAATGTTTGTGGTTTTAAGTAATGTTTGAAACCAGGTACTCCTTCCCGACATCTTAATATAATGATCTTTTCTAATTAAATATAGTTTGTGTTAATCTTGACTTTGATATGCTTTCGAGCGTCGCGCCACGTGTTTCCGCCATTGGCGTGGTGTGACAGAGGGAAAAGGAGAAGAGTAAAAAAGTGAAAGAAAAGTAAAAAGTGAGATATATATATAAATATATATATATATAGGTGGGATTGCAACCGTTTGAATTGTGAAATGGTTAACAGCTGGCTTGGAAAATGAACGGCTCAGATCGTCTCGAAAAACAAACTGCCATCCCATCAGACGCCATAATACGTGGTCATAAAAGGGTCCACGTGGCTCGGAGTAGAGACCAACGTCAAATCAGTCCACCTAAGGGTTTCAGGACACGTGTCAGGTGACACCTCATCAAAGCTGCAGCTAGCCACAAGTCCTAAAAGTTTAAAAAATTAACTTAAGGACTTGGGGGGACATGAAGAGGTATAAGACTTTATACCTTGGCTCGTACTAAGCTACGGTCTTGGACTCTGGGCCGTGGCTTGACAAAGGATGGACGATGGCTCTCATGGCTGAAGCAAGTACGTTAGCCTTCGGAAGTCAAACACTTCCGAAGGTAAGTACAAGGGGACCAAATCAAAGTACAACTTTGCTGACCACTATAAATACCCCTCTCCAAGTACAACTGACACACGAATGCACACACTCCGAACTACACTTTCTCTCTCTACTTTCTTTCTCTAAGCAAATATTTATCCTCACGCCAGAGGGTGGTCACAGAGAGGCCCTCCATCCTCCTTTGTGCCGAGCCTAACGGTTTTATACCGTGTACAGGTTCATTCAAGATATCAAGCTTACAAGATATCATTGGACCGTCCATGTTCTCACTCCATTACAGGTTCGGCCACTTTTTGGATCTTCAGAATCCAAGTTGGGTTATATGCTGGATCTCGATATTTAATTAAGACTCATCTTGTTTTTCTATGATATCTCTTTCTATGCTTTCATGTTTCCTTAAAATGGTCGCACTTGTATGCAGTCTAGGTCCATTACCACCTGATACACAAACACTCGCACTCAAAGCTCACGTAATGTAAATTTGTGTTTTGTTTACTACTTGAACCTCTTTTATTAATTGCAAAACTTACATTATATAAGAAACAAATAAACTTGACCTATTGACCCACTATTATTTTACTTCACACAATTAAACATAATTAAAATATGACAAATAAACCAACTCTTCATTATTCAAACATGTGGCTCCTACTTTTTTGTCAACAGAGAGTCAAAGACCAAGTAGAATGATCCGCAACCATCACTCGTGACCCGTATGCTGGACACGTGACCTGTAAACA
Organism: Ambrosia artemisiifolia; assembly: GCA_032199755.1. Classification (NCBI taxonomy): domain Eukaryota; kingdom Viridiplantae; phylum Streptophyta; class Magnoliopsida; order Asterales; family Asteraceae; genus Ambrosia; species Ambrosia artemisiifolia. Next base: position 63,524,547 of record CM063521.1, read on the forward strand.
AACTGATCAACCCAACACAAACAACACGTAACTTAAAAAAAGTTGGTCAAACATATAAATAATACAGAAAATCGCCAAAATGGCCATTTTTACAAATGCATTTGACAAACTAGCCTTGATCGTTTTTCTAATTTTACAAAAATATCATTTGGCATTTGGCATTTTCTTGGTTTTTAAGTTGAGAAATTGTTTCAAGTTTCAACCAACAAAAAGATTTGTGGAGATTTCCATGTGGCGAAGGAGAATGAACATGTAGATGGAACCAACATTGAAATTTGGACGTGTCTAAGGGACAGTTATCAAAAACTAGAAATTTTTATAAGTTAAAGTTATTTTGGTGATTTTCCGTTGGCAACCTAACCTTGCGTGAGAAAATTGGTGAACTTTAGAAGTATTTTTTTTTTCAGTGACGTTTGTAGGCTTTGAGAAATATATTCCGCAACCCAAGGATGGTGGACAAAAATGATAGCTAAGATTGAAAGAAAAGAAGAACAGAAGAGAGATTCGATTAAACCAAGCTATATTATTCATTGTATCACGTGGTACTTATACACACATTCATCAACTAACTTCTGTAACTAACTTTTAAACTTTGCTAACCCGATAGAACTAGTCCCGGAACATACAATTATTACACAATTGTCAACTAACTAACTATTATACTATCATAACTCCCCAGCTAAACATGATTCTCTTAGCCAGCGGGAGATAATCATTGTCCTCAAGAATCAAAAAATCAACAGAAATCAAGAAATCTCAGCTTAAAATCTTCAGCTAATTCCCACGTGGCTTCAGAAAGGGGCAAATCTTTCCTATGAATCAACAACTGCTGGACCATCTTATTATTGTGCTTAACAACTCTTTTATCTAACACTGCTCTGGGCTGCAAAAGAAATCTTAAACCAACTGGTAAAGGCAACACAAGAATGTGATTGCCATGAGCCCTCTTAAGTAATGAAACATGAATCACATTATGAATTTGAACCTCATCAGGAAGATCCAACTTATATACCACACTGCCAATATTTTGAATTATCGGAAAGGTCCAAAATATTCAGGTCCAAGCTTTGAATGTTTTTGATTCCTCAGTGTAATCTGCACAAATGGTCTTAATTTCAAATACACCCAATCACCAACATCAAAAGACATGTCACTTTTCTTTTTATCAGCACACTGTTTCATCCTGTTTCTGGCCATTAACAAAGCTTCCTTTAACTTTACTATCATAGCCTCTCTTTCTGTGTGTAAGTCTTCCATTGATGCAACTTGAGTATCATTGGGTATGTAATGAATGTGAAGAGGAGGTAGGAAGCCATAGAGTGCTTCAAAAGGGGTAGTTTGAATAGAAGAATGAAAAGAAGTGTTATACCACCATTCTGCTAGACTTAACCATTTCATCCAATGGTTAGGATTGTGCATACACATACATCTCAGATAGGTTTCTAAGCACCGGTTTAAAACTTCAGTCTGACCATCACTAGATAAGTAACATATATAAAAAATAACTTTGTGTCTAAGAAACTGGTTCATGCTCTTTCTCATCACACATGTTATTTGTATCATTGCTATGGGCCGATGAAGTCCAAAGTTTAACCTTGTGCCGGTACCGGTATAAACCGGTATACCGGAATTTACCGACGGTTCAAATCCTTAACCGTTTTCCTAAAATACCGGATTGATTCGTGCCGGGCAAGACATCGGTAAGCAGTATAACCGGTTCAACCCGCCAGTTTAAACCGGTTTTTAAAACATTGCTCTAAACAATGGCCTAATGTATGACAACTTTTTTGGCAACCTGTAAATCAAAATCCGATGTATGACTGTTTTTAGGCCATAAGACACCTTATTTATTGTTTGCTCTATTCGCTCATAAACATGTTCAAAAGTTGCGCAACGAAGCATCCCTAGTTTAATATAATAAACGTGTTGATAGGAATACATGTCATTGAAGGTAGATACAATAAAAAACAATGTTTCTTTTTAAGATGGAATAAAATAAGCATAAGGGTATGGGCAAGTTGTTGTGGATAGCAAAATTTAAGAAGCAATTGGGAGTCGGTCGGTTCATCTCTGCTCTCGATTGAGATTGAGATTGAGATTGATTTCATGGAGGAAGATCAGCCGTCTGAAATTAACAGGTTTCATCTCATCTCATCTCACCTTTTATAGTTGATAAGTGTTTTTATAAAATTTAAAACCCCTAAAACGTAGTAATCTGATAATAATCAATGAATTAATCTTTGGCAACACCAACCCAAACGTAAATCTGATGATTCTTCAACGTTCAGTTCCGATTCTGAATTTGTGCAATTCTAAATTCCTTGTGTTAGCACCACCATCATCAGCCTCTAGATTCCACCTCCGGCCACGTGGTCGAATTAGGAAAAGGAAAAGGAAGGCGATAGCGATGAAACTGTTTCCTATTAGTTAGTTAGGGGGAAACCTTACATGTAACTCTTGTAAATACAAAGTTACATTTGGGATTTGGAGAGTAAGATTGTTGTTTGTGAGTTGATTAATGGCGATGTTATCATTAATCAGACTAAAAATAAGGTTGTTTATGGTTTTATTATTTGGATTTGTTTTGTGCTAATTGTTATCATTTGTCAATGCCCAATTGCTAATTGCTAATTTTAGATGTTTGATTGATGATATTATTTGTTTTATTTCACTTATGAAGTTAGGTAGCGTTGTTCGCTGTTATGTGCTTACTGCTTAAAAAAAATTGATGTTTTAATGTAGGAATTTAGATGGGATAGTTTGCTGTTAATTGTTAAATGCTATCAATTGTGAGGTTATATGTTTTAAGATAGTAATTTTAGTTATAGGCATGATGTTTTTAATTATTTAGGTTAATGTGTGTTTTAACAGGTTATTGTTGTTTGAATTGCTATAGTTTGGTTGAAGGGTTGGTGTGTTGTTTTTCTGATTTATTGACTTTTAGGATCAAAATGACTACATTTCATATAGTTGATGACTTCTATTGTTTATGTCGAAATATATTGCTGCTGTGTAGTGGTGCATGATATGCTACACAAAGGTTTATGTTTTGAAATATAGTACTCATCTTAGGAAACTCAATAAGTTGTTCAAGCTGATTGAACTAGACAAAACATTGAAAACTGATTTGATGTGTGATGTTTCATAGGTTTAATGGTTTAGCTCAGTTTTAGAACTAGGAAGGGGTGTACTAAATGGGGTGTTTATCGTTGTTAGGCTATGGGGTGTGGATCCCCCTTCCCCTTTCCTCCCTCTTATCCACGTCAGCGCCACGTCATTTCCCCTTCCCCTCCCTCTTATGATGGAAATGGTTCCCCCTCCCTCTTTCTATTTTTTTATTATTTTATTTAAAGGAAAAAGAGGAAAAGGACAAAAATACTTGGACGGGGAAGCCTCCTGTTGGCACCGAAATCACACCGGGGAAGCTTAGTCATCTGAAATTAACAGGTTTCATCTCATCTCACCTTTTATGGATGGATGGATGGATGGGTGGGCGGGTGTGTGGATGTAATTAGGGTTTATAGTTGAACTAGATTATATCCCGAGAGCGTCCCGGGGTTGAGAAATCTAATATGACACATCAATTTTACATACGCAATAGACTGATGCGTTTTACAGTTACATGCAGGAAAGCTTCGGGTAGCACCTAACCTAAAACAATTAACAATGTATCTCCAATGTTAACGCCTAACCTTAAACAATGTATAATTCTAATGTTAACATCTAATCTAAAACAATGTATAACTCTAATATTAATACCTAACCTAAAACAATGTACAACTCTAATGCTAACACCTAACCTAAAACAATGTATAACTCAAATGTAACTCTAATATTAACACCTATCTTAAAGGCTAAAAAATGTACACTTTAACATACTAATATTGGTACCTAATCTAAAACAATATATAACTCTAGTATTATTGTATTAACACCTATCATAAAGGCTTAAAAAATGCATAACTCTAATATAAATATTCAATACCTAACCTAAAATAATGGATAACTCTAATATTAACACCTATTATAAAGGCTAAAAAATGCATAACTCTAATATCAATATTTAATACCTAACCTAGAACAATCTATAAGACTATAAGGAGTGGAGGGGGGAAGAAAAGGGGCATGAGGCGCCATGTGGCACTCGTGGGACCCAAGTATGAAAGGTGAAAATTGTGGGGAGTGGAGGGGGGAGTGCCACGTGGAATTTCTTTTTTCTTTTTTTTTATAAACTATAATTGGAAAATAAATCTATTTAATAAATAAAAAATATTTAAATATTTACTTAAATTTTTTTTTTAAATATTTAATAAAAAATAATATTCAAACGGCTACTTTTTCAACGGCTACTTTTCTAAGCCTATAAATAGAAGACAAAATACTCAGAGTCAGTCACAATTGAATCTACACACACACAAAGATATGGGTGGTGGTTATCATAACGATTCAGCCGGTCCTTTAAACCTCAGGCGATACTCTCGCTGCCGACGACGTTCACAACCACTGTCCTCTCCTCCTCCACAACCTTAACCACTGTCATCTCCTCCTCCTACAGTGTACACTCCTCCTCATCCCCATCGAGTAACAACAATTCCTCCTTTACCAGGTTACACTCCTACCGATCCAGATGCTCTTCTTAGAGATGAGGAATATACCTGGGCTCTTGACTGGTTGTCATGGGATTGGGGCAGCTACAACTGGTGGAGACCCAACCCAATCTCACCCTAAACTCTCCTGCTCCGGAGCCAAATGAGGAAGGGTACAAAGCAGATGTTGGTGGGGAGTATATGAGTATGGATGATGAACCATACTATATTCCAAGTCCTGACTATGGCTGCATCCGCTCGGATGCTAGGTCGGAAGGTCGTAATAGCAATCGTTCTGTGTCGTCGCAGGAGTATACACTGGAGGATTGGGATAATTATTCTCCGTAGAAGAAATTTAGGTTTAATTATGTAATGTTTTAATAAGTAATTTATGATTATTTAATGTTTTAATTTAATAGATAATTTATGATTATCTAATGTTTTTATGTAATGTTTTAATATATAATATTTTTTTAAACATCCAACTGTTAATTTTTAAAAAATTTATATTTTTTTAGATCCAGTGGTTTACTTTTATTCAAAATTTGAATTTTTTTTTTAACCCCAACGGTTAGTTTTCATGTTTTTAATTTTTTTTTAAATAAAATCACAAAACAACTCCCACCCCCACCAATAGTTTTCCTCCACATCACTTCCCCCCCTCCCCCATGCCCATGGAAATTCCACCGCCCAAGGGGCTTCCCCCTACCACTCCGTTCATTCTGAATCCAATGCTAACACCTAATACTTCAAAAAAAAATAGTCGTTTTTTTTCTCCGTTTTTTATATAGCGCTATGGTACTCGTTGGAAAGATAATAATACACTCGTTAATTTGGTGTAATATTTTTTCTTTAAAAAATCTCGTATATAAAAGATATTAACATTTAAAAATTATGAGAGGAAACATAAGAGAGACAAATCTAATTTTATTTTTAAATATTTTTTTTTTCTAAAATCACTTAGTGCCACATAGGCATGCCACATGGCACACTCAATGATGAAGTTGGCCTCTTTGAGTGCCATGTGGGATTAATTGCTTTGGTTTATTATATACTAGACTAGATTTGTAGGCTGAGAAACTAGTTATCATTCACATGTCAAATATTATAGGCGTATTTCTTACACTTGTGATCCATAAGCATGAGCAATTGATTTAATAAATCATGGAGGAAGATCAGCCGTCTGGATTTTGTCACTATAATTTGGGCTGGTGGATATTATTTATTTTGTTCACGGCGACTGCAGGAACAAGAGGAAACTCCAAGATGAAGTTTTGGAGGAACTTCCTGTGGCAAAGCACACATGTTTCTCTTTACAAAATCAATCTGACATCCAATTGGATCTAATAACAAACAACAGCATGTCCGCAATAGATAGCAACAGCTTTTCAGAAGATGCAGATTCGGTCATGTCTGTATTGCTGCTGCACCCCCATTCAACATCATCATCATCATCATCATCAGTTAATTGGAGCGGCACTTCTTTTGAATCATCGGAGACCAAAACACATGTTGAGATTTCTTCTTCCAATTTGTACACATCTCCAAGTTTTGAGGATTCTGAATTTTGTAGCTCAGAATATGAAACCAAACAGTCAGAAGCTTCAATAGAAGATTTGTTATGCTCCAATGCAGTCATTTCAAATAATTCTGTGCTTTCATCAGGAAGATGGAATGTCAACCAAGGTAACCACTAGCTTCACCCACCCTCAGTCAGGGCTACGGCCTACGTATAAATAACATTTATAGTTGCAAATGTATGTATGTATGTAATTATGTATGGGGGTTCTAACTTGATGCTAATTAACGCAGATGCTGAACAAGGAACCGAGAAGCTCACCATTGACAAAGAGTTTGAACAATATTTTTCAATGCTTATGCTATAGGTACCCTACTTGATGAAGCGTTTAATTGTAACTGATTGTTTTCACTCTTGTTATATACATGTAGAATATTGCTTCTATCTTGATTATGCTTCCAAAGCACTTATGTAAATAAGGTTTTTTGCTTCTATCAGACACATGTTCATTTTTTATCTATAAATGGGCCGTGTTTGTTTTATAAGGATTCTGTTGCCCACACCCACACCCAGAATGATGTTGTTGTTATTATTATTATTATTATTCTGTATAATTTTAGCGTATGTTTAATACGTGTTTCCTACTTTTCTCTGTCCTTGCATCAAGCCTACATGCTACATGCCAAGTGTGTTGTTGATCAATGTGCAATGGTAATCATTATTTGGTTTTAGTTTGATTAATTTATATATTTCTTTTATTTGGATAAATTATATCTATGTGAGTGTAGCTTATATTTTAAATCAAACATATTAATGCCTTTTCTCTGCTTTATTAGCATTGACAACCAAATGCTATATTCTGTTGTGCCTGGTAGTGTTCTCACTGCACCATTATGCATAGAGCAAGAAATCATTTTGACAACATTTGGATGAATTTGATTGGACCATGTTAAACTTCATTAAAGTGTATTGTATGTATTTCTTTGCAGGCATAATAATCTGTAGTTTGTATAGTTACGATTTTAGGTATTTCAAACATGTATGTCATAATCTATGCCTAAGTTTAATAGAGGAACCTAATTGTTCTCAAAGAGATTTCTAAAAAAATGATTTTTTTAGTGAAAAAAGATCAAATAGTTTGAGGATTTTACAAAAGGTTATAGAAGGTCTTTGAGCTTTATAGAAGATCAAATCGCAATGTCTATTTTCATGTGGATGTTAACTGGCATCTAGCAAAGATTGCTCTTGCTTTGCTATATATGTAAATTCATATAGAAGGTCTTTGATTTAGTTGTTTCACGCTCATCTAATTGCTTTAATAATTAGCTCAATTTGTACAACAATGTTTGTTTACTTTTACTATCTTTTACCTGTCATTATTTACCGAATAAATTATATGAAGCGAAACCTTGTAACATTCAATCAATAAACTAATTGTCCACAGTCTGGAAGCGGTGTAGGTTTTGTAGCCCACGAAGGGGTGATACCCCCTAGTTGAACCATTGGTGCCGAAGATCATAGTCATCTTGCACAAGCGTACATTCCACACCTCCTAACTTGTATCGATGTTTCTTTAGATTCCTTGGTCGTAAGTACATATAACTTACTAAGATGACTTGATGACACCGAAAACATTCATTCCCCAATTTAGTGTAAACCTTAATTCACCTGAAGTAGTAATAGCAGGAAGACAAACTCACACAGTCTCTTGTTGTACATGAGACCTCTGCTCGTAAGTGGTTTCTTGACTAGATTATTTGACATATCACCTAAGCATATGTGTTTTAAATAGATTATATATGAATTATATGACATTTGAAAACCTCCACAGCTCTTTGAACATATTCTTAGTCTAACCATATGAAAAAGAATAACCCTAAACAAGCCTAAACATGTCTAAAACCCCTATATGTGTGTCAAGTATATATACTTTTAACTATGTTTGCTTTTTATACTTTAACTAGTTTACTTTTTAGTTTTTACGTGGCAGGCATACTTTACAGGTTCGTTGATTTTTTCTTGGGATATGTAGGTTTTGTAGCCCACACCTCCTAACTTGTATTGATGTTTCTTTAGATTCTCCTTGGTCGTAAGTAAATATAACTTACTAAGATGACTTGATGACACCGAAATTGTCAACATTCACCTGAAGTAGTAATAGCAGGAAGACAAACTCACACAGGGTCTCTTGTTGCTGTACATGAGACTTCTGCTCGTAAGTGGGTTCTTGAGTACCTAAGCATATGCTTTTTAAATATAGATTATATGAATATGAATTGTATAACAATTAAAAACCTCCGCAGCTCTTTGAACATATTCTTATTCTAACCGTATGAAAAAGAATAACCCTAAACAAGCTTTATTTCTTTTTGTGCCTTACGACTTGCACTTGCTTATGTTTCGGTTAACAAAATTGTTATTTTTTGTTTTTTTTATGAAGGATTATTGTACACCTTAGTCATATTAACAAGACTAAAAATCATTTAAACAAATATGAACCCTTTACTGTTGATTAAACAAGAAACCTTCTAAATTTTTTTTTATCAAGGACATTAATAACTTAAAAGTTTTGCTTATAAAATTAGGCCTAAGGTCACATGGGAACAAACCCCCCCCCCCCCCCCTAACTCAGAAAAAACACTGCCGCCTAGTAATAACAGGAAGAAAATTCAATTGATTGTTCTCCAAAAGCTAGTGCGAGCAACGACAATTGAAGTTGTGACTTTGTAGAGTCATTTGTTTCTACTCCACAAGCTCAATACGGCTGATTTCGATCTGAATTAACAACTTTTAATTCATACCATTGGTAACGGTTTTAGACCATCGTAAACCATAATCAAACTGATAAAAATAAAATCAAACCATTACTACCATTTTGGCTTCGCTTTGGTTCTCATGGTTTTATCTAATTGGGCTTTTATAAATAAAGAAAAAAAATGCATCAAATACAATGAAAATAAAGAAAACAAATAGTATTACAGCAATAAGAAAATTCCACTATTGTACAAATTAAAAAAAATTAAAGGTCCAAGGAAATGTAAAAGGTTACTTACATTTCGTTTTTTCCAACCATTTTCTGGCATAGATGGTAAACCAAACCATTCATTGCGGTTTGAATATTCCTAAACCACGAAATATAAATCAATCGAGAAACCAAACCGATGACGAGTTAGGCATAAACACCCCTTAGTAATTCTTGTGCATAATTAAAACTGTATTGGTTATGTAGTGGTGTAGCCCTAGGTGTACCTCTACTTAGTACTGCTTATTAAGAAACTGAGAATTGATTGAATTAGAATCTACAACTACTACGCAGTGATCTTGTTAAACTTATCAACAATTTTGAAATGCATACCACATAATCAGCACAAATAATTGACCATCTATCCTAAACACATTCCAAGTTGATACGGAACCAGACCAGGACTTCTCTGTAACCACATAAAACAGAACTCTGATGCTCAACATGTATAACAGAAAAATCAAGTAAATCTCTCATTGTTCAGTTCCAAGGGGCAGTAAAACCACAACCCTGTCTATTGATGTCATACTACCTTTCATATTGATGTCAATAAACAAAACAAACTTTAAATCACTAACCATGACCAGAATAAACAACATATGAACAAGAACAACTTACCTCAGCAATCTGAATACTAGCCAGTTCCTCCAAAACTGGACTCAGTTAGGGACTATATAACTGACTACTCATATTTTTAAGGAAAACACAGGATTCCATGGTTGTCCATCCATCATTTGACCATTACATCAGATGTCTAATAATAAAGAAGAGAAGAAAAGAAACATAAAAAGAGAGCATTCACATCTCACCTACTATTCTCACTGATGCCTGCAAAGTGCGTGTCATATCTCCCCAAGATATATCTGTTTGTCACTGCTGCAAGATCCTATGATAGGTTGAGTGGGGTGGAAGACACATTCGTTAACAGATCCAGTGTGGCCAGGAAGCTTATAGAGTATGCGTCTTGAAGTGGTATCCCAAATATAAACCATCCTATCAGAACTACCAGCGGTAACCTTGCTCCCATCAGATGACCAGGCACACTTGAGAAGGTTCTGCTCCACATTGTGCTGGTGTCCCTCCATTATCTTCACACAACGGTTCTGTGGGGCATATGGGCGCATGTCCCAAATGCGAAGAGTACAGTCCATCCCATTGGTAAGGAGGTATGACCCATCAGGGCTCAGCTGCATACCCGTTATCATATTCTGATGACCTTCAAGTGTCATGGTAACCTCATTTCTCCTAAGATCCCATACTTTAACAACGTTGTCAATTCCACCACTGTATATCTTATCTGAAGCATCAGAAAAGGCAACAGCGGTGATCTGGTATTTATCTGGAAAGGTCTGGATGGCACCCCTTTGACGCAGGTCCCAGAGCTTAGCAGTGCCATCATCAGATCCACTCACAACAAGAGGTGGACCTCTCCTAGAAGGGGAGCATGAGTTGACAAAAGATGAGTGTTCTGCCATCTTCTTAATCTGCTTCCCGGTCTCCACATCCCATGCCCTCAACGTCTTGTCTGGACTGGCTGAGATTATTTGTGAGCCATCGGAGGTCCACTGTAGATCCAACACAGCATTCTTGTGGCCCTTGAGAACCATGAAGTTGTTGCATTCACCGGATACGTGCCAAAGGAAGATTTCTCTGTCATGAGAGCCGGAGGCGATAACTGTTCCTGCTGGATTGAACTTCATGGTATAGATGGCACTCTGATGTCCGGTGAGCAACATGATAGGTGACAATAAACTTGATGTTCTTTGTTTAGCATTTGGATTTGGGCCACTATATGACAATTCCATAGGCCGAGCAGTCGTAAGAGACAGGGTACCTTCAGATGCATGCATATTTGGCTTGTTTGATGATACAGATTAGTTCCTGAACCTGAAGAAAAGTATGAATAGATTTGTTTACTTAAAAACAAGAAAAATATAATGACTACAAGGCAGAAGAAGGCCTGGCCAGGGGATTCATATAATAATAATAATAATAATAATAATCCACATCAAACACAGCGAAAGAAAGAACGAAACAATTAATGTATGAATGAAATTAACCTTCAATTGAACACGACCTAAATCTACACAACTCATAAAATCAAGATCAAGCAAAACCAACTTCTAGATTAACCTAATTAAAATAAAATTAAAGGAAAAGAACCTTTATTATTGATCCACAACAGCAACACCAACCAATTGATGAACAAGTCTACTGATGATTTGATTGATCAGGAAGCCGGTCTTCGGCAACTACAACAAAAGCCCTAGTTTCGCTAAAATCTTCTTACTGGGCTACATATATAATTATTGGGCCCAATATTAAATATGGGCTAACATTCTCGGGTTATTTTAGAAAACCCAACACCCAAATTGGTTTAACTCAAACCCTAACCCAACTTTGCACAACATGTTTAAACAACATGGTTGTTTGACTCCGTAAATTATTGGACCTCTGAATGATTGTGCAAAATGACTATTTAGTGTACTAAATGATGAATAATTATAAAAAGAAAATACAAAAACATCATAGAAAATAAATAAAAAAATCCTTCAAAATCCACGGAAACATACTAAAATCCAAATAGAAATAAATATTTTACGTACAATGGTACAAATGCATGTAACTATACTACAAATGGATGTAGATAATTGATACGTGAATTGATTTAATAAAAAAATTCATGAGTTTTTTTTACTAAAAATGCAAAGTGCTGATGTAATACCCCAATCAATAGCGGAAACAATGAGACGCACAACAATTGTTTAGCATCACATAATACTAAATTAAATGTTTCATAAATAATTAAATTCAAACTACAACAATGAAAACCACATTCCAATTAAACTAGACTAAGGTCTTCATTCTATGTGTTCCTAAAACAATGAAAATCCTCATTCATCACAAATTTCTCATGTAGCACGAACACCTGAAACATGTTAAGTTTGTAAACACATAGGTGGTCAACTAAAAATAGTTGATGACTAATACATAAGTTTGAAATAAAATTAAATTTTGGTTTAGTAGTAAAAATGTCATTTATATATCAAAACAATTTGTGAAAAGATTTAGTGGGAACTAAGATTTTGTATATTTAACCTTAATGAATGAGACGTAACTCAATGAGCTAAAATGAGTTTGTTTCAATCATCCCTAAATTTATGCAAGGAATGGTATAAACAGGATAATAAGTAAATGACTACACTGAGGCAATAAGTAAATGACTACAGTGAGGCAGGTTCACCAACTAATAATTAAAATAATACGTAATGATATAAGTAAGATAATAAGTAAAATATGTTTCACCCCTAAAATATAAAACAGTAAAAAGTATGGCTAGGGGTGCTAACGAGCCGAGCCGAGCTCGTTTAAGTTACGAAAGCTCGAGCTCAGCTTGATGGTAGGTTTCCAAGCTCGAGCTCAACTCGGGCTCGGCTCATTTATTAGTTATTAATTAATTTATATTAATTGTAATACTTATTTTATATATAATTTGGTTAATTATTCATAGTTTTATAAATACTAATTGTTATATATAAATACACATTTAAAATATTAATTAAAATTTATATAAATAGTGGGCTCGTTAAGGCTCCTGAACAGGCTCAAGCTCGATAAACAAAGCTTGAGCTCGTTTAAGGAAAAAATGAATTAACATTTAGCAAACAGAATATAACTTAAGGAAATTATGCAGGCAATCACAAGCCTCATATCATAGTATATAACTAAAGAAATAGGCGAAACTTACGCCTCTTTGTTGGTCGAAAATACAGAACCTTTCTAAAAAACCAAACCCATACGTGTGTTTATCCTCAATCTACATTTATGTCATAAAAATATCAACTTGGAATGGTTTTGATGATCTAAAACATAGGGATTCTTGTGTGTTTGCTATTTTGATGATATAGGGTAGTTGTTAGGATGATCATCTCAAGTTTTGATGTTTGTTTGGTGTGTTATATGGATAATGTGTTCATATCAATTTAATTACATACACACGCATCATTCCGTCTCGACTCGTTTCGAGCTTTTTTCGAGCCGATCTCGAATAGCTCGACTCGTTTGCACTCCTAAGTATGGCTATTTAAAATTCCCCTTGAGAGTTGTGTTGGATCTTGTACTTGACATTAACGAGAGAGCTTAGTGATAAGAAACCATAATAGAGTATTTAATAATTTAATTAGGGTTTGTAAGTTTGAGTTAAGAATTCTTTAGATTAGTTTGAATTCTTTAGATTAGTTTATTAGGGTTTAGGGTTTAGGGGTTTTTTTTTTTGGGAAAAGGGACGGTACCCCAGGAAAATCTATAACTAAAGAAAAAAAAGTACAGGCAAGACTAAGTTGCTAGTCCGGCCCAAACCGCCAGACTAGAAAACAACAAAGCTTGAAAAAGGGGCCAAACACGTAATTATGTGATCCCCGTTGTCCAAAAATAAAACATACAAATACCAATCGTTCTATCCAAATCTAGAATTAGACGATGAACAAAACAATGCAATAAAATAACATAACTCGACACCTTCGGATGACTAGTGCTAGACTTCTCGGTATGTTCCTTCGAAGATGATGAACCGCTTGTTGTATACCTCCTCCCCATCTAGCTTTTAGGCTGATTAGAGACTTCCGAATTGCCTTTACCTCTACAATGACCAAAAATACCAATATGCCTTTCCAAAGTTGCGAGTATATCTCTATGAACCTTGATAGAATAAGTGATCCATGAATTCAAAATATGTAAGTGGGTTCCCATGATCTTTGTAAACTTCCACCAATTCAGTGGCATCATTAGGAAGGGGCTCACTTCCATATTTCTATTCTTACACATTGTATTCATTAAAACAAGTTGGGACCTACAATCTTTACTAACCTCCATTCTTAAAATGGCATTGCTAGATCCATAATGTTTAATGCAACCGGTTTTGTAAAGAATTTGATCTATAGTCTCAACCCAACCATTCCAACACTTGAAACGAATCTTGTTCCCAACCCAGTCCGTTAGGAATCCATACCATTTAGGCTGAAATTGATTTGTTACCTCAAGAAGACCACTGATAAATAGATCAAATGCAATGGGCCGGCCCAAAGTCAATCTTTTCCTCTTTGTATTGTGGGCTTGTGTTGGGTTATCCTCCTTCCAATTTCTATCGGTATTTCCATTACATTGGCCCAATACATAAGTATATCTTACATCTCCAAGAGTGATATTCATAACAACATTTTTGGGCCTGAGATTCTGGACCAGGCCTGCTCTGAAAAGAAAGCCGAATACAAAGAAAAATACTTCGGCCCAGCAGTTTGGTCTTGTATCCCTTTTGCTTGAGCTTTAGTTGATGGTGCTTCAGCTGCATTCCACATTCCATTGATATAGCATTTGAGACTTTGTGGGCAGAGGTGCTCATTTTAATATCTTGAACTATCTTCCACTTTTCATGAACCTGCACAAACAATAAAAATAAAAACCCAGCCCCACCCTGGAAAAGTCCCAACCCGTTAGTAGACACACAAATGAAGAAAGGCCCAACAAATTTGATGACACAGAAATGGGTTCGGTTCCATTGGTTAGCCAGGAAAAAGGAAAAAAGAAACATGAAGGAGGAAATGCGAAAAAGCATCAAAAAACCAATGGAACTCCCCAACCTTATATCTCCCAGTTGTGAAGCCTCTAACTCCTTTGGCTTATATCCTAGTTTCCCCATACTAAACGTTGAATTAGAGTGGCTCGGTAAAGATGATAACCCAAGCAGCTCTAACAGAACAACAGACATGTACACATACAGAATGACGGACTTAGGACTGGTGATAACACTCATTAGAATTGACACACAAAAATGGATGGTGTTTACACACCAGAGCACTAGCCAGTTCTTCCTCAGTCTCCCTTCCCAACCCATGAAAATCAATCCCACCCAGCCTAGAACTCCTCTACTCTCCACTCTCTTTAAAGAGGTGCAAAGTGTGCAAAGTGTACCAATTTCATCCGACCCAGTCCCAAAGTGACGCTCACAAAGCTCACTCCAGAGCCCATCCCAACCTTTCCTCCACTTCTCAAGAAAGTAATAGACAAACTAACTAAAGACCTAAATAAACTATAAAGGATTCTCAATTGCATACCTTTTGAGACAGCGATACCATAGGTGCAGTTTCCACTTTCCAACAGCCAATTAACCTTATTGTCTATTATTATTTCCATCAGTCTTTTTAGCTTTCTCTATCACTTCAAATCCCCACTTCTGGCTGGCCTGAATAGCTGTTGTGCTAGATCGAATATTGAGACCCATGAGCTTCAGTCTAACAGCTTCAACAATCAGCTTATGTATATCTTCCACAGTCCTTCTCTTTTTCTGGAATAAACTCAAGTTCCTCTCCTGCCATATGAAGTAAACAATGGCTGCCAGCAACAGTCTCCATATCATACTGTTGATTGATTTATTTCTCTTCAATCTGCTACAGTGGGCTATGCAGTCAACCCACCCATCAGGTGGCCTATTAAATTCCCCCCAGTCTTGAGTCAACTTCCAGACTTGTTTTGGAGTATCACATTCAAAAAATAAGTGATGATGATTGTCAGATTGTCGTTTGCAGAAGGGGCAAACCTGGTCTATCTGAGGTTGCCAACTAATCAACCTATCCTATGTGAGGAGTTTATGCTTAAAGGCAAGCCATGTAACAAAGGCATGTCTAGGGATGCATTGACTAAACCAAATTGTTTTGTACCAGTCAACATTCTCATAAACACAACAGATATCTTCATATGCACTTTTAGTAGAAAATGGGACAAGTTTCCCTTCTCTTATTCTCCATTGAACCTTATCATTGACACCTTGCTTTATTATGGGGGTTGTTGATCAAACAGGCAAGGATATTTTTGATACCATTCTTGTGGCCATCTCCAAGCTCCATTTTCCACAATATTAGCAACTTTAGTGTCCAAACTCAATCCAGCTCTAGCAATCTCTCTTTTAGAGATAAACTCTCCAAGGGGACTATGAACATGCCATTTATCATACCACACCGAAGTGGTGGTACCATCTCCAATCACTGTTTCACAATGAGGTCTGATCATCTGCCTATTGTCTAAGATGTTACGCCAGCTCCAGCAGGCACCATCTTCAACTCTGATGTCCCAGAAGTTCCTTTCTCTCCCACTCCTGTCTTTCAACTTATACTCTTTTATCCATTTAACCCATATGGAATCTTTATTAGTAATGATATTCCATATATGTTTAGACATCAGAGCAGTATTTTTATCTTTTAAAGATTTTATACCCAAACCTCCTTGGCACTTGGGTCTGCACACCTCCTGCAAACTGGCCCGAGCCTTACCTCTATGCTGGTCACTTTGGCTCCATAGAAATTTTCTCATTTGACTTTCAATATCCTCAATAATATTAGTTGGTAAGGTGAAAACTGAGGCCCAATAAACTTGCATCGATGACAGGACAGATTTAATTAGTTGTAATCTCCCAGCAAAGGATAAAAACTTGTTTTTCCAATCACCCAATCTTTTCTTAACTTTGGCTACCAGACATTTGCAATCTTTAGAATATAATCTCTTGGATAGAAGGGGCACACCTAAATATTTGACTGGAAGGGTACCTTCTCTAAACGGTAAAATGGTTTTAATGGCATGTTTGACTGTATTCCCAACATTACCAAAATATAGTGTGCTCTTGTTCATGTTAGGAACCAAACCAGATATATTGCTGAATTCCTCCAAAGATCTTCTGATTATATTCATAGAATTCCTATCTGCATGTACAAATACAAACAGGTCATCGGCAAAACAAAGATGTGTTATTTTTAGTTCTTCACACCTCCAATGATACTGAAAGTTCCCCATTTGCTCTATATTCCTTTTGATAATCAGGTTCAAAACTTCCATGACCAGAGTAAAGAGGTAAGGGGACATAGCATCCCCTTGTCTCAATCCTCTTTTGCCTTTGAAGTACCCCTGAGGACTGCCATTGATGTTGATAGAATAAGAAGCAGTTGTAAGACACTGCATGATCCATTTCCTCATCTCCGGATGGATTCCAAAATGAACAAGGCATTGTTCCATGAAGTTGTGGTTCACGGTATCATATGCCTTTTGAAGATCAATCTTAAGTGCAACTTTAGCTTCTCCCCTCTTTTGCTGGTAATTTCTGACTAGTTCCTGAGTCAACAGAATATTGACGCTTATCATTCTCCCAGGAACGAATGCACTTTGGAAATCATCAACAATGTTATTTAGCCAAGTCTTGAGCCTTTCACAAATGACTTTGGTGATGCATTTGTATAGGACATTGCAACAAGCAATTGGCCTATAGTCAGCAATAGTGCTAGGGGAGTTTGATTTAGGGATAAGAGAGATAATGGTAGCATTAACCTGTGTCAACAGTTTCCCATTGATGAAGAATTCCTGAATGGCTTCACTCACTTCATTTCCCACAATATCCCATGAAGCTTTAAAGAATCTTGAGGTATATCCATCTGGACCCGAAGCTTTGTCATCATCAATATTAAACATGGCTTCTTTGATTTCCTCTTTGGTGACCGCCCTAACCATTTGATTTGCCACAGTTTCAGGAAGTTTCTTGCTGAAAAGTACTTCAGGTTGTCTGATTGGGTCAACCTGGTTGTGGGCTCCCAGTAAAGTTTCATAGTATTTTACAAATTCTGGTCCCACTTCATCCACTTGAAAGTAGTTTCCATTCATATCACAGACAGAGTTAATTCTACTTCTTTGCTGGATGCCTTTCACCACACTATGGAAGTACTTGGTGTTTTGGTCACCCTCTTTGAGCCAAGTCACCTTGGCTTTCTGCTTGATTAACAACTCTTCATCCAATGACATTTGTTTATAAGCTTTTGTATAAGCAGCTTCTTCCTCTCTCAGGTCTTTATTACAGTGGTCAGCTTCCACATCTATTTGCACTCTTCCCAATTCCTCTCTAATCTTGTCCATCTTTTGTTTACTAAAGCCTCCCTCCTTGTTAAACCTCCTAATATGGGATTTTAACAACTGCAGCTTCTTCACCACCTTATACATTTTGACTCCATTGACAGTGACACTCCATTCCTTAGCTACAACTTCTTTAAAGCCAGGTTTCTTGGTCAGAAAATTCATGAACTTGAATGGTTTTGGTTTCCATACCTTTCTTATATTGGGGAAGGAGACCAAACTTGGAGAATGATCAGAAGTCCAGAAAGGCAAAAATTCAGTCTTTACATTAGGGAACTTGTCAGCAAAATAACAGTTAGCCATGACTCTGTCCAGTTTTTTCAGAAGACCATTTGGATTTCCTGGTGATTTGTTCCAGGTCAGTTTTAGCCCAGTACTCACTGTATCTTTCAATCCCACCATATTGCAGCATTCAGTAAAATCCTCCATGGCACCAGTTATCTCAGATTGACCACATGAGGTTTCAGAAGGGTACAGGATGACATTATAGTCACCGGTAGCCAGCCAAGGACCACTATCGATGGTGCTTTGGAACCTGCACAAATCTTCCCACAAAGGTCTTCTTCTATACGCTCTAAAATTACCATATATAAAAGAGCAAAAGAATTCATTTTGCCCAGTTCGAGGTTTAACCAGGCAATGGATAGCTTGCTCATTTTGGTCAATGACCATAACTTCAACATTATTCGGATCCCACCCCACAATTATTCGAATCCAATTCTGACAATGGGCCATATTTGACAACCACTCCCAGTTTCTAAATACTTTATTACAAACAGGCGCTATGTTACCAGCAGTAAGGTGAGATTCAAGAATACAGCACACACTCACATTATTCTTATGCATAAGCCTCATTACCTGATCCTGGTGGTCGTTCTTGGCCAGCTCACGCACATTCCAAGTTAGAATTTTAAACTCCATTAGTCACCTTATGTTGCTTTTCCTCAGTCTTGTTCCCACAAATTTGGCCTGTTTCACACTTATCCACTATCATATCAGCAGCTTCAGAATTGTTCAGGTGCTGAATTGTATCTTCTTTCATAAAAGCAACTGTTCCATCATTCTCAGATTCAACCTCTTCCTCAGATCCATCATCAATATCAACTTCCTCAGTCTCTTCTTCCATGGTATCATCCTCACCTTGTACAGCTTGAATACCTGCAGCAAAGTTGTGAATACTACAAAGATGCACAAAATAACTGACAAGAGATTTTTTCCAGGTATTTAGGACAGCTTTATCAGGGACTTGTTTCTTGATAATGAAATCTAAGGCCTCCCCCTTTTGCTGAGGTGTTAAAAAATCAAAGTACTCTTTATTAAGAATATTCTCCTATACTTTGTTCCAGTTCCTGTTAAGCTCTTGTAACTCTTGTTGTTGGCCATTTTTGTTGTTCATACCCTCACAGAGATCATTCCTTTCCTGGTCCTCTTCATCAAGCAATTTGAATTTATTTTTGGTCTCAATGCCCTTTGATCCCATACTTTTACTCTGCATTTTAGCATTTGTTCCTTCACTCTTTTTACTTTCTCTTGTGTTCTCCAATTCCTGTCCTTTCTCATCCACCAGCTTGAACCTATCCTCTTTTTCAATGACACATATTTTAGGATCACTGTTTTTCTGTCTGTATCTGGTAGCATTGTACCCCATTTTTGTGTTGTTGCCCCCTTGTCTAATCATCCCATCATTCTTAATAACCCCAGATGTAGATGCTTCCCCTGTCTGTTTGATATTTTCCTTATTCTGACTCTGGTGCCCCTCTTTGAATTGGAACCCCTGCATTGGGTTTTTTGCTGTTTTTTGGCCCTGTTCTCTTTGCCCGTTATCACTATTTATAATGATGGGAGGCTGACTTTTCATGTTTTTGTTTCTCCTGTTAACAACCATGGTGTACCCCTCATCATCCACTTGCATAGGCTATTTATTTTTGTGCATCCCCTTATCAATGAGTTGATCGCTTTTTTGCTGTTTCTCCTTTAAAAGCTCCTCTTTAGTTTTAGGTCTATCTTTGCACTCCACCAAACTGTGTCCATAGACTTAACAAAATTCACACTTCACCGGCTTGTTTTGGTTCTCCACTTTAACATCAATACTTTGACCAGGAATGATGCCATTTTCTGCATAATATGCCTTAACAGTTTTGGGAAATTCACAATCAGTGTTAACTTCAACTAGGACTCTAGCATATCCACCAGCCTCATCCGGGTTATCACACTTATGCTTAGTAGTTTTATCAAAGGTTAAGGGGTTGCCTATGCAACTTGCAGCACGACATATAATCTCAGCATCCCATAATTCAAGGGGCAGGTCTTGAAGTATGATCCATACTGGAATAGTTTTTGGAGCTACTCTAGTAAGGCTTATCCCTGCATCCCACTTGTTGACACATAAAGGAATGTTTCCCACCATCCATGGTCCCAGTTTAAGTACTTCATTTAAACCCTTTTCATCTTGAAATTTGAACAAGAAAATACCTGCTCCATTAAATGTTATGTCCTCAATGTTATAAGGCCTCCACATTCTGGTGATGTTGAACCGAACATAAGCAAGGAAGGGGTTAGATCCAACGAAATAACCATACAAGTAGTTTTTGTATCTCTCCTTAGCTTTGGTTATTTCTTGGTTCAACCACAATTACCTTTTGCCCATCTGGCCTGATAACCGGGGGATAGTATTTTATTTTGGTCAGGTAACTGCTCACTTTTTTCCCATCAACCATTTCAGCATATGACATTTTTTGTTGTTCATTGGTCTCTTCTTTAGTCACCATATTATCAGTATCAACTGCTTCTTTATTCTCCCCTTTGTTAGAAATTGTAAATCCGGTTAGGAACCGAACTCGTGGATCGAATACGCATAAACAACTCGGTTTCAGACGGGAGATTCGAGACGAGATAGAAATTAACGATAACAAAGTCATCACAGATTCGTATTACTACATAAACGGTTACAGACACTGTCATCAGTAGGATAAACATCTATCTCGTGGCCGGGGGAGGTCGGGCATGACCTCCCCCTTGAGAGCATTCTAAACACAAACTCAAATCACCAAATGAAAACCAACACATGAGATTGCTATTTATAGTCCAATACCCATTTCCACCTTCGCCCCTTTTGCTGTGGGCGAATGTGGACTGTTTCCACATTCGCCCCTTTGCTTTGGACGAATGTGGACCAAAGTCCACCTTCGCCCCATTGCACTGGACGAATGTGGAATGTTTCCACATTCGCCCTTTACCTTGGGTCGAACGTAAACTTTGTGTATTGTCCTATATACTTACAAATGCATCAGATCCATAAAATGCCCTTATGGATCACCACAATCTCATGTAACACAACACAAAGACTCAACCCTAGTCTATTCGACAGTGACGTCCACAGAAAGTGCATCAACAGAAATCTCTTTGGTGCTATTCTGAGCTGTGAACTCAACAGCCTTGATTGGTCCAATACTCAGCATAGCTTTTTTGAGAGTAAAATTTGTATCAAGACCTCGAACTTTCTTGTCCTTATCTTCTTTTTTGTCTCTTTTATATAACCATTCCTGTTTCAATTCTTTAGAGGACTTAAGCTTTTTTGGCTTCCTTCTGTTGATAACAAATTTACTATCTCCTGATTGATAATCAGCATTCACAAATAGGTTATCTGAAAATTGGATTCTTCTGAACTCATTAAAAAACTGTATTTTGGGCATATTCTTCTTTAGACTTCTATTCTTAGATGCCCACACAACATGATGTTTCTTCATAGGCTGATATGTTCTCTCATCATTCTTATCTTCAATTGGACTTAATTTCACTTTCTTATCTGAAGTAATATTGGTTGGGAGTGCAGGATTAGTTAGGCTATTTGTCCGCTTAGTACAATCTAGGGAAGGTTCATTTCCATTAGATTTCCTTTTGGCACCAACAGGTCTTTCTAAACAATCATCCTCAACCTTTTTAGGCTATTATTCATAGCATCTAACAAATCAATCGAAAAAGACCAGGTACTTTCAGTAAGAGGCCTATTGTCAGCTATGATCCATTCATTAAGCAACTGTTTGAAAGCAGACCAGTCCAATTTAGTCTTACTTACTTCATCATCCATCTTATCTCCTATGTCAACTATAGGGGCTTTATTCAAATACTCAGAGATAGCATTGAGGATACTAGACTGATAGTCATTAAGGTAAGTAGAGTTACCTGAATTCACCTCTTCTTCTTGTTCAGAATTTGAAATGATATACCTGTTGGTGTTTGAAATGTTGAGAGAGTATGCTGAATAGATTGAGTTGTTCGCCTTTTACAGTTCCTGTTTTGTTCACTTTGCTTGACTTCCCCATCAATTTTATGGAAAAATCGGTGAGATAGAGCCAGTTGATGGAATCCCCAACCAGCTAGAAAAGAAAAAATCACAAGAGAGGAAGAAGAAATGAAAGAAGACGGTGGGAAACCAAAGAAATCAGATGGTCGCCAAATTCGCACCTTGAAAAACACACACAAAAGTCTTGCAAAATGAGAATCCTAGGGTTTAGGGTTTAGGGTTTTTTTTTTGGAAAAGGGGGAAAATCCCCGGCAAACATTTATTGATAAAATTAAGAAAGTACAAGACAAAGACTAGAGAAGATCCGGGACATAGACCCAAGACCTAACACTTGCCCATAAGGAAAAGAAAATAAAATAAAAGTGGGCCTACTAACAAAAAACCTATGCCCAAAAAACAATGTTATAAGCCCAACAAAGGCCCACTAGATACAACCAAAAAACACACGGCCTAAAGAAGAAGTAGATCAACATCCAAGCCCAACAACCTTTAGCACTCTTCTTAAAGCCTTGGATCCCACAGAGCCCAGTAGCATAATGCCCAACAGTGTCAGCCCAATAAGCCATTATATCCAGATAATTAACCTGCAGCCCATTGTTATCCGCTACATCAAGCCCAACAATATACCCACTACCCTTTAACTCCTTTGTCCAAAAAGCCCAATACCAAATTATTCCATGCCCATTCCCTCGGCCCAAACTGACCCACGCATATAGACCAAAATAACAGCCAACTTAATAAAATAACCACTCTCAAATCGTAACCACCAAAGCATCCCAAGCCCAATACCATACTTAATAATATCATCCCTCATCCATATCTCACTTCTAACAGTAACAGCCCAACATAGCCAAACATTTATCCAATGATCAACATTCTTGCAGCTAAACAAAACCATTTGTTGTATCAACTTATCCACCCTTAGCTTACCATTTTTAACCCTCATGCTATATACAATAACCTGAATCACAATAATTCTTCTGAACCAGCTAAACATTCCCTCAATATTCCATACTTTAAGCATCCAATATCTAAAGAACCTCATCAACTTAAACTGGATTAGAAGCCGTATGATAGCAAGAAAGCTAAGATCAATCATATACCATTGGTCAAGGCCACCAATGGTACCTAGAACCAAAGAAATCAACCCATGATCTTTGAAAACTTCCACAACAAAAATGGCCTCATTAAGCTGAACCTTGATTCTAGTCTTCTTGCAAATCCAATCAGATTTAATCTGGATTTTGACTTTGACAGGAACTATCAAAGTCAAACACAGCCTCATAAACCAAACTGTAACAAAGTGAAATCTTCTATGTTCATGATCTTTAAAGACCTCCATCAATGAGATGGCATCACTAAACATAAAAGATTCACTAGTATCCAAATTAAACTGTAAAATGTCAAAGTATAAATATGACCGAATATACCTCATGCAGCAGCAGTATAACATCCAGAAACAAGGCACAACTAATCTATTCTGAAAGTCATATCCCTTCAGAAGACAGATTCTCAAGCTCAGCATCCTTAACCAAATAATATCACCTCTCACCATTTGTTGCCACCCTAAAATACCCACATCGAGACCCATCACAACCCATTGATCCTCCAGATTAGTAAAAGACCACCCCTTATCCCTTTTCCATTCCATATTACCATAAATCAACATACTAACAGCCTCACACACTAAACCATAACCATGAACTAGCTGCATAATTCTATCAAAAAAGACATTACTACCCATAATCTTACAAGACAAAAAACTAATCAGCCCACACCACACCCCGTGCTGCAAATCCATCTTAGTGTAAAAATGACTTTAATACCTCTACATCTCCTATTGTAGTAAACAACCAGTCTCATATCCCATACAAACCATATCATAACTCCACCACATAAATCTTCATAGTAGGTCCTCCTCCTGGTATTCTTAAACACACAGTAGATCTCACCCTCCAACATTCTTCCTCTTAACTCATCAACCCAACCCATAAAAACCACCCCAAAAATAGTCCCAAATGGGACTGACTCAACAGACTTAAAGATTGAAAAGCAAGAAAAAAGGCCAACAAAAGATAATAAATCAGATTTAAAGGTTTCCATACTATTGTGTGGATCTAAAAAAGAAAAAAAGAACCAGAGAAAAAGTGTCCTACTAACAGCAGGATGGTCCATCCTTATGCCTCCCTGGTGTAAGCTCCCCCTGAGCATATTAAATCCTAATCCTCCATTACAAAACGCAGAGCCAATCCAGAGTGTCAAAAATGGACCAAGCTCTCTGGTCAGCGAACATCCCATATTGCATATAACAAACCCACCCAAAATAACCCAACCCAAATGATTGAAACAGGAATAGAGATTGAAATGAAAACAGATAGCTACCCAAAGCACTTTTAGTCTCCTTATATCTCCTTGTTCCCATAAACAACCCTCCCCCCCTGAGCAAGTGCTCAAAGTTAAACACACACAGGCTAGAAACACCAAAACACACACAGAAAATAAAAGGGTTTCTGTTCCATTGCAAGGTACTAGAAAATATAAAAATTTGAAGGGTGGAAAATAATGTCCTAAAAACAATGGAACAGTCCATCCTTATCTCTCCAGTGGCAATGCAAACCTCCTGCATACAACATCCTAATCCCCATAAAAACTAAGCAGAAGCACTTTGACTGGTTAAAGAGGAACCAGAAAAAGTACAAAATCCTAACATCCTAGATTGAACACAGAAAGAAACACAAAATGGTGCATGAAAGACACACCCACAATAAAACACAAGGTTGGATCTAATTTCTAAGAATACTACCCAAGGTTTATATCTGCTCTTCAAAACTCCATGATCCCAGAAAAGCCCACCACCCCATAAGTAAGTGACATTAAAAGACTCAAGACACAAAAACAAGAAAAGGCTTAGAAAAGAACAAGATAAAGGGTTTTCAGTTCTGTAGCAGGAACTAGAAAGAAAAAAAAGAGAGAGAATAAAAGACTTAAAACCACATAACTGAACCAGCCTTATACCTCCCTGGTGATGACTGATCCCCAGCCCAACATTACCTAAGCTCCTTAATTCAACAGGATTGATCACAAAGATCAATAGATAGCAAGAATCATAAAACCAAGACATATGTAAAAAGACCAAGAATACTATATATAAAGACTCAAAAAATAAAACCAGCAAAGAAGAGATTTGGGAGGCATGAGAAAATTCATACCAGATATCTACCCATAGTTGAAATGAACTTCTAACACCTTTCAAGTTCCCAAATAACCCCCCACCCAAGGAAAAATGAAATTCCAGCAAAAGTATTGCATAAACCATAAGCTTAAGAAATTACCCTGCCCAAATTCCATATTTACCCTTATTACCACTATAGTTAGAATAAAAGTATTAATGACTAAAGTGTCCCCTGCACCCATATACTTAAAAGAAATAACCCAAACCAGAACCCTGCCCAACCCTTCCACATATTCTTCATACAAAATCAAACATATACCTGTCATGAGTTACCTTGCTTTGCATGGCCCTTCCATACCACCTGAAAGTCCCACTTCCTGCTCAGCTGAATACTGTAAGGATTTGCATAGATTTTGAGCCCTAACAGTTTCAGCCTCACAGTATACTTGATAATACTGCATAACTCATCAACACTCCTTGACTTCTTCTAAAACAGTCTAAGGTTTCTTTCCTGCCAAATATAATAAAGCATGGCTGCCATCATAAGTCTCTGAATTACACTCTTAATAGACTTTCCCATTGGTAAACAAGATAGATCAGCAACACAGTCCAACATATTATGAGAGAATTGTTCAAGCCCAGAGATCTTCTTCAGATTGTTCCATATGGAAAGAGGATATGAACATTGGAAAAACAAGTGCTCATGACTGTCTCTAACAGCACTGCAAAACACACACTTCAAATCTCCTTGAACATCCCAATTTAACAATCTATCCTGGGTTAAGAGCCTTTCTTGAACAGCAAGCCAAAGAATAAAGGACAATCTAGGAATAGCTTGACTATACCATATAACTTTAGACCATGGAGCTTCAGGTTTAGTAGGACTAAGGTCAGTAAAGACACTACTTGTAGCAAAGGATTCAAGAGTTTCCCTCCTAGTTTTCCAAAATGTGATGTCTCTCTTCCCCTTAGTGATCATAGGGGGTGAAATAGAAAAAGGCAAGGAAACTTCCTTCTCCATTCCTCAGGCCATAACCAACCTTCGGCCCCCACAATCTCAGATACAGTAGTAAACAAAGTAAGCTCGGCTCTATGGATCTCCCTAGGAGAGATAAAAAGAGCAAGAGGACTCAATGGACACCAATTATCATACCAGACAGATGTGGACCTGCCATCTCCTATACTTTGCAAGCAATGTGGCCATAATTCAGCTCTACTATGCAGCAAGCTTTTCCAACTCCAACAAGACCCCTCAATTTTCCTATATCCCCATAAACTAAGACCTTTCAACCTGTAAGCTTTTATCCATTTTGTCCAAATGGAATCCTTACCAGAAATAAGACTCCACACATGCCTAGCTAACAGAGCTTTGTTTTTTATCCTTAAAGATTTTATACCCAAACCACCCTGATGCTTGGGAAAACAGACATTTTCCCAAGAAACTCTCACCTTACCTTTAGCAGCATCAGCATGACTCCATAAAAACCTGTTCATAAGTCTTTCAATGTCCTCAATCACATTTACAAGGAGCAAGAAAACAGAAGCCCAATAGACTTGTAAAGAGGATAGGACAGATTTCAGTAATTGAAGCCTTCCAGCAAAAGACAAGGATTTATTCTTCCAGTCTTCTAACTTTTTCCTGACTTTATCCACTAACACAGAGCAATCTTTGGAGTATAGCCTTTTGGATAATAAAGGAACTCCCAAGTACCTAACAGGTAAAGTACCAACTCTAAAAGGAAGTAAATCAACAATTCTTCTTTGAATTCCCTCACTCACATTGCTTAAGTACATAGTACTTTTATTCAAATTGGGCATAAGACCAGACACACCACTAAACTCTTCTAGAGCAGCCTTAACTACTCTAACTGAAGACACATCAGCATGGGCAAAAACAAGCAGGTCATCAGCAAAGCAGACATGGGTGAGCTTAAGCTTCCCACAACACCAATGGTACCTAAATTGGCCACTTTCTCTAACTCTTCTGTCAAATATTAACTTTAGAACCTGCATGACAATGGTAAACAAATATGGGGACATAGGATCACCCTGCCTTAAACCCCTTAATCCCTTGAAATAGCCAAAAACTTCCCCATTAAGATTAATAGAGTAAGCAGCTGACCTAATACATGTCATTATCCAAGCTAACATACAAGGATGGAACCCAAAATTATGCAGACAAGCCTCCAAGAAATCATGGTTAACTGTGTCATAAGCCTTCTGCAAATCAATTTTTAAAGCTATTCTGGGCTCAACAACCTTCCTATGATAATTCCTTAACAACTCCTGAGTTAAAAGGATATTATCACTGATCTGCCTTCCCGGGATAAAAGCACTCTGGCATTCATCAACAATACAATCCAGAGATCCCTTAATCCTCTCACAAATAATTTTAGAAATGCATTTATATAGAACATTGCAACAAGCAATTGGTCTATATTCAGAGAAACATTCCTAGGATTACTACATTTTGGAACAAGAGATATAATGGTAGCATTAACTTCATTTAACAGCTTACTATTGTGGAAAAATTCTTTAATTGCTGCACAGACTTCCTTACCAATAATAGACCATGAAGCTTTGAAGAACTTGGAAGAAAACCCATCAGGCCCAGGAGCTTTGTCAATGTCAATGTCAAAGATAGCCTTTTTAACTTCATCATCAGACACCTCTCTAACCATAAACTCAGCCACATTAACTGGAATCTTGGTAGGAAACAAAGAGGAGGTATCCCTGATAGCTTCAACATTCACATTCTGACCCATAAAACTTTCAAAATGTTTAACAAACACCTCCCCAACCATATTACCCTCAAAATAATTACCATCTTTATCAATGATAGAATTGATTCTACTTCTACTTTGTCTTCCATTAACTGTCTTATGGAAGTAAGAAGTATTTTGATCTCCTGCCTTCAGCCATTCCACTTTGGCTTTCTGTTTTAAGAACAACTCTTCATCAATGGTAGCTTGCTTTAACTCATTAACAGCAGCAGATTCCTCATCCCTCAGCTCCTTATTATTAGGATTCCTGGTCACCTGAATTCTACCCAGATCTTTAGTCTATGTCTTAACCCTCTCACTTAAATCACCTTTATCTCTTCCCAATTTCCTCAGAGGCTTTTTAAGATTCTTTAATTTAGAAACCACAGAAAACATATGACAACCTTTAATATTAGCCTTCCAGACAGACTCCACAATAGGTATAAACCTGGCACAATTAGTCAAATGATTCATGAATTTAAAAGGCCTTGGCTTCCAAGTAACCTGCCCTTTCAAAAAGACTAAAGCTGGAGAATGACCCGAAGAGTAAAATGGTAAAAAGCAGGCTGAAGCTTCCGTAAATGTTGATAAAAAACATTCATTGCTAAGAATTCTATCCAGTTTTTTAAGTAAACCATCAGTTTTACCTGGGGATTTGTTCCAAGTGAATTTAAGACCTGTTGAAGGAACATCCTCTACATTAGCAACTCTACAACACTCTCTAAGATCCAACATAGAAGCTGTGACCTGAGAAGAGTCCATAGACATTTCAGAAGGATCCATAATAGCATTAAAATCTCCCATGATCAACCAAGGGTCTTGACTAATAGAACTACTAAACCTTTGAAGATCATCTCATAAAGGCCTTCTAAGAGGATACTTTACAAAGCCATAAACAAAAGAGC
Organism: Ambrosia artemisiifolia; assembly: GCA_032199755.1. Taxonomy (NCBI): domain Eukaryota; kingdom Viridiplantae; phylum Streptophyta; class Magnoliopsida; order Asterales; family Asteraceae; genus Ambrosia; species Ambrosia artemisiifolia. The sequence goes on from CM063521.1 coordinate 63,553,759, forward strand.
AAAAGAAACCAGTTCTACCATCCTTAGGCTTAATGAAGCAATGAATAGCCTGGGTAGAACTTCCAACAACCATGATATCCACTAAATTAGGCCTCCAACCAATAATTATCCTAACCCAGTTGGCACAATAAACCCTGTTAGAAACCCACTCCCATCCATTCAGCACTCTGCCACACACTTTATTCAAATTATTCCCTTTAACATGAGATTCCAAAATACAACAAATGCCAATATTCTTATCATTCAAAATCTCCATCACCTCATTTTGCTTTGAAATGTTAGAAAGACCTCTAACATTCCAAGAAAGAATATTCAGATTGTGAAAATTCATTGAGAAACCAGATCAACTTCAGAAGACTGCAATTCCTGCTTCTTCTGATATTCCATCTCATCATCAATCTTCATAAACACCCCTGTTTCATTCTCTTCTGAACTAACATCCCCATTCTCATCTTCAACCACAATATCTTCTATATCATAATCCAAACCTTCATTGAATCCATGCTTCTGACACATTAAGAAGAATAGGTGAGTTTGGTCAATAGTCCATTCCAAGACCTGCTCCTTAGAAGGCACAATTCTCTGCTCAATGTAGAACATAATATCATTTAGTTGCCCAGGAGTTAATTCATTAATACAATTATCAATCACAGGATCATGTTTCACATCATCAGGGAAATAAGGGGATGGGTTATGGTACTCAGGGAGCTTGAGTAGTTGGTTGGACAGCTGAAAAAGGGTTAGGGGGAGGAGCATGAACAAATGAGTCATCCTCCTGTTTCTTAGATGGAACAGTAGAATTAGATTTAGGTACAGCAACAGGTTTGGAAGAAGACTTATGGGCAAGAGAAGAAGATGTTTTAGGAGCAGGTTTAGGTGGGGGTTTAGTTGCAGGAACAGAAGAAGTGACCTGCTTGTTTAAAGTAGAATTCCCACAATCATCTTCAACCATGTTATCATCATCCAACACACTAAAACTGTTACAACCTTTAATTCTACATTAGCAACTCTACAACACTCCACAATCATCCAACACATCAGGCCCAGGGTTTAGGGTTTAGGGTTTTTTTTTTTTTTGGGTAAACGGGCCTATGCCCTCGGCAAATATTATAAAACAACAAAAAACAATTACAAAGAGTTAGGACAATTTATTAGTCTTGGAACAAACCTCCAAGAATTAATAAACTTCCGATCAAAGTAACCAAACAAAACATAAAAACTCGGACAAAAATAAACAAAAAAACAAAACAAAAACACATCAGCCCATAAAGCCTTCATGCTAGCCCAATGCCTTCCATCCATCATGCTATCCAGAATACCATAGTCAGCCCAATAACTCCTTAGCCCAATCATACCTTTAAAGCCCAAAATGCCACTCCACTCAATCCACTTAACCTGCAGCCCCCTTATAAACTTGTATAGCCCAATACCTATCTGCCTCCATATCTTCTTACCCATACTATAAACCCAACACTCTATCAGCCCAATAAAATAACACCAGCCCAGCATCCACTCGTAAACCATTATCCTCTTCAGCCCATCAGCCCAAACCCACGAATTCTTTAAGCTCCACAAAATACACCTCCAATCCTGAGCCCAATTTATCACACCCACCACCTCTCGTAAATTAAAATCATCAGTTAACATTCCAACACTATGTTTTAAATTCTTAAAAACCCAAGTCCCCTTCCTGTCCAGCCATTTTAACTTTCTAAAACATAATAAAAAACAAACCTTTTCCATATATCTATACTTATCCATACCTATCAACTCAACACTTTTATAAATATGCCACACACCCTCCTTAATAACCAGCCAAAACATCCATACTTTATGCCAAAATTCAAAGGAGAATAACACCCTACTATGTTTCCAGCCCCTTCCCACAATCCAAGCTCTAAACGAACAGACTAAGGGAGACTTCCAAACACATCCTACCTTCTTAAGGAAGTACCAATGAAACACACATTCAAAGGTTATCATAAGGACATTATTCAAACCATAAACTTTATACATCTCCCTGAAACAAAAGGGATCTTTAGATTGAATAAATCCTATGATACCCCCTATAGCCCAAATATAACTATGGTGATTAATGACCTTAATACTAAGTATTAAACTCACCAGCAGTAAGGTATAAACCCATCCTGCACTCACCTGCCTCCAGTAACACCTGTAATCTTTAAAGACCTCCACCAAAATAGTGGCATTACTAGATGTACTAGACTCAGAGAGTTCCAGCCATAGCCAAACAAATAACTCAAAACTACCAGTCAACATACACCCATATCTTAACATGAGTAAAACATACCTCAACAGCAATCTTTTATTCCCCATCTCAGGCTTCCAAACTTTATGAACTCCCTTAAAAAACTTCCTCTTCAGCCCTGAGAATCCCATCCAAGCAACTAAACTACTATCACTTTGATCATAGCTATTCTGCACATTACCTGTCTTCAGAAAAAAGACCATAATACCCCTCAGAAGCATTAACCACTCCCTAACTCTAAGCAGCCCATTAACTAATTTCAAAACAACATTATTGTGCCCATCCCTTTGTTGCAGCTTTAACATACCACACATCCATCTCTTTGTGCCAGACAAACTCACCCAATGAATGAAGCTCTTCATCTTCTGCCCCAGCCTAATATTAGCTTTGCACCTCATCTTACAAAAGACCATATTACCCCTGCAAGCTCTGACTGATAAAACCCAACCCAAAATGAAACCAACCCCATATAACTGACTCAAAAGACTCAATAATGAAAAAACAAGAAAAGGTTTAGAAATGAAACATTCAGATTTAAAGGTTTTTGGCCAATGCGATGTGCTAAAAAATACAAAATTTGGGGAGGAGAATAATATCCTACAAACATTGACCAATTCCATCCTTATCTCTCCAGGGTGAAGGCTACTCCCAAGCCTTAAAAATCCTAAAAACCTCCAAACCATAGCAGAATTAACTTCTATTTCAGAAATGAAATAGAAAGCTAACAGATCTCCAATCCAAACCCTCCCAGATTCCCAAGATAACAAACAAGAAGGAAGATCAAAGATTCAGAAAACTACCCAACGTTTTATAGTGCTCCTTATTCCTGCAAGTTCCCAAAATATTCCCTCCCCATCCCAGACACTGACATATAGACCAATAAACACATATAACCAACACCAGAAAGAACACAGGCTCAATAAACAAAGGTTTCCTGACTCATGTGAAGATCTAAAAATATAAAAATATAGAGTGGAAAATAATGTCCTACAAACATGAGTCAAGTCCATCCTTATATCTCCCTTGTTTATGCTTACTCCAAGCCACAGAAAACCTAACCTCCAATCAAATAAAGCAGAATCAGTTCCAGGTTCTGATGTGAACAATGGAACCAAAAGATCACCAACCCCAAAACCCCCAATACCAGACAACAAGAGGAAAAGGAGAGGATAAAAAATCCAGGAGGGATCACAGATCCAGAATTCTACCCTTAGTATTTTAGTCCACCATACTCCAATAACCACCCTGAATAACCCACCCAAATGCAAACAAACAGACCATAAAACAAAGAACAAAGACTCAAAAAACCACAAAGGAAAAGGGCTCAACAAAACAAGGTTTCTTAGCCTATGGGAGGTACTAAAAACAAAAAACAAGAAAAGAGAGAAGAAAATCCTAAAACCATAGGCTAAGTCCATCCATAACACTCCAGGTTGATAGCTTATCCCAAGCCATAAAAAACCTAACCACCAAAACAAATACACAGATTCAGTTCCAGATTCAATGAAGAAGCATGGAACCAAGGGATCACCAAACCAAACCCACCCAATGACCCATGAATAGATGAAAAGACAAGGATTGAAATCCAGGAAGGATCTTGGATCCCAGAATCTACCCATACGCTTTGAGTGCACCTTATTACTGCAAAGTACCCAAAAAACCCCCACCCAGAAAACAAAGCATAAACCCAACCCACAAAAATACTAACCTGATGCTCCCACCAAACAGCCATATCACTGTTCCATCTCATCATTACAACTGTTTGGCAGAAAATTCCAAATACCATTAGCCTCCTGAACTGCAGAGGAGAACTTAATTTTCAACCCCATAAGTTTACACCTCACAGCCTCACTTATCAGCTTTATGACCTCCTCTTTCTTTCTCTTTTGCTGTTGAAACAAACGAAGATTTCTTTCTTGCCAGACATAATAAATGGCAGCCCCTACCACCAGCTTCTTAATCACATTCCAAATACCCTTGTTACAAGGCATATTTGAAATGAACTCTTTTAATAAACTCCACCTAAAAGGGGCATTTTGCATTCTAGCCTTCAACTTAATTTCCAACCACACTGAAGCTGGAAAATCACACCTAAAGAACAAATGCTTATGGCTATCAGGAACCAATTTGCAAAAAGGACACAGTAAACTCTGGCCACCACTCCAGCTATCCAGTCTATCCTGAGTTAACAATTTATTTTGCATGGCCATCCACCAGGTAGTTGAATGCCTTGGTATTCTAGGATTTGACCAAATTAACTTATCCCATCCCACTTCATCATGCAACCCCCTCATATCCTGATATGCCTCCTTAACACAAAAATCCCCTAATTCCCCCATAACATTCTTCCATCTCAACCTATCTTTCTTATTACCCACCAGATTAGGAACATTGAGCTGAAAAAGCACAGGGAATTTATCTCTCCATTCTTCAGGCCACTTCCATTGCCCATCTTCAATAACATCAGCAACTTTTGTTTGATTACTAAGCCCAGCACTATAAATATCTCTATAAGAAATAAAGGAGCTCAGAGGACCAATATCATCCCAATAATCATGCCACACACTAGTCTGCTGTCCATCCCCAATTTCTGTAAAGAAATGATGTCTTATAAAAGGTCTCATCTCCAAAATCTTTCTCCAACTCCAACTACATCCATCCATAGCTCTAATTTCCCAAAAATTCATGTCCTCAATAAGATGATTCTGAATCCAGGTAGTCCAAATGGATTCACCCCCAGACAACAAATTCCATATATGTTTAGAAATAAGAGCCCTATTCATAACTCTAAAGGATTTTAAGCCCAGCCCACCAAATTTCTTATCCCTACAAACATCCACCCATCTAATCCTAACTTTACCCTTAGCCTTAACATCCTGGGCCCAGATAAAGTTGTTCATCAACCTTTCAATATCATCAGTAATGTTGGCTGGCAAAATAAACATAGATGACCAATATATACTAATAGAACTAATCACAGATTTTACTAACTGAACCCTTCCTGCAAAGGACAAATTCTTATTTTTCCAATTATTCAACCTCTTTTTAACCTTTTCAATCAACACCATACAATCCTTAGCATACAACCTGTTGGAAATAAGAGGAACTCCCAAATATCTAACAGGTAATTTTCCTTTAGAAAAAGGCATAATGGTATCTAATTCCCTCTGCACATGAGATAAAACATTACCATAAAAGGTGGTGCTTTTATTAAGATTAGGAAACAAACCAGATAAGTTGCTGAATTCCACCAAAGCTGATCTCAGAATTTCCACAGATCGCCTATCAGCATGACAGAACATCATGAGGTCATCTGCAAAACAAAGGTGAGTAATTTTAAGCCCCTCACACTTCCAATGATACTGAAACTCAGGATTGTTTCTGATAGCCCTTTTGATGGCCAGATTCAACACTTCCATCACAATAGTAAATAAATATGGAGACAGAGGATCCCCCTGCCTAAGCCCTATCATTCCCTTGAAATAGCCTTGCATTTGGCCATTACAATTAATAGAGAAAGAAGCAGTAGTAACACACTCCATGATCCAATGAACCATCCTCTCATGAAAACCAAATTTCAGAAGACTATTCCTCAAAAAACTATGATCAACTGTATCATAAGCCTTTTGTATGTCAATTTTAAAAGCAGTTCTAGCCTCCCCTTTCTTCCTATGATAATTCCTAACCAGTTCTTGAGCTAACAAAACATTGTCCCCAATTTGTCTTCCAGGAATGAAAGCACTCTGATTCAGATCCACAATGCTGCCCAAAGAGTTTTTAATTCTATTACACAGAACCTTGCTAATACATTTGTAGACCACATTACAACATGCAATGGGTCTAAAATCAGCCACATTTTCAGGTTTAGCAACTTTAGGAACCAAGGAAATACTAGTAGAGTTCACCTCTTTCAACAACTTTCCAGAACTGAAAAACTCCTTAATCCCTTCACATATCTCATCACCAACAACCCCCCAAGCAGCCTTAAAAAATTTGGCAGTGTACCCATCAGGCCCAGGGGCCTTGTCATCATCTATATCACAAAGAGCAGCTTTAATCTCTGCATTAGTAACTGGCCTGATCATAAATTCAGCAGCCTCCCCATTAATTTTCTTATCAAACAAACTCTCAGGATCAAGAAACTCCTGGACAACTGTCTTTGTACCCAAAATACCCCTAAAGTGGGTTTAGGGTTTAGGGTTTAGGGTTTAGGGTTTAGGGTTTAGGGTTTTTTTTTTTGGAAAAGGGGAAAATCCCCGGCAAACATTTATTGATTTAAAAAGAAATTACAAAAAAAGAACTAACTAAGACCCGGGATATCGGCCCAAGGTCAAAAGTTAGCCCCAAACCAAAAATAAACATAAACTAAAACCGGGCTAACCTATACAAATAGTCTACGCCCCATACAAAAGTCTAATATTATAAGCCCAACATAGGCCCTTCAAGTAAATCCAGACGAATCTATCACCCGAAGCCCAATCAAATCCAAGATAATCCTCTTCAGCCCATAAGTCTTCAGTCCATCTCCTTAGCCCACCAGACCAGAATTCCTTACTAACATACTCAAGCCCACTAACAGAATCCAACTGAAAATCAATAAAACCAGGGCCCAATTGCTGCCTCATCACTAAGCCCATATCCAAACCACTTTTAGCAATCCTACTCAGTCGATGTTTAACAATCCAACCAGCTATTACCCATCCAACTCCATAACTAATAACACTATGCATATATATCCCATTCCACAGCTGGATTTGTATAACCAATCGAAACCTATAAACATACATATTTATCCAATCCCAGGCCCAAACCATTTTACCAATACCCAATCCACACTCTCTCACTCTTCTTTTCAGACTAAGAACACCCCTAAATATAATTCTTTTGACATTTCCCTCACAGTTAAGCTGCTCCTTTTTAGTGATTGAGAGCCTTAATAACCAATTCAATCCTATACTTAACCCATCATTACCCCAGCTACCAAAAAACTCAAACCTCAAGTCAAATAAAATCCCACTAAGCCATAACATGAACATCAAAGGTTTTCCAAGAGTTTTGATACTAACAAAGCCTGAATGCATCAAATGCCACTGAACTATGCCTTCAGTGGCACCTAGATAACAAGAAAGCATCTCATGATCTTTCAAAACTTCCATAACAAAAATGGCATCATTAAGAACCTTCCTGAATCTAGTACTCTTGTACACCATAAGACCATCAGTTTGAATTTCAATATTAATAGGAGCTATTAACATCAAAAGCAGCAATACTAACAAAGCTGCAACAAAGTGAATCTTAGTATGCTCATGATCTTTAACAACTTCCACCAGAAAAGTGGCAGCATTAAACATAAAAAGATCACCTGTCTTTAAACTAGTCTTAAATACATCAGACCAACAATAAAGCCAAGCATACCTTGAAGTCCAGCAGCTAAGCTTCCAAGAACAATCTGCAATTCCACAACTTTGCTCAGGCATCTTATACATTTTCCACTTCCTTACAACCTTCTTATCAAACAGCTTATACAGCTTCCACTTCCTCCACAGCTCACCATTATATCCCTGAATTATCTTAACAAAAAATACCACTTTACCCCTGCATCCAGAACCTCTATACACCCCATAATAAACCACCTGGCAGCTATCAAAATCCTTCCCTAAAGTAACTTTACTCACATAAATCTCCCCCATTGGTTTACATTCAATTTTACAGGCCATTGTAATCTCACCAATACCCCACCCCTCAACTCCAAGCCAACCCAAAATGACCACCCCAGGACTAGTCCCAAGTGGGACAGACTCAACAGACTCAAAAGAGAAAAAACAAGAAAAAGGTCTAGAAAAGATTACCAAAAAACAAATGAGGGTTTCCATGCTACTATGCAGTTCTAGAAAAGAAAAATAAAAACAGGAGAATAATGTCCTACAAATAGTAGCATGGTCCAGCCTTATGTCTCCCTTGTTTAGGCTCTCCCTGAGCACATTTATACCTAAGTCTCCTTTCCTCAACGCAGAACCATACCAGAGTGTCAAAAATGGACCAAGATCTCTGTATGGTGACATTCCCAGATAATCAATCAGATATCCCCCCTCCCTCCCCAAGAAATACACCAGACAGCTGGTGCCAATAAAGATAAGAGAAAGAAAAGAAAAGAAGTGAATACAGATCTCTACCCATAGTATTTTAAGTCTCCGGATGACACCAAAACCCATATTGTACCCCCCACCCCTGAGCAAATGCTCAATGAACACACACTCACACAGGTTAACACCAAGACACACACTTTTAATATCAAGGTTTTTGTCCAGGGTTTAGGGTTTAGGGTTTAGGGTTTAGGGTTTAGGGTTTAGGGTTTAGGGTTTAGGGTTTTAGGGTTTAGGGTTTAGGGTTTAGGGTTTAGGGTTTAGGGTTTTAGGGTTTAGGGTTTAGGGTTTTTTTTTTTTTTGGGTAATGGGCATTGCCCGGCAAAAGTATTATATCACCTCACAAAAATTTACATCATCATGGGGGCATTCCCCCGCACCATCCCCGACAATAAACTAGGGGACCAAAAATAAGAAACCAAACACCCCATTTTCGGGTTACTACACACACTCCTAATGAGGTTTAACCTCCCTACAATCTTAGTTTTGTCACTATTGTAGCTAATACAAGGCCATAGGTGAGACAAATCCCGTCTACAAAAATTGGTATCCCGGTTATGCTTGAGTTTTACTTTGACCGGGTACCCCCAACCCACAAGTAAAAGAACCCAATACCAAGTATAGGACATAATACAGCCATTTGTAACCAAAAGACTAATAAAAATAGCCCAACATTTTAACAGGCCAAATAAGGCCCAAAACGCAGCCCTGTTCAACACCCATTTATAGTTAATGGGCCTTCTCCACTTCTGATTGATGTTGCTTGCTGGGTCCCCCCATTTGGTTTGGGCCGTAGAGACACGGCAGTTGGGATCCCCCCAAATGGTCTGGAGCCGATAGTACCCGAGATGGGCCTTGATAACATGAGCCCAAAACAAGATGTGTCTTCCAGTGGACTCCCTCCACCTGGTTTGCATTCCCGAGCAGCAATCCTTAGCCCAAAACGAGGCCTGTTTCAGCGAAGAATCAGGCTGGGCTTTCAACATAGTATCCCTGTGAGAGATCCTTCTGTCCTCGAGCATCTTAACCTGGGCTGAACAATTTGACCGGGTAGCGAACCCGTAATCCCAGGCCTTCCACATGGTGGGGTCCCCCCACTGGGTTTGAGTGAGCCTGTTCGAGTAGAAGCCAACACCAATTCGGCCCATGTGGTTCAAATTGTGCATTTGCATTTGGGGCCGAAATTGGGCCTTTTTATTTTGCACCCAGATTTTGATCCTGAACTTGGGACTGTGATGCAGCCAGCTCTCAAAGCTGAGCAGTTCCCGGAGACCCAGCCACATCACATCCGCAAAACCCAGGCACCTGTTATAACCATACCATAACATGTCCCAACCCATCAACCCAATAACCCAGCAGATGATACTATTAAAAACGATACGACTCGAGACTCTGGCTTGACCAAAACAACGGGTTTCCAAAGCAGGGGAAAGGAACAAGGACTTGACCACCAGAAAGAACACCTCCCTACTTTGGGCCAACCTTATATCTCCCGGTTTATTGGTGTACCTCCACACTTAGAGAAATCCTAAACCACCATTATGACCCCAACTGATAGGAATAATCGACACTACAAGACCCATGACAGTGGACTCACAAACAGACCAAATGAAAGAAGAGAGAGGGATCTAAGTACCACAACACCAAGAATGACACTGGACTCGATCTACCCATCTCCCCCTTATACCTCCAGCCCAACCCAAGAGCCCATGGCTCTCCCACACCCACAGATAATGGAAATGGCAAAAGCAGCCCGTCCCCAGACCCGAAACCCAGAAGTAGCAAGTCCAATAAACAAGTCTGTAAAGCCCAATCCCTATCCCATCCCACCCAAAAATAAAAAAGAGAAGTAAGTGATATAAAAGGATTTTCATGTGATGTGTGTAGACTTTCTCAGACCACCAGAACTCGATCTCTCCCCGGAAGTTGGGGCGCCTGACCCAGCCAGAAGGAGGGGAATTAGAGCAGGTTTGAGGCATTGGTTGTATCATTATTCCGATTTGGGGTGATCCATTGAACCTCTTGGATGTTCCAAACTCTAGCCATATGAACCGAGTGAGCAGATTTAGCCATAGGGAGACCCATCAGACAGAGTTTAACCGAGTTTTTAATGAGTTTAGCAATGTCCTCAGACGAGCGGTTTTTAGACTCATAGATACGACGGTTTCTCTCCTGCCAAATGTAATAAACAGCAGCCCCTAAGAGCAGGCGACGAACAATACTCCAGATGGCTTCATTCTGAGGAGTAGAGCAGAAATGGGAGATGATGTCTGGCCATGCCGTGAGAGAGTGGGACCAGTTCATAACAGACGAAAGGGACATCCACACAGTCCTCGGGAAGCGGCATTCGAAGAACAAGTGAGCATGGCTATCAGGGACTAGCTTGCAAAACACACACCTAAGTGGCTCACCTGTATGCCATCTCTGCACAACATCATTGGTCTTTAATTTGTTTTTGAGAGCGAGCCATAGAATAAACGCATGCCTCGGGATATTTTGACTAAACCAAACCACTTTAAACCAAGGGACTTCAGCTCCAATCTCCTGAATATCAGCCCAAACAGCACTGACTTGGAAGTCTATCAGGTCCCCAGTGTTCGTGCGCCAAAGAACTTTGTCGATAGAGTCTGGGTAGAGTTGTGGGCAGGTAGACGAACATAAGGCAGGGAATCTGGGGAACCAATCCGTAGGCCAGCGCCATTCTCCATTGTGAATCAGGTCACTAACCTTGGAATGCCTAGAGAAAGGATCATTATGCATGGTTCGATGTGTGATAAATTGGCTAAGGGGACCCAAAGGATGCCAATTATCAAACCAGGCTGAAGTGTTGTTTCCATTACCAATGATGTGGACAATGTGGGAACGAAGGATATGCCTAAACTCAAGGATCTTCCTCCAGCTCCAGCTAGCATTATCCTTACCATTAAATTCCCAAAAGTTCCCATTGTTCAATCTATACGCATAAATCCACTTGACCCACAAGGAGTTCTTCCTAGTGATGATATTCCAAGTGTGCTTAGCAATGAGCGCATTGTTCCAGGTGCGAAGCCGCTTTAGCCCCAGCCCACCATGGCGCATGGGGGTGCAAATATCCTTCCATTTGACCTTAGCTTTCCCTTTTTTCATTTCCCCATGGCACCAAAGGAAACCCCTCATGAGCTTTTCAATATCTTTGGAAACAGATGCTGGCAAGATGAAAACCGATGACCAGTAGACATGGAGGGAATTTAGGACTGAAGTGATAAGTTGGAGACGACCTGCAAATGAGAGGGACTTATTTCTCCAGTCCAAAATCCTTTTTTTCACTTTGTCAATGAGGGGGACACAATGTCGATGTTTCAATCTAGAGGATATGAGGGGGACCCCTAGATATTTGACCGGGAGGTCACCCACCCGAAACTGGATGTGACTATTAATTTCCTCCTTCGTGTCATTGTCCACATTGCCATAATAGATAGTACTCTTAGGGATACTAGGAGTTAAGCCAGACGACTCCTTGAATTCTTCCAAAGCAGCCATGAGGGTTATGACGGAGTGACTATCACCATGACAAAAGAGGAAAAGATCATCTGCAAAACACAAGTGGGTGAGGCCCACTTCATCACACTTCCAATGGTACATGAATTCGTTGTCAGTAGTAACACGTCTTCGAATCATTAAGGTGAGGACTTCCATAACAAGGGTGAATAGGTACGGGGAGAGGGGGTCACCCTGTCTCAGGCCTCTTTTACCAACAAAGAAGCCGTGGTGGTCACCATTAACAGCAATCGTGAAAGAGGGGGTAGTAACACAAGTCATTATCCATTTCCGCATTAACTCAGGGAAACCAAAATGATAGAGGCACGAGGCAAGGAAGTCCCATTCCACAGTGTCATAGGCTTTTTGGATGTCTATTTTGAAAGCACATCTAGCCTGCCCTGTAGGGCGATGGTAGTTCCTCATAAGTTCCTGGGTGAGCAGAATATTATCACTTATTTGGCGGCCCGGGATAAATGCACTTTGATTTTCATCCACAACCTTTTCAAGGGAACCTTTGATACGGTTAGTGATGATTTTGCTGATACACTTGTACAGGACATTGCAACAGGAAATAGGGCGGAAATCAGCCACCTTATTAGGGGTGTCCAATTTGGGGACAAGGGCTATGACCGTAGCATTAACTTCCTTAAGAAGTTTACTGTGCCTAAAGAATTCTTTAACAGCAGAGCAAACTTCCTCTCCAACCACCGACCAGGAAGCTTTAAAAAACTTGGCTGAAAAGCCATCTGGCCCCGGGGCTTTATTGTCGTCTATGTCAAACATCGCCTCTTTGATCTCAGTGGATGTGACCTCCCTGATCATGTGGGCTGCATCCAGGACAGGAACCGTATTTGAAAACAAACCAGTGGGATCTTGGATAGGAGCCACAGCAGAAGAAGACCCAAGAATTCCCTGAAAATGGTTAACAAACTGACCCGAAACCTGCTGACCATGCACAATTTCCCCCTGCATGTTAGCAATGGAGTGGATTCTGTTCCTGTTTTGATTAGCTTTGACTACTCGGTGGAAGTATTTGCTGTTATGGTCCCCTTCCTTGAGCCAAGTAACTTTAGCTTTCTGCATAAGAAACAATTCTTCATCCCTGACCGCCGCATTATAGGCTTTTAGATAGGCACTTTCCTCTTCGCGGAGACACTCATTAGTGGGGTTCTCCACAACAGCTTCCTGTATGGCTTCCAATTCGGCCTTGAGCTTGGTAACTTTGGTGTGAAGGTTACCTTGCTTGAAGGAGAGACTTCTAATCTCTTTCTTAACCATTTTCAGTTTGGAAACCACCGAGAACATGCAATATCCCCTGATCTGTTTGGTCCAGATTTCAGCCACACAAGGCAGAAATTCAGGTTTATAGGCAATAAAGTTGGGAAATTTAAACGGTTTGGGTTTAGCTCTTGGAATCTCAGGTATGTGCACCACAATAGGGGTGTGGTCAGATCTAAGGAACGGGAGGAACTTTGCATTAGCCAAAGGGAATTCACAGATGAAAGCATTGTTAGACATGGCCCGATCCAGTTTCTTCATAAGACCATCTGGTTTACCGGGGCTTTGGTTCCAGGTGAATCTCAATCCGGACATGCAGATGTCATTAATCTCCACCATATTAAAACAGTCTCTCGCTTCTGACATACTATCCGACACATTGGAGCAGCCCATAGACCTCTCACTTGGGTCAATTATAGCGTTAAAATCCCCAAGCAGAAGCCAGGGATTGTCCTGGACAGCAGCTTTGTGCATGAGAAGGGAGTCCCAGCAGTCTCTTCTGGGCACCATTCGGTGGTGACCATATACAAAAGAACAGTAGAAACTTTTGCCTCCAGTAATCGGCTCAATGAAACAGTGAATGGCTTGGGGGTGTTTATTGACAACCATAAGATTGACTTTAAAAGGGTCCCAGCCAATCACTATTCTGCATCTACCTTCACACAAATTAGCATTGGAATCCCATTGCCAATTGCCAAAAATCCTGCTGCAAACCATAGGGACTTTTTCTCTAGCAAGTTGGGTTTCTAATACACCACAGACACTGAAATTTCCATTAGCAATATGGGCTTTAAACAGGTTTTGGTTAGTGAGGTTGGACAAACCTCTAATACTCCAAGCGGTGATGTTGCAACCCATTTAAAACCTGTTAGAGGGTGATGCTACTCTGGGCTCAATGGTGCTACCCCTTCCACTTCCAGCTTGTTTCATGAGAAAAGCAGCAGTTCCAGACCCATCTGCGGCTACTTCCTCTATCACACAATTTGGATCCAGTTTCAAACTCTTAACTTTATCCCAAAAGAAGTTCCATTCTCCTTGTTCCCAGGTACTTTGATCAATTGCACGAACAGTTTTGTATTTTGAGAGGCGCTCAATGATGGCAAGTTTTTGACCATCAGTGATACCATAGTCTGGTTCGTCATCATCTGACATGGGGTCCTGTTCATCTGAAGCATCCGTAAACTTTTCAGTGGTGTCACCATTATCCTCAATTTCCATATTTTCATCAACAACATGGTTTGACAGGTCTTGTCCCTTCATCAGAAGGGAAACAGATTCCTCATTGAGAACATAGAACTGGTTGGAAGACAGGACATCAACCTGTGTAGTTGTGGTAGCAGGTCTAATGGGTTTATTGGTGGGGTTTTTGGTTCGGGCATGGATGTTATGAGGCTGAGCAGGGGGCTTTTGACCTCTAATTTGACCTGCAGGTGGTTTAGTAGTGGGGGTGGGGTGAGTGGGGGCAGAACTGCATTGACCAGAACTGGTCTTGCTGATGGGATTTTTATTCTTCTGGGGCTGGTTATGGTTAGTCATTTTGGCAATGTGGGCTTCATGCATTTCCTTCATTTTCCTCTGGATTACTGGTTCACTACTGGTATGAGTACCTTCATCACCTTTAGAGCTATTTGTTTTGTGTGGAATCTGCTGTTGAGTTGAACTTGACTGAATTGTCTTCCCGGCTGAGTTTCTTTTCTTACCCTTTTGCTTGTGAGAAACAATGGTGAACCCCTCATTGTCCTCTACATTTTGGCCATTCTCCTGTGCTACTTCTTTATTTTTAGCAGCTTCCTCCTCCGCTTGGATTTCTTCCACTGTTTTCGGTCTAACTTTGCATTGTTTTGTGGAATGGCCAAACACTGAACAGTGCTGGCATACAGCCGGCTTCCAGTGGTATGAGAGTCTAACCTTTCCAATGACTGCAGGATTAGGGGGCTCTTCGGGGTATTCCATCTCATACTCTTCTGGCAGGAGGGAGCTGGCTTTGACATCCACCAACATTCGAGCAAACCCCATCTTCCCAGTTTGAGCCGAGCACCTAGTTTCAGTAACCTGATCCATCAGTAAGGGATAACCCACACTACTCATAATCTTGCATACCCCGGTGTCAGTCCATAGCTCTAGAGGGACATCGTGGGCTGTGACCCAAAGAGGAATGGTGGCTGGTTCAGCTTTCTCTAAACACATGCCCGGGGCCCATTTTTTGATGAACAAAGGGATTTTGTTAACAAACCAGGGCCCTCCCTCCAGGACAGCTTTCATACCCTGTTCACTCTTGAATTTGAAATAAAAGTACCCAGCAGGGCTTTTAGATATCTCAGCAACATCAAAATTCCTCCAATCCCGTTTCAAACAATAGTTGACCCTGTTGTAGTCCATGGAGGTGCCTAAAAAGTAACCATAGAGGAGCAGCGAATAGGCTTTGGCAGATTTTACAAGGTCATCTTTGGTGATCAGGATTCTACTCTTACCATCAGGGGTGACTATAGGAGGGAAATACTCGATGCGGACCTTATTTGCTTGTTTGCTCTGTTTTATCCTATCAGCAATGGATAATCCAACCCTGGAGTCTAGGTTCCAAACATTCATGGGCTGAGTTTGTATAGGACCTGTGTGAGCCGAAATGGTCTCACCAGCCCCCAACAAACTGTTATTCTCCTGCGCCTTAGGGTCTTGGGGCGCAACAATTGGCTTAGTAACAGCGGTCAGAGGGGGATTCTCAGGCTGGATATTGCTAGTGTCATCAAGTAGGGGATCCTCCTCTTCATCCTCATCGGATTCAGAGTCGGTATCCAACATTTCAGTACTATTATCCGAATCATTGCCACTTTCGAAATTAGGATTACGAATGGGAGTGGGTATCTCCACCGAAGGAGAATTAAGCAGACATGGAGATTTAGAAGGGGTATGAGGAGAAGTCTTACCTTGGTTCACAGCCTTCACCGCATCATCGAAACAGATACCCTCTGTCACTATCGGCTCTTGCTCAACCATACCCATCTCCACTGAAGCTTGAGACACCTGGATAGGACCTGGGGAAGTGATAACACCGCTCGATTCATCCCTTTTGAGGTTAATATGAGAAGGATCCTGGATGAAATCATTTACACTGAGATTAGAGAGGGGTTTACGGTTCTTTTCAGGTTTACCAGACTTCTGAATTTGTTTCGAGCTTGTAAGAATAGGAGGGGAAACGGATTTGCTAGGGTTTTGTTCTTTGAATTCTCTGGCAGACGAACGAGTGGCGACTCCACGTTTTAGGGTGGAATTTGAGGCTAATTGAGAAGATAAGTCAGGAGAGGGATCAGGGGGGATGTTCCCTCCAAGTGAAGGAATCATTTTGACAAGACAATCAGTAGGCTGAACGATTTTTGGAGGGAAAGCAGATGAATCGCATAAGCCAGGCGAGAGAGGAAGGGTTAGAGAGAGAAAGTAGAGAGAGAAAGAAAACACACAAATGAAAATCCTTAGGGTTTAGGGTTTAGGGTTTAGGATTTAGGGTTTAGGGTTTAGGGTTTAGGGTTTAGGGTTTAGGGTTTAGGGTTTAGGGTTTAGGGTTTAGGGTTTAGGGTTTAGGGTTTAGGGTTTAGGGTTTAGGGTTTAGGGTTTAGGGTTTAGGGTTTTTTTTTTTTTTTGGGTAAAGGGCAAAGCCCGGCAAAAGTATTATATCACAACACAAAAAATTACACCATCATGGGGGCATACCCCCGCAACATCCCCACAACTAAACTAGGGGACCAAAAATAAGAGACCACACAACCCACTTTCGGGTGAATACACAGACGCCTATTGAGGTAAAACCTCCCTAATAAGTTAGAACTATGTCTCCTAGTCGCTTTACTAGGCCGTTTTACTAACATATACGGCCTACAAAAGTTGGTAACCCGGTTGCATTTAGTATGCATTTTAACCGGGAACCCCCACCCCTTAAAAGTATTATCCCTAGCCCAATTATGGGCTATAGTACAAACCTTTAAATACATATAACATAAAGTATCGGCCCAGCACCAAAAAATAAAATTAATGGGCCTGACTAAAAATGACTTCATAACCCTTGTTGCAACAGTGGGCCTTCTCTTGGTTCTCTTGAGTCTTCTAGTGGGCTCCCCCCACTTGGTTTGAAGGAGAATAGCATGACAGCCTTGGGCCTGAATTGTAACCCGGTTGAGATGGGCCTTCCGATCAGAGATACAAGTCCAGTCCAGCAGCGCAGCAGTAGAGAGGGAGGGCCACAGCAGCCAAGCGTAGCTCCCTTGGGCCTGATTACGGCCCAGCTCATTCCAAACCCTCTCATGGGCCTTCAGCAGCATCACAAAACCCATTTTAAGGGCCTTCAACATAACCGTGTACCCCTTAGAGCCCCATAGCTGGGCCTGAATAATAACCGTCCAGATTTGGGTCTTCCACAAGGTCCTGAAAATAATGTTCCTACCAAAGTCATTGATCCAGTGCCGAATGGGCCTCCGATCCTGATGCGTCCAGCTCTTGGAGTTGAGAAACTCTTTAAGATCCAAAGACATCATGGACCAATCTTGCACCATACCAATAAAAGAGGCCGAAAACCTGTCCCAACCCCCCAGGAAAGTATGCCCAGTGAAATAAGTAACAAAACACAAAACATTAGTTTTAGGCCAAACGGACGAATAGGTTTCTGGACTCGGGGCAAGGATCAAATTGGGTTTACTCCTGAAAAACGCCACCCCTATCCAGTCCAACCTTATGACTCCCGGGTTTGTGCTTAAACTCCAAGCACCTAGAAATCCTAAATCCACCAAATAACTCCACCAATTATTATCATTAAACGGGTATATCCAAGGTGTGGGAATAATTCCTATAGACCAAAGAATAAAGGGGAGAGAACAAACCACCAGATAACTCCAAGAATAACTAATGGTTGACACTACCCACCTCCCCCTTATAACTCCAACCCAGCCCATAGGACCCGTCCCATAAGAAAACACCCAGCCCATACCCAATCCCAACACCCAGATCAAGCAGAGCTCCCTGCAAAGTAAAGCCCAGCCCAGAACCCAACCCAGCCCATTAAAAACAGTAAACAATGTGAAAGTGATAGTGAAGGTAGCAAGGATTTTCATTAAGAGTGTGAAGTATTTCTCCTTCCAGTCAATCTCAATCTCCATATCCCAATTCTGCGCACGTTTATTCTTCCGATTAAGCATTCGCATTATGGACATGAGTTTTAGGAGCTGCCCATTGGATACCCTGCAGATCCCAAATCTTGGCCACTTGAAGGGAGGTAACCGTTTTCACAAGAGGGAGACCCATTAAACGGAGTTTAACCGAGTTCTTTATTAGGGTGGTGATATCCTCTCTAGTTCTAGCCACATTTTCATGAATACGCCTATTTCTCTCCTGCCAGATGAAGTACACAGTAGCAGCAAAAACGAGCCTATTCACAATACTCCAGATGGTGTTGTCTTGCGGCATGGAGCATAAATGGTTTGAGATATCCTCCAAAACATCAGGAATTTGACCCCAGGCAGTCAACTTCTTCAGTTCACCCCAGATATCCTTAGGAAATGTGCATTCTAAAAAGAGATGGTTATGGTTATCCGGCTCAGCTTGGCAAAAAATACATCGAAGGTTATCTATTCCTTGCCACCTTCCCACTATATCATGAGTTTTCAGCTTTTGTTTGAGGGCAAGCCAGAGTATAAAAGCATGTCGGGGGATATTTTGGTTAAACCACACTAATTTCACCCAGGGGACAGCCACACCCACTTCTTGCAGGTCTGTCCAAGCTGTTCCCACAGAGAAATCCGTCACAGTGCCATCATTAGTCTTCCAACCAATCTTGTCACGCTTAGTGGGGTCCAGGTTTGGGCCAACAGTACCTGTAATACTTGGGAATCTTTCCTGCCAATCTGCAGGCCACACCCAATCCCCATCAACAATGATATCACTAACCTTAAGCTGCCTATTGAGCGTATCCTCACTCATGTTTCTATGAGTGAGAACATTGCTTAACGGCCCAGTCTCATGCCAATTGTCAAACCAGGCTGAGGTGCTTTGGCCATCCCCAAGAATGTGCACAATGTGGGGTCGAAGTTGGGATCTCAACTCCATAATTTTCCTCCAGCCCCAGCAAACATCTCCTTTGTCGGTTAGTTCCCAGAAGTTGTACTCAGCAAGTCTGTGAGTATAGATCCAATTAACCCATAGAGACTTTTTCCGACTAATAATGTGCCACGTGTGTTTAGCGATTAAGGCTTTGTTCCAGGTTCTCAACCTTTTTAAGCCCAAACCACCCTGATTCATAGGGACACACACATCCTTCCATTTAACCTTCGCTTTCCCATTTTTCATCTCACCATGACACCATAAAAAACCCCGCATGAGTTTCTCCACTTCCTTGGACACAGCCACAGGAAGGATAAAGACTGACGACCAGTATACATGAAGCGAGTTAAGAACTGATGATATCAATTGGAGCCGACCAGCAAAGGAAAGGGACTTGTTCTTCCAATCAGAGATTTTGCTCTTGACCTTATCAATTAGGGGGGTGCAATCCTTATGCCGAAGCCTGGTGGATATGAGAGGAACACCCAGGTATTTGACTGGAAGCTCCCCCACCCTAAAACGGATATGGTTATTAAGAAGCTCATGAACATCCGAACTCACATTGCAACAGTAGACGGTGCTCTTGGGGATACTCGGGACAAGGCCTGAGACATCCTTAAACTCATCAATAGCACCCATAAGCGTATGGATAGAGGCTGTATCTCCATGACAAAAAAGGAAGAGGTCATCAGCGAAGCATAAATGAGTAAGCTCCACCTCCTCACATCTCCAATGGTATTGGAACTGGGCATTATGAGCAACCCTACGTTTAATCATTAGAGTGAGAACCTCCATAACCAACGTAAATAAGTAGGGAGACATTGGATCTCCCTGCCTTAGTCCCCGTTTGCCCTTAAAGAAGCCATGGTGATCTCCATTCACAGCAATGGAGAAGGAAGTGGTGGTCACACAAGTCATAATCCACTGAACCATTTTGTGGGGGAAACCAAATTGGATTAGGATCGTCCTCAAGAAGCCCCATTCTACTGTATCATACGCCTTCTGGATATCTATCTTGAATGCACATCTAGCTTGCCCAGTGTCACGATGATAGTTTCTCATAAGTTCCTGGGTAAGCATAATATTATCACTAATAAGGTGACCCGGGATGAAAGCACATTGGTTGTCATCAACAATTTTATCCAGGCCCCTTTTATACGATTAGTGATGATTTTACTAATAGCCTTATATAGCACATTGCAGCAGGCTATAGGCCGATAGTCTGAGACTTTTTTAGGTGTGTTGAGCTTGGGAACAAGGGCAATCACCGTGGCATTAATTTCTTTCAGAAGTTTTCCATTGTGAAAGAAATCCTTGATCGCTCTACTCACCTCTTCCCCAACAATACTCCACGCCGCCTTAAAGAATTTAGCCGTAAAGCCATCAGGCCCAGGGGCCTTATCATCTTCAATATCAAAGAACGCCTCTTTGATTTCAGTAGCGGTAACCTCCCGGGTCATAAAATCAGCATCAAAGTGGGGAATATGTCTGGTAAATAACGATTCCGGGTCAATAATGTGGTCAACAGCAACAGAAGTCCCCAGCACAGATTGGAAGTGGTCAACAAATTGACCAGCCACCTGCTGACCCGAGTGGAATTCTCCTCTGAGGTTTTCAACAGAATGGATTCGGTTCCGATGCTGATTAGCTTTGACCATCCGGTGGAAATATTTCGAATTATGATCACCCTCTTTTAGCCACAACACTTTGGCTTTTTGTTTCAGGAACAGTTCCTCATCCCGGACTGCATCATTATACGCTTTCAAGTATATCCCTTCCTCCTCTCTCAAGACATCATTGGACGGATTTTTATCAACCTCCATTTGAATAGTCTCCAGTTCAGTTTTCAGCTTGGAAACCCGAGTATGAAGGTTGCTCTGTTTAAAAGTAAGCTTTCGAATCCCTTTCTTGGTGGCTTTAAGCTTGGTCACAACTGAAAACATAGCAAATCCAGCAACTTGGGACGCCCAGGTATCAGACACACAAGGCAGAAACTCAGGTTTAAAGGCTATGAAGTTAGGAAATTTAAACGGTTTTGGTTTGGGGTGAGGTATATCAGGCAGAGTAACAACAATAGGGCTGTGATCCGATTTTAGAAAAGGCATGAAGTGGGCGTTGGCAAGGGGGAACTGATCAATAAACTGCTCATTGGACATGGCTCTATCTAACTTCTTCAGAATACCCTCAGGGTTTCCTGGGCTCTTAGTCCAGGTGAATCTCATACCTGACATGCATAGGTCGTTGATCTCCACAGTATTGAAACAATCCCGGGCTTCAACCATGCTGTCATCCACACGGGAACCCCCCATGTTGCGTTCACTTGGGTCGATTATGGCATTGAAATCACCAAGGAGAAGCCAAGGGTGACCATTGACAACAGTTTTATGGGCTTCCAAGGCTTCCCAACACTCCCTTCTCGGAATTTGTCGGTGATGAGCATAAACAAAAGAACAATAAAAAGCACGTTGATCATTGACAGGTTTGACAAAACAGTGGATAACTTGGGGGTTCCTCTCAATGACCATAAGATCAACCTGGTTCGGGTCCCACCCAATAGCAATTCTACATCGCCCACTGCACACCGAGCTGTTAGTATCCCATTCCCAGTGACCAAAAACACGCGAGCAGCACTTATTCACATTGTCCTTAGACAGTTGGGTTTCAATGATTGCACACACACTATACTTACCTTCAGCCAAATGACCCTTCATCAGATTTTGGTTCGAGGTATTGGAAAGACCTCGTATATTCCAAGCTGTGATTTTTAAACCCATTAAGACAGGTTTGGTTGTTTGGACTGTTTGGCCACTGCATTGCCTCCCTTTCCTGCCCCTGCTTGTTTCGTCAGAAATGTTGCCGTTCCAGACTTGTCAAAGCCAACATTTTCTACCACAGCATCAGGGTTCAGACTCATACTTTCACAAAGATCCCTGAAGTAGTGCCATTCCCCAGGTTCCCAACCTGCTTGATCTTCACTTCTCACTGTTTTATACCTGATGAGACGGGTAGAAATGGCTAATTTCTGACCATCGGTGATACCATAATCCAGCATCTCAGTGTCTGACATTCGATCTTGGTCTTGATCATTCACTACATCAACACTAGTAGTTTCCATCTCTGATTCAGCATCAACATACTCTAAATCCTGCATAAGATGATCCGAAATATCTTTTCCTGATAATAAGCAAGCAGCAGATTCTTCATTAAATACATAGAACCTGTTGGAAGTGGTTGGATCTGAAAGGGGAGGTTTATTGGGAGGTGAACGTTTCTGTTGGGGGGCTGGGGTTTGTTTAGGGGTTGGTTGGGGTGGAATAGACAAGTTGGTTCCACTTGTCATAGGATTAGATTTCCTCTGTCTGGACTTAGGATTAGGAACTGATGGGGCATTGGGGTGGTGAGGCGCATTAGATGACACAGGCTGCTGGTTTTTACTCTTCGTGCTTCTGGTTTCCCTCTGGTTTGGGTTGGTTTTGGCTAGATGGGCTGCATGGAGTTCACTCATTTTCTTTTGGATTTGGGGGTCACTACTAGTCGATGCATTGTTGTCTTTAGGTTGGCTTTGATATCCCATTTTCTTAGCTGTTACTCCCAAGTTTCCAGGCTGCAGAACACTTGTTTTCTCCTGCATTGGTTGTTGAACATTACCTGTTTGGATTGTTTTACCAGCTAAGTTCCTTTTCCTGCCCTGCTGCTTATAACTGACAGTGGTAAATCCTTCATTATCAACTACATTCTGGGCAGCAGCTTGCTGCTCAACACTGATTTCCACAGCAGCATTTTCTTCTTGTATTTCCTCAGCAGTTTTCTCCCTTAATTTGCATTGTTTAGTTGAATGGCCAAACACTGAGCAGTGCTGACACACAGGGGGCTTCCAGTGGTAGGAGAGACGAATGTTGCTAATATGAGCCGGGTGGGGAGGGTCTTCTTGGTATTCCATCTCATATTCCTCTGGGAGATTGGAACTAGCTTTCACATCTACCAACATCCTAGCAAATCCCATCTTACCTGATTGAGCTGAACACCTAGTTTCTGTGACCTGATCCATCAGGAGTGGGTACCCCACACTGCTCATAATTTTACAAACACCTGTATCCGTCCATAACTCTAGTGGAACATCATGGGCAGTCACCCATAGGGGTATGAGAGATGGTTCAGCTTTCTCTAGACACACCCCAGGTTCCCACTTTTTAAGGAATAGAGGGATCTTATTGACAAACCAGGGTCCACCCTCCAAAACAGCTTGCATACCCTGTTCACTCTTAAACTTAAAGTAGAAATAACCTGTAGGACTCTTTGAAATCTCAGCCACATCAAAATTTCTCCAGTCACGTCTAAGACAATAGTTGACCCTATGATAGTCCATGGAGGTACCAAGGAAGTATCCATAGAGTAACAGAGAGTAAGCCTTAGCAGACTTAACAAGGTCTTCCTTAGTGATAAGGATTCGACTTTTTCCTTCAGGGGTAACTATGGGTGGAAAATATTCAATTCTGACCTTATTCGCCTGTTTACTCTGTTTAATTCTATCCGCAATTGACATGCCCATATTATTATTAGAGGACCAGGCATTGAACTGTTGATGGGTGGGGGGGTCACTGATAATTGGTTGCACCTGAGTAGTTGTCTTAGGGAGGACAATCTGCTCTAACACAGGTTGATTGGGCATAGACAGGGCAGGCTTGGGATCATTTGTGACCAGGTTAGAGTCTAGGGGTTGGGTCAGGGGATCAGGGCCTTCCTGTTCACTCACATCATCCTCATCGCTTTCAGTTTCCCACATATCCTCACCCTCATCAGACTCACCCTCCGGTTCACCCTCATCACCAGACTCAGGGTTGCGAATTGGGGTAGGGATTTCAGACGGGATAACATTCAATAAACATGGAGATTTCGAAGGAGTAACAGGGAGGTTAATAGACACATTACCTTGATTGATTGACTTAACCGCGGCATCGAAAGAAATACCATCCTCCATTACCTCCGAATTTGGCGCCAAATCCACCTCCATGGTGGTCGGAAGGCCCTGAGCAGGGGGAGAATTCGTATTTTCGGCAGTAGCCCCATCAAAGTTGAGGGTAATTGGAGTAATTGGGGACGGGGATTGAGCAAGATCATTCACACAGAGGTTCGATAGAGGTTGGCGATGCTTTTCTTGTTTACCAGGGGCTTGAGGCTGTCTAGAATTAGGGTGTGAAGGTTGGAGAAGGGATTTGCAGGGGTTTTGGTCCTTCTGCTCCTTGGCTGACGAACGAGTAGAGATTCTTCTTGTTTGAGAGTTATCAGTCAAATTGTGGGGAGATAAATCAGGGGGAAGGTCTGGTGGAAGGTTTCCACCAGTTGAAGGTATCATTTTGACGGGAAATTCAGCAGCTTACACGATTTTTGGAGGGAAGAAGGTGAGGTCGCATAAGCTGGATGAGAGGATTGGGTAGAGAGAGAAACTAGAGAGAGAAAAAAATCACACAAATGAAAATCCTTAGGGTTTAGGGTTTAGGGTTTAGGGTTTAGGGTTTAGGGTTTAGGGTTTAGGGTTTAGGGTTTAGGGTTTAGGGTTTAGGGTTTAGGGTTTAGGGTTTTAGGGTTTAGGGTTTAGGGTTTAGGGTTTAGGGTTTTAGGGTTTTTTTTTTTTTGGGTAATGGGCATTGCCCGGCAAATATATTAATCCCAAAAGGTGATTGTACAGGTTTTAAGGGGGCATACCCCCCGAGAACTCCTAAAAGAGGACACCCCCGAAACAGACTTCGGGAACCTCTGTGAGAGAAAATATATCCATCCTACTACATCTCTAGTCAACCTAGTAGGCGACATATATTTTCTACCAAAATACACACGAAGCAAAAAACGATACAACTACACCAACCACTAAGCTACACTAGCTAAATAAAAAACTAAAGCCCAAAAGCTAGGAAACAAGCTACCCAAGATGGGCCTTCACAACAGCAAAAGCAGCAGCAGATCGGCAGATTATCTTGGGCCAGGCGGCCCAACCAGCAAGCTAGCAATCCAACTAAGAAACTAAAGGGCCAGATCAAGTCTAAGATAAAAACCATTTGGATGGGCTTGGACACACGGCTGGAAGGAAAGGCCCAACAGACAATAAACCCACAACAAATGACCCCATCTAGGCTCCAAAACAACACAGCAACAAGATCACCAATTAACCCAAAAAAAAAAATACCCGAAACAAACAAAGCAGACCAGCAAAACAGACCCATCGAACCATGACCTGAGCCGGATCAAAACACCCTTTTACCGACCAGTTTAAAGGCTGACCCAACAACAAGGAAATGGCCGTAGAGGAGGAGCGAGAAACACCCAAAAAGGAGCAACCGAATACCAGAAACGGGACACAACCAAAGCAGAGAAAGCTGAAAACTAACCCCAACAACCAGACCCCATAAACAGAACTCAGACATGATCATTTACGGGTTGTGGGACGAGCAACAACCGGATCAAAGGCCTTGCCCAAATTCATTTGACGAGTAAGGAATTGAGCCGTACCGCTACGATCTTCTCCGACGTTTTCTATGAGAAGGTCCCCATCTATCCCAAGAGCATCACATTGATCCCAAAAATACTCTCTTTCCCCATCCGACCAATTAACGCTCACCTCATATTTAACACTTTTATTCTTGACTATGGCTCTGCGAATTGTGCGACGTTGTTCTTCAGTAATTCCATAGTCATAATTATATTCAGAACCTTCCGAATCCGAATGATCTACAATGTTGTTTAACATGTCCACCCCCGTACCATTAGTTTGCTTCGGCTCGTTCCAATGGGGTAAAATTCGGCCCGGATCAATAACTTGCTGCTTATTTAACGTACAAACCTCCTCAATGCCACCCCTATCCGGGTATAAATCAACAGGATCCCCAACCAGAGTATTCGTTCTAGTAGTCGCCTCTAAATCCAAAACCGAAAATTGATTCTTTAACACTGGAAACTTCTGCTTCACAGGGGCTGCTTTAGGAATCACAACAGGTGTCCCAACACCTTGAACTGCACGGCTAAAATTGAAACCTGATCCTGACTTCGCTGCACTACTCGATTCTCCTGTTTTAGATATGGCTGCATTTTGGTTAGTTGCAGCCCTTGGAACCTGCTGCGAAGTGTTAGAAACCCTTTTCTCCACCCTAGGACCTGGTTGAGGCGTAGCTTTCTGCGCATTACCCGAAGCAGTACCATGATTTACCACAGTTTGCACCTGTTTCTGCCCATTAATACCCTTACGTCTGTGATTTCTTTTCCTAGAAACTGTGATAAAATCCTCATTTTTTTCCTCAGTCTGTTCAGCCACAACAGGTGGCTTTTGAACCTGTTCAACCTTCTTTAATTCCTTAGCTAACTCCTCTTCTGTCCTGGGTCTAAAAGTGCACAGCTTGGTGGAGTGTCCGAAGACAACACAGTGGTCACAAACAGGGGGTCTCCATTGGTACGATAACTGGATCAAACCCACCCGGGCAGCCCTGTTTGGCCTAGCTGGATACTCAACTTCAACTTCACTAGGGAGTTTAAGAACCGCTTTGGCCTCAACTAACATACGCGCATATCCCAGTTTACCTTTTTTCAGCAAAACCCTGTTTTCGGTTGTATTATCTAACAATAAAGGGTTACCCACAGCACTAAAAATCTGGCTCATTCCCGTATCCGTCCAAAACTCCAAAGGGACATTATGGGCCGTAACCCACAAATGGATAGTCGCAGGTTCAATTTTTTCAAGGTTTAGCCCCGGTTCCCACCTGTTAAGGACTATGGGGACTTGATTTACCATCCAGGGACCATTCTCAATCACTTGATTAAGACCATGTTCGCTATGAAACTTAAAGTAGTAATACCCGGTACTACTTTTTGACACTTCGGCAAGATCAAACGCTTTCCACAAATTAGTTAAGCACCTATTTACCACATTAAAATCCATAGACGAGCCTAAGAAATACCCATACAAATGACGAGCATACACTTTTGCCGAAACAATAAGATCCTCATTAGTCAAAATAATTCGAGATTTACCTTCGGGAGTGATAATAGGAGGGATGTACTTCAGGTTGATAGAACCTGAGGAGTTGTTTTGCTTAATCTTTTCAGCAAATGTTAAGCCTTTCAACGCCTCCTGCTGCCAAACATTTACAGTCCTCTGATCCACTCCTGAACACACCGCCTGATCCTGTTCTCCCGTCCTAGGCTGATCAGACGCTGTTGGACTTTGAATTCGGTTTGAAGGTGTGTCTTCTGATTCTTCCATACTCTCCTCTTCCTCTACATCCACCACTTCCACATCTTCCAATTGGTTCTGCCCAGAAACCTCAGCCTCCATATCCCCATAGCTAGTTTCAATTGACCCTGGTTCATTTCGATTAGGTGTTCCAGCCACAAACTCTTTAACCCTGAGAGCTGATAACATAGGGTTGTATCGAATCGTTTTCTTTTGCTTCCTCACCCCACGAAACCCAGCTATTTGCACCCTACCAGGTTTCGAATGATGAGGTTTTGCACTCAGCTGATAGCCCCCTGCCTCTTGTATGAGCTGTTGATCTTGGGCAGCATAAGCAGCTCTGGTACGAGCTAGTTCTTCATCCACAGGAAACAATTGGGATTCCTTTGCTCTTATATTTTGCACAACACTCTTCATCTTATCATTAAAGCTTACCTTCCGAGTGGGAGACTGGTTTTCACTTGGATTATGAGCAGACGAGGTCTGATTGGCCTTAGACGAGGCCATTTCGGGGGAGTTAAGAGCAGATTGGTGAGCGCCGCCATGGTTGGAGTTCAAAGTCGGCCCTTGATCAGCTTCTATAGAAGAACTAGCCCCGATTACTACTCCAAGAGCTGATGTAGGGCACGAATTAGGAGGGGGATCAGGAGGGAGTGGTGGAATCAAGGATACGGGATCATTGTTTTGAGCAGGAGATGAAGATTTCATGAGAGGGGAAAGGAAACGGCTGGAGAGAATTTTAGAGAGAGAAAGAAGAGAGAGAAAAAAATTTTGCAAATGAAAAATCTGGGGTTTTAGGGTTTAGGGTTTAGGGTTTAGGGTTTAGGGTTTTAGGGTTTTAGGGTTTAGGGTTTAGGGTTTTAGGGTTTAGGGTTTAGGTTTTAGGGTTTTAGGGTTTAGGGTTTAGGGTTTAGGGTTTAGGGTTTAGGGTTTAGGGTTTAGGGTTTAGGGTTTAGGGTTTAGGGTTTAGGGTTTAGGGTTTTAGGGTTTTAGGGTTTTAGGGTTTAGGGTTTTAGGGTTTAGGGTTTAGGTTTTAGGGTTTAGGGTTTAGGGTTTAGGGTTTAGGGTTTAGGGTTTAGGGTTTTAGGGTTTTAGGGGTTTAGGGTTTAGGGTTTAGGGTTTAGGGTTTAGGGTTTAGGGTTTAGGGTTTAGGGTTTAGGGTTTAGGGTTTAGGGTTTAGGGTTTAGGGTTTAGGGTTTAGGGTTTAGGGTTTAGGGTTTAGGGTTTTTTTTTTTTTTTTTTTTTTGGATAAAGGGCAGAGCCCGGCAAAAATTTTATATCAAACCAAACAATTTACATCATCAAAGGGGCATACCCCCGACACGTCTCCGACATAGCATGGGGAGACCAAAAATAAGAAACCATACAGCCCATTTTCGGCCTACTAAAAAACCTATTCCTACTATGGGTATACCTATCCACATCTATGGTGTAAGTTAGCCCATACAAAATGTAAGGGTGCACATTCCTGACGTGCAGCCCACTAAGATAGTTTGGCCATTGGCCCAAAAACATTAAGGATGGACACCCAGCCCAATACTGAAAATACAAACCCATACAATGATTTATAAGGTTCAAAGGCTCCATGAGCACTCCAAAAAAGAGAGTCCAGCACGTTTTCTCCATGGGCCAAGGCCGGCCCAATAAGCGAATAGTGAAATCTCCTCTGATGGTCTTCAGCTTGCTTCGAATGGGCTCCCCCCATCTGGTTTGCTTCTTCAAATGGAGCTTGAGCCTAATGTGATCTTCGGCCCAATCAATGGGATTCTTGTTCCACTTTTTAGGTGCATATCTTCGAACCCAGCTGCAAGTCTTCAAAGCTAAACATCCGAGTCCAAATCGAGTTTTCCACATAGCAATCCTTTTGTAGTAATTTCCATGAGCATGATTCCCGAAAGGAGGACAGCATCGTTGATTCCTGAAGTACCAGTGATGATAATTACTCCAAACCTTTCGCCCTTTGGATCTACATCTTTTGCTCATCCTGTAGGCGATGTCCACCAAGGCGTAAACAACCAAATGGCTACTGGTATTCAGGCCCATACCATAGCCAATCCAACCCAAAAGACCGTTGTAACCCATCATCTCCATATTGGGATCCCCCCACCAGGTTTGGTGCGGCTTGTCGCAGAGGCAGCAGTGGAGGATAGTAGTGACCAAAATACTCCAGGTGTGCATACAAGCAATCCAGTAAATCAGGCAATGAGGCTTCCGGCTCTTATTGTTCAAAGAGCAAACAAGATCCGGTTGCATCAACACGTCTAAACTGCAAGTAGTGCACGCAAGAGGAACAAATTTAGCCCAACCCTTGACCCCCAAACCCAGCCAGGCCCAGCTCCTGGACAGCCAACAGAAGTAGCCCAGAAGGTAGGTGCTGGCCCACCAAACAGCACTAAAGTACCCAGTCCAGCCCACCCGCAGCCCAGTAACAGGAAAACGCCCAAACCAACGCCCTCCCGAGCCCAACAGAAGGAACAGAACCCAACCCAAGCCCCACCCTCCCCATTTAGTGAAAGTGAAAAAGTGGAAATGCGACAACAGGTTTTTCATTGCAAGTGTGATTATTCCCTCAGTCCAGTTGTCCTCAATCTCGAACCACATCCCATAAACCAACCAGAGAACTAGCCAGCCCAGAGTCGTCGTCATATAGGATCAGGGGGGTTTGTTTTAGTTATCCATTGGACATTTTTCAGGTCCCAAACTCTAGCCACCTGAATGGACGTGGCTGTTTTGACAAGAGGAAGCCCCAGCAGACGCGTCTTGACCGATTGAACGACCAACTTAGTAACCTCCTCAGCTGACCTGTTTACTTTTTCATGTAAGCGTCTATTTCGTTCCTGCCATACATAATAAACCGCCGCAGCAAACACCAACCGGTTCACCACACTCCATATAGAGCTGTTTTGAGGCTGAGAGCACATGTGGGTCACAATAGGCGTTAGGTGATCAGGAATTAAGCCCCAAGTGGTAACCTGTTTTAGGGCCTCCCATACTTTCCTCGAGAACGAACAAGTAAAGAAAAGATGGTCATGGCTATCGGGCATAAGCTGACAGAATACACACCTTAAATTCCCCACACCTTGCCACCTACCAACAACGTCTTGGGTTTTTAACTTCTTCTTAACAGCCAACCACAGCAAAAAAGCATGCCGGGGGATATTTTGATTGAACCAAACAACACTAGTCCACGGGACTGCCGCACCAACTTCTTGGATATCAGCCCAAACCACACGAACTTCAAAATCCGATATGGTGCCATTTAATGTCTTCCAGTAAACAGTGTCCGGTTTATGAGGTTGGAGATCTATGCATGGGGTTTGGAATATAGACGGGAACCTCTCTTGCCAATCCTGGGGCCAAGTCCAGCTGCCCATGTGTATGATATCACTAACCGTATCGTTTCTAGTCAACGGCCCTTCACACATATTTCGGTGAGTTAGGAGGTTGCTAAGGGGACCCAACTCATGCCACGTGTCGAACCAAGCTGAAGTGGTCATACCATTGCCAATTTTATGGAGGATGTGGGGCCGAAGAAGGGTTCTCAGCTCCAAAATTTTCCTCCAACTCCAGCAAGAGTCCCCTTTGCCCATAAGTTCCCAAAAGTTATACTCTGCAAGGTGGTTCGCGTACACCCACTTAACCCATAACGAGTTCTTTCTACTTATAATGTTCCAGGTGTGTTTAGCAATAAGGGCCTTATTCCAGGTACGCAATCTCTTGAGCCCAAGACCCCCATGATTCATCGGAACACACACTTCCTTCCATTTGACTTTGGCTTTACCTCTCTTCATTTCTCCATGGCACCAAAGGAACCCTCGCATGAGTTTTTCAATGTCTTTAGAAACAGCAACCGGGAGAATGAAGACCGATGACCAGTACACATGGAGCGAATTAAGGACAGCCGAGATGAGCTGCAGTCTTCCAGCAAAGGACAACGACTTATTCTTCCAGTCAGAAATACGACATTTAACTTTATCAATCAGGGGAGTGCAATCTCTATGTTTTAGTCTGGTAGAAATGAGGGGGACACCCAGGTATTTCACTGGCAGTTCACCAGTCCGAAATTGGATTTGGTTAACAATCTGTTCCTTCACCTCCTGATCAACATTACCAAAGTACACAGTGCTTTTAGGGATACTAGGAATCAACCCGGAGACATCACTGAACTCATCAAGCGCAGACATAAGGGTGCTAACCGAAGACATATCTCCATGGCAAAACAAGAACAGATCATCCGCAAAACAGAGATGGGTAAGTTTAACGTCACCACATCGCCAGTGGTACTGGAAGAGCTCATTAAGGCTGACTCGCCTTTTTATCATGAGGGTAAGGACTTCCATAACCAAAGTGAACAGGTAGGGGGACATGGGGTCTCCCTGCCTCAATCCTCGTTTACCTTTAAAGAACCCATGGTGGTCTCCATTGACAGCTATGGAGAAGGAAGCAGAGGTCACACAGCTCATGATCCATTTTATCATTTTATCAGGAAACCCAAAGTGCCTGAGGGTATTGTGAAGGAACTTCCATTCCACAGTGTCATAGGCCTTTTGAATGTCGATTTTGAACGCACATCTAGCTTGACCCTTATTCCGGTGGTAATTACGCATGAGCTCCTGCGTCAAGAGAATATTATCACTAATGAGACGACCCGGGATAAAGGCGCATTGGTTCTCGTCCACAATTTTATCCAGAACACCTTTGATGCGATTGGTGATAATTTTACTTATACCCTTGTAAATAACGTTGCAACAAGCAATCGGCCGAAAATCAGCAACTTTTCTCGGGGTTTCAATTTTGGGGACAAGCGCAAGCACTGTGGCATTCACTTCTTTAAGGAGTTTTCCATTGGAGAAAAAATCCAGAACAGCCTTACACACGTCGTCTCCAACAACCGACCAGGAGGCTTTAAAGAACTTAGCAGAAAACCCATCCGGGCCAGGGGCTTTATCGTCATCAATATCAAAAAAGGCTGCCTTTATTTCAGTAGGCGTAACCACCCTAGTCATGTGGGCTGCATCAGCACTAGGGATGGTTTTGGTGAACAGATTGGCAGGGTTTTCAAATGGGGCAGTCTCCACATTCGTGCCTAAAACAGAGCTGAAATGGTTCACGAACTGTTCAGCAACACGTTGCCCTGTGAAGAGATCTCCCTGCATATTTTCAATGGAGTGTATACGACTTTTATTCTGGTTCGCCTTGACCATCCGATGAAAATACTTGGAGTTGTGATCACCCTCCTTCAGCCATGTGACTTTGGCCTTTTGTTTAAGAAACACCTCTTCATCATAAACAGCTTGATTGTAGGCTTGAAGGTAGCAGCACTCTTCTTCCCGGAGAATTTCATTGCACGGGTCATTCACAACTTCAGTTTGGATGAGTTCCAGCTCCGTTTTGAGATTGGCAACCTTGGTGTGAAGATTGCCCTGTTTAAAGTTAAGCTTGCGAACTTCCTTCTTTACTCTCTTAAGTTTAGAAACCAACGAGAACATGGCATAACCCTCTATATGAGCTGACCAAGCAGCAGCGATACACGGAATAAATTCAGTTTTCTGGGTCAAGTAGTTAGGGAACTTGAAAGGCTTAGGTTTGGGTTTCGGGACACCAGGAATGTTCACAACAATAGGCGTGTGATCCGATTTCAAGAAAGGTAAGAACTTTGCATTAGCATGAGGGAAATTATCAATGAATTGGGCATTAGACATCGCCCTGTCCAATTTCTTTAACAGACCATCCACCTTCCCCGGGGACTTATTCCAGGTGAATTTTAGCCCCGACATACAGATGTCATTAATCTCAGCCATGTTAAAACAGTCTCTGGCTTCAACCATGCTATCATCCACCCGGGAGCTTCCAAAAGACCGCTCACTCGGGTCAATAATAGCATTAAAATCACCCAGGAGGAGCCACGGATCATCACGAACCACCACTTTATGAGCCAGCAGGGCCTCCCAGCAGTCCCTACGAGGGAGCCGTCTGTGGTGGGCATACACAACAGAGAGATAGAAACCCCTATGGCCATGGACAGGTTTAATGTAACAGTGGACAACCTGTGGATGACGATGAAGAATCATAACCTCAACCAGATTTGGGTCCCATCCAACCACAATTCTGCACCTCCCATTGCAAACCAGGCTATTCGAGTCCCACTGCCAATTACCAAACACTCGGTTGCAGCATCTGGTGAGGTTCTCCTTCGACAATTGAGGCTCCACAATGCCACAAACCCCATACTTACCAGCAGCAAGATGCTTTCTGACTTCAGCTTGGTTCAAATTATTCGAAAGCCCCCGAATATTCCAAACAGTGATGTTCAGACCCATTAAGACTGAGTTGGTTTGTTGTTTGCTCGGGCCACTGTATTGCCCCTGTTGCCTTTCCCCATTTGTTTCATCATGAATTTCGCTGTACCTGAGTTATCAAGCCCAACGTTTTCCACTGCTAACTCTGCATTTAAGCCCATATTACTGCATAAGTCCCAAAAATACTCCCATTCACCCTGTTCCCAGTTCTGTTGGTCCAAGCCTTTGACAGTTTTGTATTTTATAAGCCTATTGGAAATGGCCAGCTTCTGACCATCTGTTATCCCATAGTCTATAACATCAAAATCATCACCATCCTCTATCATAACAGAATCAGTAACCTCGGCATCTGAACACCCCACAGTTTCCATCTTACCATCCATCTCCATAGTATCCAACACCACATGTTCTGACAAGTCCCTACCTTCAACAGCAGATCTGCAGAGGCTTCATTAAGCATAAAGAACCGGTTAGAGGTTTGGAGTTCAGAAGCAGGTTGGTGTTTATTGGGCTGTGAAGGTTATCTGGTAGGTTTTAGGGTGGGCTGTTTGGGTGGTTTTGGGGCAGAGGTAGGTGAAGTCTGGTTAGTTGGTTGGTGAGTGATAGGGTTAAGAGGTCTATGGGTTGTATTAGGGTCATTTGGTTGGCTGTTTCCATGGGATTTTCCTTTGTTATTGTGTTGAGCTCTGTTGTTCTTAGTCTTTTGGGCTAAATGGGCATCATGGAGTTCACTCATCTTTCTCTGCACCAGGGGATCACTACTAGTTGAGGGGCCTGCTTCCTTAGACTGTTTGCTGCTATGTTGAGCCATGTTGTTCGAATTACCTGCATCAGCGCCAATGGTTTTTCCTGCCGAATTACGCTTTCGCCCTTTTTGCTTTCCAGTGACAGTTATGAAACCTTCCTGATCAGCTGGGTTC
The DNA here is from genome assembly GCA_032199755.1 of Ambrosia artemisiifolia. Lineage (NCBI taxonomy): Eukaryota > Viridiplantae > Streptophyta > Magnoliopsida > Asterales > Asteraceae > Ambrosia > Ambrosia artemisiifolia. The sequence goes on from CM063521.1 coordinate 63,588,486, forward strand.
TTACTTGGGTTCTGAATTTCATGGGTTAGCTCATGTTCTGCTGGTTCCTCAGTCATCTCAACATCTGGCTTTGGCTTGAATTTACACTGTTTTTCACTATGTCCAAACACAACACAATGGGAACACAAGGCAGGTTTCCAGTGATACGAGACATTGATGAGGCCAACCCTGGCTGGGGTTTGCTCATTCTCCCCCTCAATTTCTGGGAATTCTACCTCTATTTCAGTTGGCATATTCAGATTCGCCTTCACATCCACCAACATTCTAGCGAATCCTAACTTGCCAGATTGAGAGGTGCATCGACCTTCAGTCACTTGGTCCATGAGGAGAGGGTAACCAGTGCCACTCATTATTTTGCAAATACCTGTATCAGTCCACAATTCTAATGGTACATTGTGAGCAGTAACCCACACAGGAACTGTGGAAGGTTCAATCTTTTCCAGACATAGACCCGGCTTCCACTTCTTAAGGAACAAGGGGATTTTGTTAACAAACCAAGGTCCTCCCTCAAGAACCTCATTGAGACCCTTTTCACTTTTGAACTTAAAGTAAAAGAAACCAGCAGGACTTTTTGAGATTTCTGCAATGTCAAAGTTTTGCCAGTCTCTTCGAAGACAATAATTCACTCTGTTGTAATCCATGGACGTCCCCAGAAAGTAGCCATACAGGTGCAGGGAATAAGCAGCAGCAGATTGTTTCATATCCTCTTTTGTGATAATTATACGGTTCTTACCCTCAGGAGTGATTGTTGGCGGATAGTACCCAATCTTAACCTTTGCTTCTTGTTGGCTTAACTTAATTCTTTCCGCTATTGACAGGCCATTCCTACCTTTAGGACCTTCATTCCCCCAAGCATTCGGCCTAGCATTAAGATTGTCATTTCTAACATTAAGAGGAGCAGTGGGACTCACAGCCACTCCCCTACCCAGAATGGACTCAGCAGGGGTTGGGTTGGGTTCGGGTAACACAACTGGGGCAGGTTCAATCACAGGGCCAATGAAAGGGATATGGGTAACAGTCATATGAGCAGGGTGGGGAGAGGCTGGCTCACCATCATATGAGTCATCATCATCTTCACCTTCCGTGACCCACATATTCTCATCCTCCTCATCATCAGGGTTAGCATTCGGTTCAAATTCAGGGTTTTTAATGGGTGTAAGGACTTCTGCTGCTATGGAATTAGTAGAACACGGGGATTTAGAGGGAGTAACAGGGTTAGGGTTGAGATTCTTACCTTGGTTAACTGTGTGAAGGGCTTCATCGAAGGAGATGCCGGTTCCACCATCAACAACCTTCGAAGGAGCTGCTACTTCTGTTTCAGCGACCAATTGGGGAGGGTTTGCAAGAGTTTCCCCCTTTTGAGGATCGTTCACATCAAGACTAGCCAGGGGAACCCGATTAACACCAGAGGATTTGTTTTTGGCAGGTCCAACAACTTTAGGATCAAGATTCTGCTCATACTGGTCACGTAATTGCAAGGTTCCAGACGACCTAGTGGAGCGCCGATTTTGGGATTTGTCTGAATTGTTTGGGTCAGGTGGTAATATAGGTGGATCTGGTGGTTTGAGGTTACCAGATGAAGGCTTCATTGACGGTAATGATCAAGCTACACACGAATTTGGAGGGAAAAGAAGCAGAATCGCATGAGACGGCTAGAGAGGAGAGGTTAGAGAGAGAAACTAGAGAGAGGGTTTAGGGTTTAGGGTTTAGGGTTTAGGGTTTAGGGTTTAGGGTTTAGGGTTTAGGGTTTAGGGTTTAGGGTTTTTTTTTTTGGAAAAAGGGGACGGTACCCCGGCAAACTTTTATTAATAACTCAACATAAAGAGATTACAAACTAAGGCACAAAGCCCACCAACCTACCAAACTAGGCACAAAGCCCAACAAACATAACAAACTAAGGCCCAAGGCCCAACTACACTAAAACAAACAACAAGAAAAACGGAATGAAAAAAGCTAAGTCAAGCTCATGAATCGTGCCGACTCATGCGTCTCGGGTTTAGGGTTTAGGGTTTAGGGTTTAGGGTTTAGGGTTTTTTTTTTTTTTTTTTTTTGGGTAAAGGGCATCGCCCGGCAAAAGTATTATATCACAACAACAAAAAATTACACGATCATGGGGGCATACCCCCGCAACATCCCCACCGCTAACCTAGGGGACCAAAAATAAGAGACCAAGTAGCCCACTTTCGGGCGTCTACACATATGTCTATGTCTATTATAGTTTCCTACCATGTTAGTCCTAGACCACTTACGCCCTTTACAAGGCCGTTTGACCAACGCATACGGCCTACAAAATATGGTAGCCCGGGTGCACTTTGGCTTTGTTTTAACCGGGTACCCCCAACCCCCAAGAGAGTTTTCCCAAGTCCAATTGCGGGACATATTACAAGCAGTAAGGTATGCTGGGCCGATGAGGCCAATACAAAAAATTAACAAAGTTTTAACTACATGCAGAAAGATCTTCTTATAAACCCAATAGGCATAAATGGGCCTTCGTCCTTTCCTCTTGTGACAGCGAGTGGGCTCCCCCCACTTGGTTTGGGCCAAAGCAGCTAGATCCTTGGGCTCCCCCCAAGCGGTCTGGAAGTGCAGGAAGTTCAATGGGCCCCAGTAGCCCAGACCCAACGAAGCCAGCCTAATAGAATTGCGATGGGCCAGCTGAGGGGTCTTCGTATGACCACACATAAACCGGCCTGGCTTTATCCGATAATCCTGTTGAAACACGGCCCACGTCCAAGTCTTCGTCTTTCTTTGATCACCCCTTAACAGGGCCTTCCATTCCTTAATCATCAATAACTGGGCAGAGCAGTGGGCCTGAACAGCAGCCCAATGATCCCAAGTTTTCCTCATGATGGGCTCCCCCCACCTGGTCTTAGGAGTCCAGAATAAAGGGAAAAGATGATGGCACCAGCTCTTAGAAATCCATCTTCGCGTAAGATCCAGTAACATCAACTTCCTGGGCATCCAAATTTTGCTCGGCTTCACTTTTAACCTGTCCCAACCCACCCAAATACGGATGATAAAACCCAAATACAAACCCAATAAAACAATATTAGTAGGCTTTGACTCATGTAAGGTTCCTGGACTCGGGGCAAGGATCAAAGAAAGGCTACGACCAAAGAACTGCTCCCCTATCCAGTCCATCCTTGTGGCTCCCAGGTGTGTGTCCATCCCGGACTTCCCATGATAACCTAAGCCTCCCATTCTCCTATCCAAATACAACAGGGTGACAAAGAACAGGGGATACAAGCAAACACATCCTAGAGACCAAATGAAGGGGATAAGAAGACAAACCACCAGATAACCACCAGAAAATCTAAAGGTTGAGACTACCCTCCACCCCCTTATCACTCCAGTCCCACCCTGCCCAATAGTCAACAGCAAACAAACCCAGCCCAGCCACCCAATCCACCCTATGCAGTCAATCCAGGTCCTGCAAGAAACACCCCAGCCCAGGTCCCACCCTGTACCCAACAAAGTTAAGTATAAGTGAGTGGTGTTGTGTTTACGGATTTTCATATGATGTGTGATTAAGTTCTCAAACCAGTAAGTCTCAATCTCATAAGCCCAATAGCCCAGGGCAATCACAAGCCCAAGACACACACTACAGATGTTGTATAACGCAGTCAGACAGAGAAGGAGGAGAAAACTAATCATGGTTGAACCTGTGGTTTTTTCGGACTAATCCAGTTAACACCATGGAGGTCCCACACTTTAACAACTTCAAGAGATGTGGCAGATTTCAACAAGGGAAGGCCTAGAAGTCTGAGCTTAACTGAGTCACAAATAAGTTTGGAGACTTCCTCGGCAGATCTGGTAACCCCTTCGTGGATACGCCTATTCCTTTCTTGCCAAACATAGTACACAGCAGCAGCAAAGACCAGCCTGTTGACAACACTCCAGATTGTATTATTCTGGGGGAGAGTGATAAGATGGTCAATGATGCGGCTAAGATCATCAGGTATGGCACCCCAGGTGGTCATAGTTTTGAGGGTATCCCAGATTTGTTTCGGAAAGGCACACTCAAAGAAAAGGTGGTCATGGTTGTCAGGCCCACCTTTGCAAAAAATACAGCTAAGAGTCCCCATACCTTGCCATCTCCCAACAATATCTTGGGTTTTTAATTTCCGTTTGGCTGCGAGCCACAACATAAAGGCATGACGGGGGATATTTTGGTTAAACCACACCAGTCTCATCCAAGGGATAGTCGTGCCCACTTCTTGGATGTCAGTCCAGGCAGTCCGGACCATGAACTCAGACAAGGTGCCGTCATTACTTTTCCACTTAACAACATCAGCCTTATCAGGGTTCAGGGTCAGGCAGATGGAGTTGGTTATGGAAGGAAATCTGACCTGCCAGTCCTGGGACCATACCCAGTTCCCATCTCTGATCAGATCACAGACTCGCATCCGTCTGTTCAGAGGACTTTCACTCATGTTTCGGTGGGTTAAGAGGTTGCTCAAGGGGCCAGTATCATGCCAATTGTCGTACCAAGCCGACGTATTCTGCCCATTCCCAATAATATGCACCAAATGCCCACGAAATTTGGATCTCAGCTCCAGGATTTTTCTCCATCCCCAGCAAGAGTCTCCTTTATCCGTGAGTTCCCAGAAGTTGTACTCATGCAACCTGTTCGCATAGATCCACTTTACCCAGAGAGATTTTTTCTTGCTGATTATATTCCACATGTGTTTGGCTATGAGGGCTTGGTTCCAGGTACGGAGTTTCTTTAGGCCCAACCCCCCATGAGACATAGGGACACAAACATCTTTCCATTTGACTTTCGCCTTCCCATTTTTCATTTCACCATGACACCAAAGGAACCCACGCATGAGTTTTTCCACCTCTTTAGACACCGCAACAGGAAGAATGAACACAGACGACCAGTAGACGTGAAGAGAGTTCAACACAGAGGAAATCAGCTGAAGTCTCCCAGCAAAGGACAGAGCTTTGTTCTTCCAATCTGCTATTTTGCACTTGACTTTGTCTATCAAAGGGGTACAGTCTTTATGGCGAAGTCTGGTAGAAATCAGGGGCACACCAAGGTATTTAACAGGAAGGTCTCCAACACGGAATTGAATCTGGTTGCTCAGCACCTCTTTAACTTCAGGCTCCACATTACAAAAGTAGACTGTGCTTTTGGGAATACTAGGAATGAGCCCCGATATGCTTTTGAATTCATCCAGAGCAGCAAGCAGGGTATGGACCGAATCACTGTCCCCATGGCAAAATAAGAAGAGGTCATCCGCAAAACACAAGTGGGTAAGGCCAACCTCCTCACATTTCCAGTGGTATTGGAAATGCTCATTCTGGGACACGTGTCGCTTGATCAAAAGGTTCAGGACCTCCATGACCAATGTGAACAGGTAGGGGGACATAGGGTCACCTTGTCTAAGGCCCCTCTTACCCTTGAAGAACCCATGGTGATCACCGTTGACTGCGATAGAGAAAGACGTGGACGTGACACAGTTCATAATCCACATGATCATCTTAGCAGGGAACCCAAAGTGAGTAAGGGCAGCTTTCAGGAAACCCCATTCAACTGTGTCATAGGCCTTCTGGATGTCGATTTTAAACGCACATCTAGCTTGCCCAGCCTCTCTATGGTAGTTTCGCATGAGCTCTTGGGTGAGTAAAATATTATCACTAATGAGGCGCCCGGGTATGAAGGCACACTGGTTTTCATCAACCACCTTGTCAAGGACACCCTTGATTCGGTTAGTGATAATTTTGCTAATACCCTTATAAAGGACATTACAACACGCAATAGGCCGATAGTCCGAGACCTTTTTGGGAGTTCCCATTTTCGGGACAAGGGATATCATAGTGGCATTGACTTCCTTGAGTAACTTACCATTGTTGAAAAAATCTTTGACCGCCTTACATACATCTTCACCGATAATTCCCCACGCAGCCTTAAAGAACTTGGCTGTAAACCCATCGGGGCCAGGGGCTTTGTCGTCATCCATGTCAAAAAAGGCAAGTTTCACCTCAGCAGATGTCACTTCACGGGTCATGTGGTCAGCCTCCAGGGGAGGAATGGTTGTAGTAAACAGGTTCTCAGGTTCAAAGATAGGAAAGGTCTCAGCAGAGGTCCCCAAAACAGCCTCAAAATGAGTCACAAACTGATCAGCCACTCGGGCCCCAGAGAAGAACTCTCCATTGACATTTTCAACATGGTGAATTCTGCTCCGATGCTGATTAGCTTTGACCACTTTATGAAGGTATTTGGAGTTATGGTCACCCTCCTTTAACCACAAGGCTTTGGCCTTTTGACGAAGGAACAACTCCTCGTCATGAACAGCAGAATTGTAAGCAAGCAGGTAGTTCCCTTCCTCTTCTCGCAGGATAACATTGCTAGGATCATTGCAGACCTCCTTTTGGATAATCTCCAACTCAGCTTTCAATTTAGCCACTTTTTGGAATAGGTGACCTTGTTTGAAGTTAAGTTTACGGATCTCTTTCTTGCACACTTTAAGTTTGGAGACCAGGGCAAACATTGCAAAGCCCGGGACATGACGAGACCAGGCAGCAGTGACACACGGCAGAAACTCATCCTTAGCAGCCAGGTAATTAGGGAATTTGAACGGTTTCGGCTTCGGATTGGCAAAGTTCGGAATGCTGACCACAATGGGGCTATGGTCCGATTTGAGGAAAGGAAGAAAATTAGCATTAGCCATCGGAAAAACCTCAACAAATTGGGTGTTAGACATGGCTCTATCCAGTTTCTTCAAAAGGCCATCCGGTTTTCCTGGGCTTTGATTCCAGGTAAAACACATCCCAGTCATACAAATGTCGCTGATTTCAACAACATTGAAGCAGTCACGGGCCTCCACCATACTCTCATCAACCCGGGAACCACCTAAAGATCGTTCGCTGGGATCAATGATAGCGTTAAAATCCCCAAGGAGCAGCCAGGGTTGCCCATTAACCACATTTTTATGAATTTCAAGGGCCTGCCAACACTCCCTCCTAGGAACACGACGGTGGTGAGCATAAACAAAAGAACAATGAAACCCAGTTTGGCTGTGGATAGGCTTGATAAAGCAGTGAATAACCTGAGGGAGGCGTTCAACAACCATCACCTCAACCCTATTAGGATCCCAACCCACAGCTATACGACATCTCCCAACACAAACAGTACTATTAGAGTCCCAACTCCATTGACCAAAGACCCGAGAACAGCAGGTAGAAACTTTTTCCTTCGACAGTTGGGTTTCAATGATACCACAAACACTATACTTCCCATCAGCAAGATGATTCCTGATCATATTTTGATTCGAGTTATTAGACATACCTCGAATATTCCAGGCAGTAATTTGTAAAACCATTAAGACAGGTTGGGGTGTTGGTTCTTCTTGGCCTCTGCATTGCCTCTGCTCCCCTGGGCAGCCTGCTTTGTAAGGAAAACAGCTGTACCCGAGTTGTCTTGCCCAACATTCTCTACCACTAGGTCCGGGTTAAGGTTCATGCTTTCACACAGGTCTCGGAAGTAGGCCCATTCACCCTGCTCCCAACTAGCCTGGTCACTGCCCCTAACAGTTTTATATCGAATCAAACGTGTGGAGATAGCGAGTTTCTGCCCATCTGTGATCCCATAGTCAAACGAGTAGTCATCCTGCATCTGTATGTCAACACCATTATGGTCAGTCATCTTTTCCTCGGCAACAGGGGGGTCATGGTGCAGATCCTGGTCCATATCATCTGGAACTTCATGGCCTGAGAGGTCTTTGTTTTTCATCAGCAGATCAATGGAGTCATCAGTTAACATGTAGAACTTGTTAGAGGATATAAGGGATTGGTTTTGGTTGGAAGGTGGCTTTTGGGTGGGTTTAACAGGTGGTTTAACTGGGGGTTTTAAGGGAGGTTTAGGAGTTTGAGTAGTTGGGGTAGGGGACTGAACAGGGCTGGTTAGGGACCTGTTCCTGGTATGGGGTTGGTTTACACTGGTTTTTGGAGAAGCACTGGATCTGGTTGACGGTTTCACTGTGGCACTGGTGTTATTGTTTCCTTTTTGGTGTTTCCCTGTTGCGGCAATGTGGGCATTATGCAGTTCACTCATTTTCCTCTGGACAATAGGATCACTACTTGTAGAGGCACCTGAATTTTCCAGCAGACTAGAGCTACCTGCAATATTCAGATTGGCTGCACCCATGTTACCAATAGTGTTGCCTAAGGCATTACGTTTTTTACCTTTTGGTTTATGAGTAACCGTGGTGAATCCCTCCGAATCAACATGGCCCTGAGTATTGGTTTTCTGGACCTGCACTTGTTCCTCTGCCTGATCTGCCATACACATCTCCACATCTGGTTTTGGCTTGACCTTACATTGCCTAAGAGTGTGGCCAAAAACGCAACAATGACTGCATAGGGGGGGGGGGGGGTCCAGTGGTATGAAAGATTAATGTTGCCAACTGTAGGGGGTGAGTCTTCTTCAGCTGGAAACTCAACCTCAACCTCTTCTGGCATCCCACAGCTTGCCTTAACATCCACCAACATTCGCGCAAATCCTAATTTACCTGTTTGTGCTGAGCATCTCTCCTCAGTGACACGATCCATTAGCAATGGTTTCCCAGCCCCACTCATGATTTTACATATACCTGTATCCGTCCAGAGTTCAAGGGGAACCCTATGGGCTGTGACCCATAGAGGAACTGTGGAGGGCTCAATTTTATCAATGCAACAGCCCGGAACCCATTTTTTCACCAAGAGAGGGATGTTGTTAACAAACCAAGGCCCTCCCTCCAGAACCGCATTCATACCCTGTTCACTATTGAACTTAAAATAAAAGAACCCAGCAGGGCTTTTAGAAACCTCAGCCAAGTCATGATTACGCCAGTCACGTTTCAAACAGAAATTAACTCGATGGTAGTCCATAGACGTACCTAGAAAATAGCCGTATAAGTGCAATGAGTAGGCTTTTGCAGATTGATGGAGGTCATCCTTAGTGATGATGACCCTACTCTTACCTTCCGAAGTTATTGTTGGAGGATAGTATCCAATTTTAACCTTCTGTGCCTGCTGACTTTGTTTGATTCGGTCTGCTATTGAGAGGCCTGTCCTATGATTAGGTTGCCAGACATTAAGCTGCACTTCCACCGGCTTACTGCCTGTTCCTCCATCAACCCTCTCAACGTCGTTTTTCCCAGAGGCAGCAGTGTTTTGGGGCAGGGGAACCGGTTGTAGGATAGGCCCACCAGTGTAATTATGAATGGTACCTCCTGATTCCTCAACCGGCATGGGTTCCATCTCATCATCATCCGAATCTCCTTCTTCCTCATCCTCCGTACTCCCATCCTCCTCTTCAGCTGAACTCTCACCCTCCTCATCAACAATTCCCTCTTCTTCACCAAAATGGGGGTTCTTAATGGGGGTGGGGACATCAACCATGGTGGAATTCATAGTACACGGGGATTTAGAAGGGGTAAGAGGCAATGAATCAGTTTTCTTACCTTGGTGAATCAGGTTGACAGCAGCATCAAAGGATACTCCAGCATTCTCAGGCATTCCATCACCCAGCGACCAATTTTCTTGAAGATTATCAGGCGGGGAGGTCCTGTTCAGGTCAACAGCGTTCAGATTGGCTAAGGGAGGGCGAATACGGTCTGGATTGTGGTGGATTGTGTCATCTTTTCCACCTGAACTCGATCCTAATCCAGAGGGAGTAGTGCACGAATGGGTTTTCGGGTCCAGGGATTTAGGGGTTTCATGTCTTTTTGAGCGGCGAACTGGAGTGTTGTCAGACTTTTGGGTAGTTTCAACGGTTTGGGGAGGGTCTGGTGGTTTAGTAACACCAGTTGAAGGCTTCATTGATCAGGAAATCAACAAGCAGCAGCGAATTTGGGAGGGAAAAGGGAAGATCGCATGTGCCGGGTTAGGGAGAAAGGGTAGAGAGAGAAACTAGAGAGAGAAAAAAATCACACAAATGAAAATCCTTAGGGTTTAGGGTTTAGGGTTTAGGGTTTAGGGTTTAGGGTTTAGGGTTTAGGGTTTAGGGTTTAGGGTTTAGGGTTTAGGGTTTAGGGTTTAGGGTTTAGGGTTTAGGGTTTAGGGTTTAGGGTTTAGGGTTTAGGGTTTTAGGGTTTAGGGTTTAGGGTTTTAGGGTTTAGGGTTTTAGGGTTTAGGGTTTAGGGTTTAGGGTTTAGGGTTTAGGGTTTAGGGTTTAGGGTTTAGGGTTTAGGGTTTAGGGTTTAGGGTTTAGGGGTTTTTTTTTTTGGGAAAGGGGACGGTACCCCAGGCAAATATTATTAACTAAACCGAGATTACAAACAAAAGTGCAATCCTGTCAGGACAAACCAAAACAGGAGAAGCACTAAGAAAGAAACGACATACATAACAAAAAATAGAAACATAAACTAGCTAATATCATTCTTCATAAATTCAGCAGTGGCATCCGTCTCTGATTCAACATCCTCCTCATCCTGTTGTGGAACTTCAGTTTTAACTTCAGCAGTCGCCTCATTAGCATTCTTTCCCAAACTAGACATGTATGCGAGTTGCGCTTTCGACCACTTCGCAAAAATGTCATAAGGAGGAAGGATCTTTGACGCATAATATGTATCCACCTCAAGTTTCTCATAATCCCACATTTTATTTATTTCATCATAATGAGCATCAATATGTTTCACCTCGGCATTTTTCATTTCATTCTGCTCATCAATATCATCCAAAACCGCAAAAGCATTTTTAACCACAACCGATTTCAATTTAGTTTTGTTTGGGCCCCTAGCAACTTCCTTTTTGGGCTTGGATTGAGCCGCCAAAGGAGGAAAATCACCTTCAATTAAAATCGATGGCCCAGCAGAACTAGACGGGCCTGCACCATGGCCCACATCGCTGAAATTCTTCACAAAAGGCTGCTGATGGGCCGCTGCAGATTCTTGGGCCGGAACTGTTTTTTTAGGCGCTGACTTTTTGGGCCTGACCTCATTTATTGGCTGCTGAACTGCAGCAACATTTGCAGTTTGGGCCGCTGTAGCTTGTTGAACATTTTGGGCTGCTCCTACATTCCTGGGCCTGGGGCAATTTATACCAGGAATTTTAAGGGGCTTCCAATGTGCCTGACCTATATGTTGGGCCTGTTTCCATGGCTTTTTCTTTCTTGCAACAACTTCGAAACCATCATCATCAATCAAAATACCCTTCCCTTTAACATTACCACCAATATTTCCTTGGGCCTTATTATCCATAATATTAGCATCTTTTAATATACCCGAAAAACTTGATGGAGCATTATTAGAAGGAGCCGCCACATGTGATTGATTTGGGATAACTTTGGCATTTTTGTTAAGAGCACACGAATCACAATTGTGACCAAACACACAACAAATATTGCATGACGGAGGTTTCCAAACATAACCCAATTCCAAATAGCACACCTTACCCGGAACACCATTCCTAGGGGGAAAATTGACTTTAACCTTGTCCGGGAGGCCATGATCCGCACGAGCATTGACTAACACCCTAGCATAATTCATAGGTCCATCCTTTTTTTCACACCTATCATAGGTCGCCTTATCAAGCATAAGCGGTTTCCCAACACAACTTAACACTTCACAAATACTACCCCCATTCCACATACACAAAGGCAAGTCTTGTATAGTAACCCACAAAGGAACCGAACTCGGATCCGGTTTTTTTAGAATGGTATCCGGTTCCCAAACTTGTAGTACTAAAGGAACATTTTCAACCAACCAAGGGTGCTTATCAAGAACTTGCATCATACCCTCAATATTGTCAAACTTAAAAAAATAGAATCCTCCACGTTTTTTATACATAGACTTGAGCCCAAACTTATGCCACATACGAATGAGATTTTCCTTAACGGTTTGAAAAGGTAAATCTCGGCCCACAAAATAACCATAGAGTTGAAGAACATGAGCTTGCAAACTCTTAGTCATGAATTGCGGACTTAGATTCACAACAACTTCCCCATTCTCGTCTCGTTTAGGAGGTACATAAACAAGCCTAGTCTCACTATCATCAACCGCTTCACCATTTAAAAGTTGTTGAAATAATGATTTAGTCCATAGTTTTGTACCCCGAATTGGATCAACATCCGGGAGGTTATCGTCCAAACTTAACACACAAGTATTATCAAACCATGAAAAAGAATTAGATACCTTGGTTGTCTTAACATTTTCGGCCACTGGAGGTTGAGTATCCACATTGTTAACCTTCAGGTCTTTGTTCAAAAAGGTATAATCTGCACTCGATAACACTTCATTCAAAACCGGCACTTTACGAACCCATGCCACTGGATACGATTGGGCTTGAGTAACAGCCGGCCCAGTCATCTTATCAATATTATCCATCTTCAAGACTTGGACACCTGATAATGGGCCACCACTGTGAGCCTGTGCATCCTTAATAATTTGATCCAGATTTACACATTCAACATTAGCTTTTGGGCCGATTTTTTGGACTTCAGCCTCTATAGGTGTAGCCAACTTATCTTCCTTCTTTTCTGTTGGACTAGTCCCAATTGCCGATCCAATTGACACTTCATCACAGCCCATATTAACTTCATTCTTTTTGTCGGCCAACTTGTTACCATGCATTCCCGATTGTTTGGAAACAGCTTCATCAATTACGTGAGAAATATCAGCATTCAAAACCGGATTTTCAGCTTCCAAATTAAACAACCTTTCCAAACAAACCGGATCCTTTCTCTCTCCACCATGATCGGTAGTTGACTCTTGACCCAGCCTAACCACCGTAGTCTCTCCATGCACGGTGGCCGTCGACCACCCATCTAAGTCTTCCAAATTTTTAAGCGCCGAAACTTGTTCTTTTGTGACCGGAGTTTCTACTTCCTTCTCCGCATACGAATTACGGACAACATACACCTGCTCCTTCGCCGCAAACGAATCACGAACAACCGAACCTTTATTCTCCACCGGACTTACTCTATTCTCCGAAGCTTCTTTATTATCACCTTCCATTTTCTTTTGTCGAAGAACCGAGTTCAAAGCTTCCTGTTGTTCTCTACGATATTCCTGCCTTAAACGCTCCAAATCTTCACTTGAATCTGTAACAAACGAACCAGATGAACTCGGGAAAACCGGCTTAACCGGAGTAGTTACAGATTCAGACGAAGTCTCCTGAGTCGATTGAAAACTCGGAATCGTAGACGCTTGCTTGTTTACTATACATAAATCTTCTTTCTTCTCATCATCTAACATGCCCTCTGTTTCCGTATGAACATCACCAATCGCTTCCGACGATGACCTCGAAAATGGTTTGCCGGATCTTTGAGGTTGAACCCTAGTTGGTGGAGGTGGCGGCGGTGGTTTTTTACGACCACCCATTAGACACAAAGCAACACCCAGGGTTTAGGGTTTAGGGTTTAGGGTTTAGGGTTTAGGGTTTTAGGGTTTAGGGTTTAGGTTTTAGGGTTTAGGGTTTAGGGTTTAGGGTTTAGGGTTTAGGGTTTAGGGTTTAGGGTTTAGGGTTTAGGGTTTAGGGTTTAGGGTTTAGGGTTTAGGGTTTTTTTTTTTTTTTTTTTTTTTTTTGGGTAATGGGCATTGCCCGGCAAAATATATTCCCAAAATGGTGATTGTACAGGTTTTAAGGGGCATACCCCCGAGAACTCCTAAAAGAGGACACCACCCAAAACATGCTTCGGGGACCTCTATAAAAAGAAAAAATATAAGACCTACTACAACACGAACACCTTAGTAGGCACCATATTTTTCTACCTAAATGATACATTAACTAGACAAAAAAACAAGAACACAAATAGAACTAAACAAAAGACTAGAAACAACTAAACCCAATATTGGGCCTTCACAACCTCAGCCACCACCAACAGCTAGAGCAATTGGGCCTGTTGGGCTTGACCAGCAAAACACGAACAAAAACAAGGAACAAGGGAGGCAGCATGGGCTATTGGACATCCCCTGGACCAAATTGAAGGAGCTAATTGGGCCTAACCAAAGTGATCGGCCGAAGCAGGCCAGAAAACAAATCCAACCCAAACTGAAGCAAATCAAACCAGCACCTGGAACAAAAGACTGAGGCCTACAAGGCCGAAAATGCTCAACATCCAAAAACGCCCTCTGGGCTCCACAAACCAGCCTCAAACGGACTACCAAACAGAAACATCCAACCCAGAAAATGAACCCAGGAGCATCCTGATAAAACAAAAGGAAAAAGCTGCCAAACACCAACAAACGGCCAACAACAAAGTCCATAATTACTTACGAGAGGGACGGGCAACAACCGGATCAAACGGCATACCCGACTTCATTTGGCGAGCAAAAAATTGAGCCGTACCACTACGATCTTCTCCAACATTTTCAATTAAACAATCCGCGTCTAGCCCGAGAATGTCACATTGATCTCGAAAGTAGTCCCATTCTCCTTGAGACCAATTAACCGTTACTTCATATTTGACACACCGATTCTTGACTATGGCCCTCCGAATGGTGCGTCGTTGTTCTTCAGTGATGTCATAGTCTTGCTCGGAGTATTCCGAGTCCGAATGATCAATAATATTATTTAACATGGTCTCCACCATACCATTAGACTGTTTAGGCTCTGGCCATTTTGGGATGATTCGCCCCGGATCAAAGGTTTGTTGTTTGTTCAAAGTGCATACTTCCCCTATGCCACTAACATCCAGATGTAGATCAATTGGGTCCCCCACCAAGGTATTCGTTTTGGCCGAAGCTTCAAGATCCAATACCGAGAAACGGTTGTTACACATCAGATTGCTTTGTTCCACAGCAGCTTTTTGAGGTGCTGTCGAATTACCCGTTTTCTGGTTGTTTACACCTTGGATAGCACGGGTAAAATTGAACCCCGAACCTGATTTTCTAGTACCACTGGATTCGCCTTTCTGAAACCCATTCCCACCCTGGTTAGCGCCTGATTTTCCAGTTCTAGCAGCCGTAGCAGGCTGCTTAGAGGTTCCAGACTGATGCAGATTTGCAGGGGCCTGGTTTATAGTCTGCTGGGGCTGTTTGTTTTTCCGAATAACCTGCGTGAATCCTTCACCATCTTCAATGCTGTCTGCCTCATACACTTTAGTCGCTTTACCTGACCCACCTGTCTCAACCCTGTTACTATTATTTCCCCCCCTGTTGTGCCCCTTACCAGGCCCTTTAGGAACAGCTGCAGTAGCAGCTTTTTTGTTGGCTGCAGCCACTTCAGCTTCTGTTTTGGGTCTGTGCTTGCATAGTTTCGTTGAATGGCCAAAGGTCATGCAATGGTCACATATGTGTGGTTTCCATTGGTATGAGACTTTCAAAACCCCAACACGGACCTCCCCATTAGACCTAGACGGATACTCTACCTCAACCTCATTCGGCAACTTTAACTCAACTTTAGCATTCACCAAAACTCGGGCATATCCCATTTTACCAGACTTGCTAGCCACTCTGGCTTGTGTTACCCTATCCAATAATAGTGGTTCGCCCACACCACTAAACATGATGCTCATACCCCTTTTTGTCCACAGTTCCATCGGGACGTCATGCACTGTAACCCAAAGAGGAACAACTTTCAGATCCTCCTGTTGGAGGCATAATCCAGGTTCCCACTTGTTTAGGATAATAGGAATGTTATTCACCAACCATGGCCCATTTTCAAGGACCCCATTCATGCCTGCTTCGCTATTAAATTTAACAAAGAAAAACCCACTGGAATTCTTAGAAATTTCACTAACATCATAGGCCTTCCATAAGCGTTTCAGATTAAGGTTGACCTTATTAAAATCCATCGACATACCCAAGAAATAACCATACAAATACAGAGGAAAAGCAATGGCCGATAGCTTCATATCTTCATTGGTGAAAATAACTCGACATTTACCCTCCGGGGTGATAACTGGAGGGATATACTCAAGCTTCCCATCATTATCCTCCTTATTAGCCTTTATCCTATCCGCAAATGACATACCCAGTTGTGTATGCTTTTCCCAAACATTTTCAGCCCTATTACCCTCTGCAACTACACGATTAGAGCTAGACTTAGGCTGGACAGAATTCATACCTGTAGAGGGTGATACACAGGAGGGCAGATTAGGAATATGCTGCTCCAACATAGTGACATCTTCCTGTTCTCCGTTTTCAGTTGCCCCTCCATCATCTTCATCCATATTGGGATCCTCGTAGACACTATCTTCATCCGAATCCAGCAAATTTGTGCAATTGTAGACCTTATCCGCTATAACAGAGGTACATATGGACCTCCCCTGTTTTGTTTTTTCTGTGATACGTTTTGTTTCTTCAACAAAACCCTTAATTCGAAGGTCAGATAGCAGGGGACCATACCTCACAACCGGTTTTTTCCGAATATTACTACGAAGACCTTTTATTTTGAGACCAACAGCTTTAGGGTTGGCTGACTTATACCCGCAAGGAGGAAGCCCTGCTTCACGCATCAACGCAGCATCATGAGCAATATTTTCTGCTCGTATACGTGCCAAATCAGCATCCGCATCATAAGGGGTGGGATTTAATTGATCGGCTGGGTTGCTAGAGGCACAAGGTTGTTCGATTGAGGGATGAAGCAACTGGATTGATGCATTGTGAAGTTCAACAGAGGGAGGCGGCTGATTTATGAGCTGGGTTTGAGGGTTCGTAATGGACGATGGGGCAAGAACAGCTATTGAATGAGAGTTAATCAAGGGGTCAGGAGGTATTGGAGGCTTAGGAGGTGGATTTTGTGGGATATCTCCCACTGGTGATGGATTTACGGGCATGAGGAAGAAGAATTCAGCCGAAAATTTTAGAGAGATTTTTTAGAGAGAGAAAGTAGATAGAGAAAAAATTCTTGCAAATGAAAATCCATAGGGTTTAGGGTTTAGGGTTTAGGGTTTAGGGTTTAGGGTTTAGGGTTTAGGGTTTAGGGTTTAGGGTTTAGGGTTTAGGGTTTAGGGTTTAGGGTTTAGGGTTTAGGGTTTAGGGTTTTAGGGTTTAGGGTTTAGGGTTTAGGGTTTAGGGTTTAGGGTTTAGGGTTTAGGGTTTAGGGTTTAGGGTTTAGGGTTTAGGGTTTAGGGTTTAGGGTTTAGGGTTTAGGGTTTAGGGTTTTAGGGTTTAGGGTTTAGGGTTTAGGGTTTAGGGTTTAGGGTTTAGGGTTTAGGGTTTAGGGTTTAGGGTTTAGGGTTTTTTTTTTTTTGGAAAAAGAGGCAGTGCCCCGGCAAAATTTTATTAATTTCCAAAGTGCGGGCCCCCCCCTCCTGGACATCTACCAAGGAGGGGGAAAGACCACAACTAACATACAAAAGGGCCAGAGCCCAAAACAAAACGAATGCAAACTAAAGGCACGCAGGCCCAAATAAGGGAATAACATACAAGACAAATGATAACTAAATCTATAGCTTCATGAAGCGCCCCGTCTCATTTGTCTCAGATAAAACTTCAACCGAATCATTATCATCCTCTTTTTTCTTTTGTGGATTGTCTTTTTTATGTGCCTCTTGTTGCGCCTTTTTCAATCCAAAATAAAACTCACGTTTGGCTTTTGACCAAGTATGAAATAGAACATCATACGTTGGTGGGACTCCCGAATTATAATATTTAATCGCATCCTCTTTTTCACTATCCCACAATTTTGTTTCCCCGTCATAGTAATCGTCTAAATCATCATCAACCGAGTTTGAGTCATTCTTTTTTGTACTTTCCTTTAAAACCTCCTGGTCATCCACTTGTTCCAAAATCGAGTACGTGTTCGAAACAATAACAGATTTTAATTGCGGCTTTTTCTTAAGATGTTGGGCTTGTTGAGAAGTACCTTTTTTGGCCGAGAGAGGAGGAAACTCCTGTGCATTCCACGAAGGCAGCCTAGCTTCACTAGCAACTTGGGCCGAATCATTAGGTGGGCTCAACTGATTCTTTTTTCCAGCAATAAATCTGGGCCGAGGATTTGTAGCTTCTGAATTGGGGCCGAACAGCAGCAGAAGAATTATTATTTTGAGCAGCCATGGATCCTTTTTGCTTTGGACAATTAATACCCGAGATTTTTAATGGTCTCCAATGTGCCTGGGCCGCAACTTGGGCCTGCCCTTTGATTTTATTCTTTTTGGTGACCAATTCAAATCCGTCAGCATCAACCCAAACACCCTTTCCTTTGACATTACCCCCCACATTAACTTGTGCCTTGACATCCGACATTTTGCAATCAATTTTAATCCCTGAGGAGCTTGGTTGTAACTCTTGAGCATGTGGCCCAAACTTGTTGACACCCATTTCCACTTTTGAAACATTTTCTAAGGCCGTAGCCACTGTTGCTTTAGGCGTTTGCTTTGGAACAACTTTTGTGGGACAATGCAATATACCATGACCAAAGACTTTACATAAATTGCATAAGGGTGGCTTCCAAACATATGAAAGGTCCAAATCACAAGACTTACCCGGAACACCTTTTCGAGGTGGGAAAGTGACTTTAACTTTATCCGGCAAACCATCCTCCGCAACCGCATCAACTAGAACTCGAGCAAAACTAATCGGCCCTTCTTTGGTTTCGCATCGATCAAAAGTTGCTTTATCTAACATGAGGGGTTTTCCAACACAACTAAGCACTTCACTTATGTTGCCACCATTCCACATACAAAGTGGCAAGTCTTGAATGGTGACCCAAATAGGAACTTTCTTTGGGTCTGGTTTTTTCAAGATAGTGTCGGGTTCCCACATTTGAAGTACAAGCGGCACATTCTCAATTAGCCATGGACTCTTGTCAAGTACTTGCATCATTCCATCAACATGATCAAACTTAAAGAAGTAGAAACCACCTCTTTTCTTATACATAGATTTAAGGCCATACTTGCGCCACATTCGGATGGTGTTCTCCTTAACAGTTTGGTATGGTAAATCTTTGCCCACAAAATAGCCGTAAAGTTGTAGAACATGAGCTTTAAGACTTTGTTTCATAAACTGCGGACTAAGCTTAACCACAATTTCGCCATTTTGGTCCCTTTTCGGTGGCACATATACAAGACGTGTTTCGCTATCCTCTACATGTTCACCATTCAATAATTGATTAAATAAAGCTTTGTTCCATAGCTTAGTACCACGTACCGGATCAACATCAGGAAGGTTGTCTTCTAATTCCAACACGCATTCATTATCAAACCAAGCTTGCGGATCCGGAGCCTTACATTTAGCAACATGATGTTGCGATGCATAAGAATCAAAACATACATCCTTTTTATTGTCATTTGCATCTCCTTTAACAAAAAAATAAGAATTTTTGCTCAGGACCTCATTCGGTATCGATGTGTTCCTAACCCACGCAATCGGGACAGATTTCTGGACCGGTTGAGCACTCGATGATGGGCTCGACTTGGTCTTTTCCATATACATAGCCGCATCGAAAACTTCTTTTGCTTGGGCCGATTGTATACCGGATATTGGATCCCCATCATGAGCTTGAGCCTCCTTTAATAATTGATCTATAGTCGGATGGTCTTCGAGTTCAGGTCCAGTACCGATAATATCATTCTGTGCAGTTTCTTCCTCATTTTGGGCCGGCCCAATAGTCTGAGCTTGGGC